>MQTX01000049.1:2328071-2534728 GCA_009735665.1 Angiostrongylus cantonensis
TATACCGTGAGTCATAAGTTGTGCAAGGCCTAGCATTTCTATTCGGTTCATTTTCTTGGCGCTATCATCGACGGAGATGGTTGCATTCCTAGTCTTTCTTTCTACATGCTTGCAGTCCTATTCCTATCGAAGCCCTATGGAACTGTTTGAGCACCATCTCCGCTTCACTAGTAGTTTACGAAATTACAACGTTGACATGAACATCAGGAACACATGGGAGTTTTCCATAAGTGTTGTTGTCCTTTGCATCCCATTCGAGCAATGTCATAAGCCATTGCTACTAAACGGTAAGCAACCTTGATGTTTCACTGTCAAACCTTTTCTATGAAGCAGTGGCTTCTCATCTTTATCATTTCAATAACCTCCTCGTATTATGGTAATTAATCTTAGCTTGCCTCGCCAGCTTAAAATGCGTGCATTCTAAGTACAGATAGCTATTGTCATGTTTCCACAGCGGAGCAACCTGGAGGAGTCCTCAGATTTTACTAGCGCTTTATTGTACATTTATGCAGCGGTGTAATATTGAGAACTTTATTACAACTAGGGGAACTAGTCGTTTTGCTTTCTGTGAGTTCTACATTTTCATCCGGTAGGTAGAAGCGTGAATGTTGCCCGAAGTAATCTGATAAGTTTGGACAACTAAGGTTGAACATTCAGCCTTCAAAGTTTAGGAAAGCACAAGAGAAGTCGTTATTCACATATGAATGCTTTATGCTGAACAGCTCTTCAGTGGGGAGTGTGTTTCCTTGTGACGATGAATGAGATTTGAGGCTGACCCAAAGGCCATGTTCATTGACTTGAGCCAAATGTAACTCCATTCATTCACATATATCCCATGCAAAGCGTAGTAGAAATTCGTGTTATTGGTATCGATGAATACATTGTGCATTTATGTTTTCTAAAGAACTGTTGAGTGCAACCACAGTGATGCTGAGATATTTACAAAATTGTGGACCGCAGATGTCTGCATTGGGGATTGAACACGCTACTACCTTTTCCGGGGGCTAGGGCGTTGACCACCACACCACTCAGAATTGTTGAGTACTTGAGTGGAGTAATTATAATAAACGCTCCTGAAGACTGGAGTATAGTTTCACAATCTGGTTCAGTTGCTACAAGCAGCGTCAAGTGGAGGCGGCACGTGCAACCGTTTGTAACAAACTCGAAGAAGAAGATGTCTTAGCAGCTGTCGCCAGACGATTTGAGGTATAATTTATAAGTTGTTTGTTGATTAATTTCCTCTTTCTAAGGTCATTTCTAGCAATATTCAGGCTTATTTTTAAGAAGATTGAAGAAGATTTAAGACTTATCTAAGATTTTGTTGGTTATCACCAAGGAGCAGTGTTAAACATAGTTTTTGCTGAAGTTCTTTTCTAGGTTTGCTTTGAAGATTGCATTTGGAAGTTGACAGAGTGTGATGGTCAGATCGCTATAGCACAAATTCAGATCAGGAATTTCTTGTTAGTTTATGTTAATTTTCTGGTCAGCTAGTTCTCTGCAGTTTTTCGAATATAATAAATGTTCTCTATTCAACGTTAAGAAAATTGTTCCGGCTTTCGTAAACAACTTTTTTTCTGTTTTGTTTTTGTAGTTTCTTTTCTTCTCAAAACGCCTCAATTTCTTGAGTTTCCGCTCCCGAATGCGCCTAAGCTTCAGAAAATTACTGAACGTATAAAACCTAGGAGGATTTTCTGTGTCACTAATTAGGAAGAAATCTAGGTGTTAGAATTAAATCGACTATATTTTCAAGAGGGACGCGTGTAGCGCAGTTGTTGGATGCGCCCTGCAATACACATGGGATCGATCCCCGGCCCCAGGCCCACCAAGCCCTACATGTCTACGGGGTCGGCAAATTGGTACCAGACTTGTCTAAGAGAATAGCATCACTGGCTTAATACATCGGTAGGTCTCCTCGAGTCATTGTGAAGGCCAGATATGCATATACTCACCTCCAAACGATGCTTAATCAAGCCGAATGGATGGCGCATTCCTCAGGCTTTGATCAAAGCAGAAAACTTTATCCTTTACATGTTCAAGATCGTAGTAATTTTAGAAAGGCGCTCATATTCGTCACTGAGTATCTGAACGCACATTTTTTTGCCCATAACAGACTGTATTTATTGCTACGGCAATCGGAATTGAACTTCTGAATTCAGTTGACTTGAACTAGTGGTGGAACACATTGACGAAACGAATAGTGCAAAGTTCTGTGTCGCTTAGCTCTCAAAGAGAACTGAATGGATAGACGTTCTACGTTTTAATGTTACTTAAAGTACGAGTTATTGTATTACGTAACACTGTATAACGTAACACTGTTTATTAAGGTACACACGAACGGTTCGCATTGATAGCTCAGGAGAGCATCATTTTGAGGTTTGATGTCTGCTATTGTTGTTGTTCCCCTTAACTCGAAGCTTCTTTTCAGTCTACGAGGTTTCAGATCGGGACTATTCGAGTAACGAATTTATTGCCAGACACCATCTATAGAGATACACTGCATCGGTAGGTTTTCTTTTTCTTTCAGCTTTTCTCTCACTTAGATTGCAAACTCCGTTCCATGACATACCAAGGGTTACAATAGATTTATTTTTCACCATTTTGGTTAGTTATTTGTTTGGATCTAACATTCTACCATGTTTGGATTTGTAGATAATTTATGCCAGTATGTTCTATATCTGATTATATTTAAGTGATGAGCGAGTTCAATCCCGACAGCCTTCTATCAGACTAATGGTTCGCGATATGGCACCAGGTTATTATTATGCCTGTACTTCAATGTAATATATCTCAATTTCATATATGATATACTTTCAGTTGGTGGCATATGCGTGAAAGAACTGTTTGAAGTGAATATCGCTCCGATGGTAGCCCAACTAACGTATCGATTTTTCGAAAAAATCATGCTTTTCTTCTTTCCTGGTCGTAACATCCATAAAGAAGACAATTTGGATTCTGTCGAAGAAGGCACTCCGGTAGATATTTGCCAAGCAAAGTCGTCTAGTACATGTTCATTTTCCAAGACCGACTTTCTATTAACTTCGACATTGATTGGTAATCCACTGTTTTTCTTCGATAAGCAAACACGAGGTTGACATTATAGAATTTATTAGCGTACAATAGCTGACGCTTCAGGCGTCTCACCTTTTTCAGGGCCTGGAAGGGTTTATGTGACATGCAATCTATTCAGCCAAACGCTTTCATAACCCTAACCTTCGCAGGTAAGACTTAACACATGAATTTGAGTGGATTGCATGTCAATTTGACCTTTTCGGACTCTGAAGAAGGCGAAACCGCCGAGACATCAGCTATTCTATGCTAATAAATTCTGTAATATTAACTTCATGTTTGCTTATCGAACAAAAACAATGAATTGTTCATTTCATTGGTACTCGGAAAGGGTACAGCAGTGATCATGGTATTCATTATCATAGCACCATTCTTCAGAAGTTCTCTCTTACTCGTCGCATTGCCGGTACGCTCAGTATGCGAAGTAACAAGTCAGTACAAGTTGAGCGCAAGTCCAGCAACAACAACAGCAAGGTAAGTATTTTTAGCGTTAGTCATTTCAAAAAAACAGGCTATGGTTCAGATAATGTAGCCGTAACATCCATCCAATTTATATTTCGTTACAGCATGTGTCCGGTAAACAAGCTACTTATGTGGAACTTACTGATATCGACAAAATGAGAGAACGAGCTGACAACAATAACTTCTTTCTGTACATTAAAATCCCGGAGGTTCCATTCGTAGTATCTTATAAGGTTAATATAATTTCGTTTTAATTTCAGCAATTGCATGTTTCGTGAGTATTTATCAAATATTAGAATTATTTGTAGTAAAAAAGGGACGCGTTTAGCCCATTGGTTAGAGGTGCCCTGCAAAACACACTATTGTCGGTTCGATCTCGTCCCTGAGTTCAGCATTCCTTCAATCCCTATGTGATCATCCAATTGTTACCAGACTTCGGAAGGAGTTCATTCCCTGCTGCAATCCAAGTGAGAGCGCTCTAGTCTAGCTATGTCAGGACTCTAGGAGGTTCTACTCGACCAGCATTCAAGGACATTCGTAAAGAAGACATTTTTCAAGCGGTAGTCGAACCCACATGCAAAAATTCGAAGACCTTCGTGGATGGTGAATGCAGGGAAACGAGTCAAACGAAAGAAGTGATGGAGTCTGCTTAGATGTGAAGACGAGGCATTTAAAAAGAAAAATGGATATAAGTGCGGGTAGTGCTGGTTGTTGTCTAATACACACAAGACAGTGGTTCGAACATCGCTCCAAGCCAGCAAAGACTTTTTTATGGGACTAAAGAGGGGGAGTTTAGTCTGGTAAGCTCCCTCCAAAACCTAAGAATGCCTTAGCGTTGCAATGTAATAAAAGTACAGAAGAACAAACAGGCATTTAGCGACGTTCGTAATGAGGACTAAAAGTTCTCAAGCAGATGCTGAGCCACACCCAATTCTGAAGAGCTTCGTGGAAGATGGGTGCGAGGAAACGAATGCAAAAAATGCTGGAAACTGCGTAGTATGCGATATATGGTCTTTTTAAAGCTCAAAGCTCTCGGCGTTGATCAATCCATGAGGGATGCGCTATGCATTCGACTTCACTAGGCATCGTTAGAGGTGATTGACTGAATATCTGGCCTATACAGATTCTTTATGGCGTATCGACGTATCAAGCCAGCGCTGCTATCCTTTCAGACAAGTCTGGTACCAATTTAGAGGGATTAGAAGGCTTGGTGAGTCTTGAGCGCGGGGATCGACTCCATGTATTACATGGTGCCGTCGACCACTGCGCTACACTCGTCCTTTGACATCCATAGAGCGGAAAGTGACTAGCTTCACGTGTAGTAAACAGTTAAGTTTAGGGTAGCAAAGACAAGAACATTGAAGACGTCGATCGATTCAGTTTCCTGTTTCCTTTATGTGAATTTCACGAAAGGAACTGGACATGGCTTGATGTTGCACTTGCAGTCAAGCAACGCTGTAAGCGTGTACTGCTACAACAGGTAGAGGCGACATGCTAATGTAGATATCCAAACAGCTCTGTGAGTTCAAATACCCTCATTCCAGTTCATGAGACAAAAACTGTTGCGCAATCGTTTGACGGGTGGACCGGAAACGGTAGAAGGCATCAGTGAGGAAGATAAAAAAAGGATTGCTCTAGGTTCTCTCCAGGTAAGCAGTAGACTTCCACTTGTGTTTTTCTAACCTATGTTTGACCTGTGTACACACACATCTACTTCACTGTATTTTCTAGACGTCTACAACCGTGAAGAAGAAGGGTAGAGGATGCAGTACCATTCCATCGTAGGTAAATAGTCGTAGTATCACTTGTGTGTTGTATAATACTGGTTTTGATTGTGTTGTGAGGTGCAATGTGGAAACAACAGTCACTAGTATTTTGCATAATTACACATTTTGTGTAATTACATCGTCAAATTACTAGTGCACAGACCACATTTACTCATTTCTGCATAATAAAGAATCTCCATTGGCACATTTCGCAGAGAAACCTCTTCCTGATCGGTCAGCTGCTATAACCCTTTAGAATGCCACAAACTACAGTCGTCGGAGGTGCGCTGCGGTACACGTGGGATCGTAGGATCACCGTAGGCTCACCAAACCCCACGTCCCTCTTGGGTCGGCAAGTTGGTACCAGACTTGTTTGGAAGGAGAGCAGCACTGACTGGATATATCAGTCTGCCACCGCGTGTCATGTAAACGCCAGATATGCATTCAACCACTTGAAACGATAATTAGTCAATTCGAATGCATGGCGCATTCCTCAGGGATTGATCAACCCTGAGAGCTTTGTCGTTCCCTTTTTTACAGCAAGGATAGAGCACTAGCTCGATATATCCATCAGCAGGTCACCGCAAATAACTGTAAAGGCCAGATATGCATCCAATCACTTCCAACGATACTTATCGAGGTCAAATGCATGGCGCATCCATTAGGGATATATCAACGCCGATACTTTTATCCTTTTATTATCCTTTTACACTCGTATATGATTTGGCCACTGTCGTCGTAGGCAACCTATAGTGTCACCCAAGAGAAGTCAACATACTTTTATTCATACCTTTTGTACTATATAGCACAGCTTCACAACCACGGATACTGTATCCTACATTGTCCGAGATAAGTTATTTCTCACATACTGCTTTCTGCAAGAAACACGTATTGAGACCAGTTTCTATGAGAGAGAGGTGGCCTTCGTTATCATACAGATACGTGTGCCAAATATCATGGCAGAAATTACTAGTACTGTACTGAAATGTTCCTGCTTAAGGTGCATTTCTGAGCGTTTGCATTGAGCTGTATCCACTGGGCGAGGTGAAATTTACGCGAAGTTCCACGGTGCAAGCATTAAAAACTAGTTATGGCGGATGTGTTAAAATAACCACGAATCGGATTGGGTATCAAGCTACCATTGGTAAATAATGTGGTAGCATTACCACATACTATTTCCGTGGCTCTGGTGGCCTGGTTTCTTTAGTAGAGTGACGGACATGATTTCCTAACGGTTATAATCTATCAGCAGCATAGCCTCAGTACCGTGCTCATGATGACTTATGTTGCGTTACTCACAGCCATGTTTATCTCCGTGTTCTGCTCATATCTCAAGACCGTTGTGGTTGTATTTAACATAGTACCTTACCCATGAAGAAAGAATGCGCAGTAAATGAGAGTTACTTGGATAATTGGATGGCTCGTTTTCGTTGATTGTGTCCACAATTTTGGGCCCCAGCAAAATTTCCACTTTTTCGGAGTTTTGCTGGTTTAGCCATTGTGGTTTCTTGGAGTCCCGAGGTCAGCCTAGTCAAAGTCTGCACCAGGTCGTCACCACCAGAGGCAATCGCCGCCCTTGTGGATCAGAGGGAGATTTGCCACCATGAGGCTAGTTTGATAACAGGACCGTAGTGGTATTGATTCTGGTATTGATTTACTAGCTGCGCTTCCTGTTTGAAACGCCGGACTCCTCAGTTTGAGAGGGCCTTCTGAGTGGAGTATTCTCCTTGCTGAACATCACAGTCCGACACTTAGGAACACCTAGCAGACACCATGAGGTGGTAAGTTGCTGGAACGAATTAAGTTTAAAGTATTCTTATTCAATGCGTATAACATTTTTGGAAAGAAACCTCAAACCATGAGTTTCTGTGGAAACTTCTCATATTTTTACTGATCAGACGGTCCATCCTCAGACATTGCGTGGTTCTCAGCACTTCTTCCATTCGTTTCTTTGCCTTTCAACAGCTAACCACATAGGTGATGAGATCAAAGTGTACAATCAGTTGTAACCTATAGATCAGTAGACTTTTCGTTGACATACTCAAAGCTCAGCGAGCGTAATTTCCCATGGGAACAAGATATAGTCCTGCTGAGTTCTTGGATGGTCACCACAGAATTACCGGCCCTTGTAAGTAGAACAAAATTCCTCGGCTTACGAATCGAATTCTTCCAGGAAGACAACTGTTATTGTGACTGCACGAAATCCTCCTACTAGTTAACAAACTGTTCAAGGCGATTTGAAAGACGGAATCTATAATCGAACAGTTGGTACTTAGATATCAAAATGATCGGTCGGCCCTCAGATGGCTCGCACATCCCCTCATTTATTCCGTTCGTATCCTTATGTCCTTCACTGGACCTTACTGGATTTGTACGTGGATTCTGTTCTAATATATTTGTCGTCTCCTCTTCCTATTGACATAGTGGGTGCAGATTGGCAAGGGTTCTCGCTAGCAATCGCGGAATGTCAATGCTAGAGCATTCACGAATGGTCAGGATAAGAATTTGCTGGCGGTGTGGATCGGAGATTTTCTTTCCGGTGACTAGGACTCTATAATTGGGGTGGTCAACCCGTAACCCCCGTATGGACACTATTGTGTTCACAGTGGTTTGGACCAAACGACCGTATGGATATCTAGTGTCCATGTTCAGTTTAGTGTGTCCCAGGGCTTTTTTTACTGTACAGAATATACTCAATCGGTATACTATATAGCTAATTCGAAAGTAGATCGAAATGGGTGATACCAGAAACCCATCTACGCTAAATGATTTACAAAGAACCCTCTCTCGAAAAAAGTTCAGTGACCAATGATCTGACTAACTATTACCTGCCTTTCCGTTTTAATCACTATGGTCATTGTATGGAATGTGCGCACATAAGAAACTCTGAAGATGACTCAATGGAGGGGGTAAAATATTTCCAGGGGGCTGACAGCAATGCATTTGCATGATGAACCATAGTATCAAAACCTCTAAAGAACTCTAATTATTGAAAAAGTGTTTTTATTACCAAAAAAAAAACCAGAGTCTGAAAAATTGAACATACTTGATTGGGCCAGCAATGGAAAATGGGCTCAGGAGACAATGGGTTGATGCGATTAGTAAAACGCCAGAGTAAGAGATAACATTCCGAATCGATGCACTAATGAGAATCCACCGGTATATTCATGGACATAGAAATTAAGCTAAAGTGGAGCTTTGACTAAAAAGTTAAGCTGAGCTAGAATTAACCGACCATAGGAAAAGTACCAAGTAATCAAGTTATTGCAGTATTACTTGCTTAGTGATGTTTGTGCGTTACAACAAGAAACCATATTATTATGCAACATTACAAGATAATTTTATACACGTAAATTCTACTCATCATCTGAGTCCACCGGTTCTTCCTTCTTCGTGTACCCCGGTCTGGATTGACGACGCTCCTCTAAAGCTAAACTCAGTGTTGCCCAGTCTTCTGTTCTAGTCTGGAAAAATGGTATTTCATAAGACGTATAGAGGATAAAGCTCTTAAGCATAGTTAGAGATCACTGAATGAACATCTAGCCTTTACAATGACTCGCAGTGGCCTACCGATGTATCGCGCCAGTGAGTCCTGGTATCCACCCAGACAAGTCTGGTACTAACTTGCCGACTCTGGAGGGATGGAAGGCTTGGTGAGTCTTGGGAGCGGGGATCAACCCCATGTGTATTACAGGGTACTGCCGACCACTGTGCTACACGAGTCCGTAGTACTTCATAATGCGCATTTTATTAACAAATAGATTTTCTGACAATGCGTTTTGCGTACCTGAATTGCGGTATGCTCTTCTTGTGTTAAAGGCTTTCCAGAACTGTTAACGATATCAACGATATCATTCAATCTGTAACAAAAAGATCGATATCTCCAGTAACAAAAGCACGACAGTAAACAGTTCAATATTTAGTCAGGACCCTACAAATACACAATAAAAAACATTAAAACTGTCCAGCTTTACCACAACGATGCTGAGGTATTTGGAAAACTCCAAACCGCAGGTGTCTGCGGTGGGGAACGAACGCACTGTTGTCCTTTCTGGGGAGTAACGCGTTCATCAGCATACCATGCTGGACATTCCTTTCGCTTGTCTCTCAGCTATTTTTCTATCTACCAGCGCCATAAGTCCATAAGTAATAAAGAAACAAAGGCAAGCAAGAGGGAAAAGTGAAATGAAGGGTCCACATGGTGCGGTGGTAAACGCATTAGCTCTCGAAAAGAGTAACAAGGTGTTCAATCCTCCTCCCGCAAACACCTGAGGTCCAGAGTTTTACAAATATCTCAAGGTCATTGCAGTTGTATTCTATATAATATTCTGCCGTGAAAAATTGTAGTAGGCAGTAAATTTTAAAATGTTAACATTGTGATTTCGACTGTCTAGTTTTACCCATTTCTCTATTTCCACCACTTATCCAAATGTGAATAATTTTTAGATCATAGAAGTTTCAGCGGTAACAACCTACTGGTACTTGCCTGATGAGTAGCTTATCAATGATTTGTAAGGCATCCCCATGCATACCTTTCCAATCATCTTCAATACCCATTAGTTTTTGAAGAAATTCCGTAAGAACATCGGGAGATTTGTCTGAAATGGTTAAAGAAATCGAACAAATACATTCATGTAAAGCAAAAATGATAGAGTTGTATAGAATCACTACGAAAACTCTAATACCTAAAGAATCTAAACCATATTTCAAAGCAGCTAGTGCTATCTGAGAAGGTGGATACATAAGCATAACGTCCGACAGAAGTGCTTTCTGAACATAACATATTTCTGAACTGTCTAGAAGAATAATCATCAGAATATGCATCGAAATCAATATATTGTTTCTCAGTGCACCACAATGCTTATATCTACCCTAAAAAACTGATCTGCAGGCTCGCGAATTGTCTCCACGTTGAAATTAAGAAGTAGCATTCTTGTTTTCATCTCCACTAAGTGCCCTTCAAAAGGCCTAAATTTTTTGTGATAACCGTAAAATCTGCAACGATCGTACTCAATTAGAGAAGACAATTTGAAACTAACCGAAAAGGACAATGTATTGTTATATGGTAACGAAGAGCGCGCATAATTTCAGGCTCCAAACCTAAAATCCGGGTCGTGTTCTGTTCCGGAGTTCCAGATCTTTAAAGAAAAAGCGTATAGACAAATGAGGCATCAAGTCTGGGATGCTTGCTTTTGTAATGTTACAGTCTGAGATGCTTTTTCTTCTTCTGGGAAAAGAAGTTTTCATCTGTGAAAATCCTACACATTGCTTGAAAGCGAAGACTTCGCCTCACTTCTGCAATATCGGTTTCAGGATTTTGTGCTATTTTCTGTGCTAGAAATATTTTCTTACAAACCGGTCACAAACATTCACAATCAACAGAACCCCCCCCCAATTTACCGCCTCATCGTAACGAAGGTTTCCAAATGTAGGGCTGCGATACACAGTGGAGGGATTCATCCGCCCACCAGGGACTTCCAAACTAAGAAGGAGTCCGGCGTTTCCATCATGAAACCCAGCTAAGAGTAAACCAGTACCACGATACATCTGATACGATACCACCGTCCTGCTATCAAACTAGTCGCATGGTGCAAATCCCCCTCTACTCCACTAAGGCGGCGCGACTACCTGTGATGGTTACGACGTGGGGCAGACTTTGGTTCAATTGATCTTGGGACAACAAGGAACCAGAATGGCTAAACCAACAAAACTCCGAAACAATGGAAACTACGCTGGAGTCCGCACAACCAGTGAAGACGACCCGTTTAAGTAAGTAAGGAAGTAATTTAGCTCGTTCAGAGATTTAAGATGTTTGTGTTGATGAGAGGTTTAAACTTGCTACAGGTCAATAAGAGAGCATTGACTGTATTGATTCCTGTTTTAACTGACAAAGTTGTACTTGAAAAAGTGGGGACATCTTAGCCTTTCACTTAAAATCAGATATTTCATACTGAAAAGCTTTAAAAGCACACCTTAGATTCGCCACAAATTCGTCTATAGTGACGTAAAACTCCTCGACTTTCATGGCAAGATAGAAACACGCCATCATTACAATCTGCAATGCTATCCTGAATTAGAGTACGTAGACAAAGCGGACGATAGTTACCTTTGGACTGGCTTCCATAACTGACCATCCTAGAAAGAGGCGTTTGAAGTATGCGTATGCAGTCCACCGGACCGAAGGCCACATGCTCGGTTGGAAGGTGTCGGAGAATCTGATATTATGACCATCCAGAAAAAGGAGAAAAAGTCGAAGCGGTGAAATCATGCCTATTGATTCAGTTCAAACCAATCACAATCTACAGTTTTTAAGACGACAAAGCAATGAAAAACTCTAATTTAGTAGGGGTTAGGACACAACAAAGAAAATATACTGGTCAAGTTGATCCCCCTAGCTGTCCTGGAATCGCAAGGCTACAGCGTTACCAGTTCGACTGTAGAGATGAACTGTTCCCAGACATGTATGGTATAAGCTTCCCGATCTCAGTGGGCGGGTACCGCAGTGGTTGTGATGCCAGTTCGACCACGTCTCGGGTCCAGCAAGCCTCTCGACCCCAGGAATCAGGAAAGCATAGAAATACTGATGTCGGAAATCAGTACATAAGGACTATGGACAAGAAATATAGAAGCAAAGAATTAAGGTGATACCTTATCGCAGCGCACTCTACTACATTTAACATTTGGGCCTCTTCCTCGACCGTCAGGAGAATCTCTTCTTCTCCAGGCTGTAGCAAATCCGCCTGCTTATTGCGAAACGCCTCATTAGCCTGAGAACACAAAATGAAACAACTAAAAGAGCTGACCTTGACCTGAAGAACTAACTAGTAAGATCCTAGACTAGAAATAAAACACGAATTACTTTCGAATGAGAAAACATCAAACTTACAAGTCTACGCTTTTCGGCCAGCTCATCCTTTGTGAAAGTCCACTCTTTCTTCTGAGTGCTCGTGGAATACATCCAGGACAAAGACCAGACAAAGATAAATAAAAATTAGAACTCAAACCACTTCACTTTTCGGCGCAGTGGCCGCAAATACGACCAATGGCTTTTGCTACAGTAGTAAACGATCACAGTAAATCATGAATAGTAGTAGTAACTAAATTAGCTAGAAGGTGCACTCTTCGTTTCGGCCGTCGATTAACTTAACTAGCTCTTTAGGTAATCTAATAATTCCTTATACTCTCGTTGAGCAACGCGTGGTGTTATTTTACTCTTTCCTGCGATTAATCTGACATTTGGGCTAACTTAGCCTTACTCAGAGCCTGGAAGGGTCAGACTGACTACAAGAAACTGGTGGAGTTCGGTTGGGTAGACTGCGGTTAACTTGACCTTTCCAGGCCCTGAGGAAGGCGAGATCTGCCGAAACGTCAGCTTCATCGCCATAAGGAATAAAGTAAAAACCTGGTGTTTACTCAGCAAGAATTTGAAGAGTTCTTCAATTAATGCCGAGGTTAATGGAAAGTCGGTCGTGGGGCATATCACTATTTTCCGATTGTACTCTAGGGCGCGAGTGGTGCAGTGGTTGGAGGCGCCACTGCGGCACGCACGTGGAATCGATTCCTGCGCCCTTGGCCCACCAAGCTTTCCATCCCTCCGGCGTCGGCGAATTGGTACCAGACTCGTCTGGGAGGATAGCAGCACTGGCTCGATACATCGCCAGGCCACCGCGAGTCATTGTAAAGGCCAGATGTGCATTCAATCACCTCCAAATGATTTTTTAAAAAGTCGAATGCATGGCGCATCCCTCAGGGATTGATCAACGCCGAGAGCTTCATCCTTTTATCCTTTTACTCCGTTTCGCTAACTTAATTAGGAACATAAGTCCTTAGTAAGTTCTTAGTTCTATACCCCTTCTTTAAACGATTCTTCTCAGTTCTCTAGCCCTTCTTACCGTCACGAAACCTCAATTTGAAGAAGAATTAACGAAGTTACGTTTGCTTAACCCTTCCTTATTCTTAAGTGAGACAATAGTGCCTTATTTCATTGGCCATTCATGCCGAGGATAAATGATGGTCGGTTTGAAAAATGTGGTTATTCTGGGCATCATCTGGAGAAACTGTCATATAGTTTTGACTCTTCATTCATAGGTACCAGTCATGCTACTCGTCCTTCTAAATTGGTTCTCGAGGCATTTTTATTACGGGTTGTGCGGGTCCCAGCATAGTTTCCGCTTTTCGGGAGTTTTGCTGGTCTGGCCATTGTGGTTCCATGAATCCCAAGGTCAGCCTAGTCAAAGCCTCCTCCAGCTCGTCATCACCACAAGCAGTCGCCGCCTTTGTGGATTAGAGGGAGATTTGCCACCATGCGACTAGTTTCTTACCAGGACGGTGGTGGATCCCGATATTGGTTTACTCTTAGCTCGGTTTCCTGATGGAAACGCCGAACTCCTTCTCAGCATAGAAGACCATGCTGGGGTGATGAACTCCTTGCTGTACATCGTAGCCCGACAACCAGGAACACTCCCCAGCTACGATGAGGAGGTAAACCGTTAGGAGGGGCACTCCTGATGTCTTAACCTCTTCTTTAATTGTTATAGAGTGTTCTGTGAAGAACGTTGAGTCATTGTTATGTTTTTATCGATTCCTTGCGATATTAAACATAGGGGTTCCTAGTTATTATTGGTTGGGCAACGCTGCCTAGTACGTTTAACTCATTTTATTACAGCGATTGAATACAAAGTTACATTCGTGCTGTTCCTTTCATGAATGAGATTCGGTCATTCTATGCTTTTATTATCATTACTACTTTACTTTTTATTATACTTACCTGGTACTTGGTCCTCACTGGTTGTGCGGAGCCCAGCATAATTTCCAATATTTCGGAGTTTCTGATTCTGATTCGATGGTCCACAGTGGTTCCTTCATCAAGTCGGTACCGGACTTATCTGGGTGGATAGGGCATTAGCTCGAATGAATGGCGTATTCCCCAGAGATCGATCAATACCGAGAGCTTTATACTCTCTTTTTTTACGGAGCGTAACTAAACTTCAAAAGGCGAGATTAAGGTTAAGTCTGTTTGATCAGGATATGAGAAGGCACTGAAAGGGACATTTTTACAGCAGTGATTGGATTCGATCTTCTGTCTTTCATTTCCAGTAATGAAAATCCCGCTTTTCAGCCATGTGTTGAAAAGGTAGATCAGGTGATGTTTGCAAACTCGAGTTTCCCTTAGCCTCGGTGTGGCCAATCAATATGTATCCTTTCATCAAGAAGTCAAAGCAAGCGTGATAAAAAATCTTTTCTATTAGTCTTGTATTCGCTTATCAATTAAGGAATACATGCTACTGAAGTGTTTCATGCCCTTGACGATTCATAGAAGAATTTGTAGCGCACCAATATTCCTGGGTTTCGGACTTGGGATAACGCGAAGAAAGTTTCTTTGTCTTATTTCTTTGAGCTCTGTGCAAACGATATTCACATTAGGTTTCCCTATCAGTTTCTAGTAAAATCACTAATGCGGTGAAGTGTGTGGTCGACCTTATCGCGTAAAGACAGTATGATGGTGGCTTAATGTTTGATTCATTCTTTCATTTTTCGACCAATGGCGAAGTCGGACGTTTAGGTTGACGTGGACACCTTTGACTGGGCTTATATGTGGGGTTATAAAAAAGACCATAGGGAGGATTTTTCACTTATTTTTTTTGTCGTTTATCTTTCTTTCTCATCTATGATATCTCTTGCAACTTACCGTCAGTACTTTCCAACTTATCCTTTAAATTTATCTCGCACAAATCATAACTGTAAACCGATCATAGATGTTGAATAGTTTCCAATAGCATACAGTCTTAAGCATAACATTTCATTCCAATCATCTAGAAATAGCTTTCTGTGCAGCTTACTCCTACGACGCGTGTAGCGTAGCGGTCAGAGCCGTCCTTTGATACACATGGTACAGATCCCCGTGCCACATGCCCACCAAGCCCTCCATCGTTCCGAGGTCCGCACATTGGTGCTTATCTGTGAGGATAGCAGCGCACTGGCTCGATACATCGATAGGCTACTGCGAGTCGTTGTAAAGGACAGGTATGCATTCAGTCACCTCCAAAGATGATTAATGAAGTCGAATGCATGGCGCATCCCTCCCTCAGGGATTGATCAACGCCGAGTGCTTTATCCATTATCCTCTATGCTTGTTCATAAATTTGCAGCTGCTTGTGGAAGAGCTTAGATTTAGGTATGTGTTGCCATATTTGTTGGCCAGTTTAGCTGTATTGCAGTATAGCAAGAGGAAATACTTAAACACCGTAGTGGCTTATTGTTATTCAGTAATTAATGGGCAGGTTTTATAGTGATGTACTCTTTCAATGTGATGACATTCTCCTACTTTTTCTTCATCGTTACTTCGTGAAAGAACAACATATCACCGAAATCCCCTCGCTTTTGTGATGAATAGCCTCGTCTTCACCGCTGATGTAAGCAGGAAGTCCATTTTTTTTTAAAACGTGAACCTGGAAACTCTGGTATTACATCCTCGTGCATTTTGCTTACATTATCCAACTGGAAATGAAGGTAAAGTTTTAGACGACTGTTCTAATCAGCTAACTTGAAATCAGTTTTGATCCGTGCCTAATAGGAACACCGCCAAAAGGTTTACTGCCGCATCATAGCTGGTAGGTGTTCCTGGGTGTTGAGCTGCGATGTACAGCAGGGGATTCATCTCCTTGGCAGGGTCTCCCAACTCCAACTGAGAAGAAGTCTGATACTTCCATCCGGAAACCCAGCTGAGCGTACAGGACTAGGATCCACCACTGTCCTGGTATGAAACTAGTCGCATAGTGGCAAATTTCCCTCCACAAGGGCGGCGACTGCCTGTGGTGCTGATGACCTGGGGCAGACTTTGCCTTGACTGACGTCGGGACTCCAGGAAGTCACAATGAGTAAACCAGCAGAACTCCGAAATATTGGAAATTATGCTGAAGCTCACATAGCCAGTGAAAACGGACCATCAACGTATCCAAGTATAATGGGACATAGGATAAAAGCAGTGGATATTTATTTAGCAATATTAGTTCAGTGTACTCTCAACAATATTTTATTTATCGTTCAACTTTGTAAAAACCGCAAACGTTTTGATTGGAGCAGAACGTTCGTAGAATGGAATCTTTAGAGAACTCGTTAGAGGCCGTGTTATGAGCGCACTTGTCCTTCGTGCTTGTCATTCTGTTGATTTGTTCCTCATTCAAACTGTCCCGGCACCCCATGTTTCACCTCGATAACTTGATTCGTTTTGAAGGTATGAACCAGTTCGTTTCATTCGTGCTTTGTCTCCTCGCTGTTCCTGCCATTTATGCCACAAGTGAGCCGAAAGGGCCTAAAGTTACTGACAAGGTACGTGATTTTCAGATATTCAGTAGGGTAATTCTATTTTATTATGTAAGAAGGCGCGTGTGGCGCAGTGGGCGCGTGTGGCGCAGTGGTTGGAGGCGCCACTGCGGCGCGCACGTGGAAGCGCGCCCATGGCTCACCAAGCCTTCCATCCCTCCGGGGTCGGCAAATTGGTACCAGACTTGTCTGGGAGGATAGCAGCACTGGCTCGATACATCGGCCGGCCACCGCGAGTCATTGTAAAGGCCAGATATGCATTCAATCACCTCCAACGATGCTTAATGAAGTCGAATGCATGGCGCATCCCTCAGGGATTGATCAACGCCGAGAGCTTTATCCTTTTTATCTTTTTATGTCAGAAGAAAGTGAAGAAAGTGCTGATGGCATTGGTAGATAGAAGACTAGCTGAGAGAGAGAGGCGAAACGAAGGACGCGCATGGTGTGGTGGTAAACGGGTAAACTCCCGGAAAGGGTAAGAACGCGTTCGTACCCCACCGCAGACACCTGTCGTCCGGAGTTTTCCAAATATCTCAGCATCGTTGTGGCTGATTTCGTATAACACCTTAGCTTGAAAATTGTAGTAGGCAGTAAATAAAAAAGTTAACATTAACTGAACAAATGTTCAGGTCTGGTTTGACATCGAGCAGAATGGCCAGCCCATGGGAAGAGTTGTGATCGGTTTGTTTGGCAAAACAGTTCCGAAGACAACAGAGAACTTTATTGGCTTGGCGAAAAAACCCAAGGTAAACAACGATTTAGACAGATGCAATTCAGGAGTTACATCTTGGTAGTTTTTATGTTCTATTTTAGGGTGAAGGATACTTGGGTAGTAAATTTCATCGTGTGATTCCGGAGTTCATGATTCAAGGTGGCGATTTTACACATGGTGATGGAACAGGGGGAAAGTAGGTTTCGTACTTTAGAACTCTTAGCTCTACCTTCATATTTAATCCATTGGGTAGTTCACTGTTAAATCACACAGTGGACCAGATTTTTCTTGTGAATGACCTTTGTCACATTTGCTATGGAGATCACAACACTTCTACCATTCCATTCCTTAACAGGCATTTTTCATCCACCAAGATCTCTGAACTTTTCACATGTATGTTGGACTGCTCTTTGTTGTCTTTTCTATGAATGGTGTTGAAGAAAAGTCTGCTACCAATTTCCGGACCCAGGAATGATGAAAGGTTTCGTGAAGCCCGGTGCAGGGTCGAACCATCGTGCTTGTGATGAATGTCGTTACTAACACTACGCTACCAGCCCACCTGCGACCACATTTCATTGAAATTCAGTGGTGTTCCTAGGATTTTCAGCAATGAAGTCCTATTTTCGTATTCAACAGATACATGCGAATATCCATGGATTCATATAGCGATGTATTAAGAGGCAAGCCCTTCTTTTCAACAAGCATCTTTTATCAGTGTAGCGATCTTGTATGATCGTATGGGCAACATTTTCAAAAGTAGAGTTGAAAATGAAGAATGGCCTCTGATGTTGCCGTTATAGTGACTCTGTTTTTGCATAAAGATCCAATTTTTCAGTTTTTTTTTTCTTTAAGACCTATGTGGAGCTGCAATTTTTAAATATTCTTTGTTTCAAATCACGGAAATTTTGAACTTTGAGTAATGTTCTTTTTCATCTGTTATATTTACCTGGATGCTTTGATGGGCCATCCACATTGTTTGCGTGGATTCAGCATAATTTCCTTTTTCTCGAAGTTTTACTGGTTTAGCTACTGTGCCCCTCTGGAGTCCCGAGATCAGCCTAGACAAAGTCTGCCTCAGCTCGTCAGAGCTGTAGGAAGTCCCCACTTTTATGGATGGGAGGGAGATTTTCCACCATGTGACTAGTTTGACACCTGTACGGTAGTGAATCCTGGTATTGGTTCATCCGTTGTATACATATTTATGTATATATATATATATATATATAAGTAAATATTTGATATTGTTTTATTGGATTACGATAGTGTAGATCTCTTGGCTAAATAATGATTTTCTAGATCCATCTATGGTGAAAAATTTGCCGATGAAAACTTCAAAGTGAAGCATTATGGAGCCGGATGGGTTTCAATGGCGAACGCTGGCAAGGATACCAATGGCAGCCAATTTTTTATTACAGTGAAGAAGACCTCTTGGCTAGATGGTCGACATGTGGTGTTCGGAAAGGTATACGGAATCCAGTTCGTTTGTCGTACTGTTGCTTTAACTCTTAGGTGGTAGAGCCTTGTATTCGATGAACATTTAAGCGTGGTTGGTTCTCCTTAAGCTTTAGCAACTACACTTTTTACAAGTGGAATCCATTTCCAGTTAGTGATGGGGTATTTTTCCACAATGGTGACATTTCTGCTGAAATAACTTAGCTCTAGTCTTTCAAACAAACATGTTTGCCAGAAATTTAGTTCAAATGGAAATCGTTGGGCTCTGCAGATCTTTTTTAACAGAATGCAAGCCTTCTTACTTACTCATGACGAAATTCGTTTTCATTTTCTGAGCTCAATGTTTGCTTTCCGTTTGCTTTTTCATCATGACGCTGATTTTGAAGCGAAGCGATTGAGGAGGGATTTCCATGTCCGATTTTCAGTAAATCTCGACATTGATCAATAAGTTGTTTCGTCCTTAAAGTTTTCAAAAAATAATAGAAAGTTGTTAACACGTCTTTGAATCCTGAATGACTAAGGTTTAAGCGATTTTTTTTTCTTTCGTCTTTCTTAATGACAAATCAAGTCGCTCAAACTTAATGACCTAAAAAATCACTTTCTATTTTTCTGTTTCTTATATTACAAAGAGTATGGCCACCTATAAATCCTTCGGATATGATTGTAAATGGAAGTGAAAAATGATCTGGTACGGAGTCTGTGCGATAATAAGGCGTTTCGGAAATAAGGCACTCATTCTATCCATCATTTTTTTGACTTTCAAAGTTCATTCGAGCCACGAGAGCCTTACACGCCAATATTTTTGATTCTTGTGCCGTGATTGTAACTTTAACCTCAAAATGATAACCATCAGATCCCACAAGTACCTAGCAGCGTACATTGTCCGATTCGCTGCTTCGCCAGTATTCGTCTCCCTATGTTTTACAAGTGGTTACTTATACTGCAGCGAAGTTCGTGGAATGACTATCCCAACCGTTAGATTAAGTCATAGTATTTAGTTCTTTACATAGATAGTCGTGTAAGCGGTTTCGAACTAATCTATGAGCTCCGAGGAAAGACACATCCCGAGAAGTTACTATTGAGAACCGTCTCACCACTTTATGCAGGCAAATCGAGAATACTTTGTAAGCGGTATTTCATTAAGCAAGACATTATGTTTCCTACAAATACATCTAAGAAGCTGCGATTTCGCGAATTTCTTAACCACCTCTTATACAAAGACACGACTTTACGGTTACTGTAGTTCCATATGTTCATTTTGATCTAAAGGTTTACTTTACAGAGCCTTCCAATTCTTATCAAAAGCTTTTCCAATCAGGTGCTTTCGGGAATGGACGTGGTGCGAGCAATAGAGACCGTTCCGAAAGTTGGTGATAAGCCGAAGGACGACGTTATCATTGCTGCATGCGGGCATGAAGTCGTGGAAATACCGTTTGCGGTAGAGAAAAGCGATGCTACTGCATGATTTCGAACTGGTACCATGTTGTCTTTGTGTGCCTTATTTAATGAGATATGTATGTGTGTGTGTGTGTGTGATGGACAACAGCGGCGCCAACTGGTCGCCAAGTCCAAGTTAACAGAGTTCATAGCTTTTTTTAAATACGTGTGATTTACATAGGCTTTCATGAGAATTTGTGAACACATCGACTTCTTAGTACAGAAAAGAACATCGGTGCCGCTGAAACAGAGCCGTGTTTTGTTTTGTTTTTTTTTTTTTTTTCAGCGTTTAGTGACTACAATACGACTCATAGGAATGGGGTTTTCGAGACGATGAATCCCACTAGGTAGTCCCATTCTCCAGGTCGTTCAATATAGCCTTGTATAGCTCATACCTTGTATATTCCGTGCAATTGTGTAGTAATTTGTGAATTTTCTCCGAAATTGTTCCGCAGTAAAATGAGGGTTCGCAGAACTGAATCTCATCTTTTCTTCCATCTATTTAATATACCTTCAAAGGAGATGAGAATAAATACTCCACCAGGAAGTGGTTGGAAACAAAAGCCTCCTATCTCAGGAACAGCATATATTTTTTCTGAATGTTTTACTGGTACGACCAGTCATCACGAATTCGTTTTATTTTATCACAGTTTTTATCACATTTCCAACCTAAACGGCATGAAGGACTTGACAAGTTTTCTATCTGTCGAATCTCACGAAAGCCCATGTATCAATATGCGCCCAGGTTCTCGCGAGAAACTATTGCTTTCCGGCTTTTCAAACATGAGAGCATTCGTTTACCCGTTGCCAGGCCTTCAGATGAGAATCTCAAGTTCAACTTAGGTAACTCTGCTAAAGAATGAAACCACGTAGTGCATTCCACTTCGGTGTGTTGACCACCTATTCATATTAGTTTGAGAGTTTGGACAGTCGTCGCGGCATATCAATACTGGATAATGTCTGCACCCTAAAAATTATATGCATTCTTAATTAAGTGGAAGAGACTCTTAGTTTATAATGCCTAAGGTTTTGGCGGGGTTCGAGATAGCGGTTATTATTTAACTAATTCGTGAGACTTTCTAACGGCTCAACTGTATCTGACTCGTTCCTTTCGGAAAAAGACCCCTGCGAAAAGTAGGCCACTGCCAGGAATTATTCCCATTGTGGAAATAATATTCATTAGGTATCAGGCAGTGAGGAGCTGGAATGTTCCAGCATAGCGTTCGAGACATCAAAGTCTTGTCGAACCTGGAAATTACCGTCCAAATAGGAATGGACTTATGCCTCAGCAATTTTTCGTGATTACTGCAGAAATATCATCAAAGTATTCACCCAACTGCAGTCCCTAACATTGGCTAACGAAACACCATCCGTTAACAAACAGCAAGAGCAGCTCCGATTATCTTGAGATAGAATGGGCAGTAAGAAGTGATTTATACTACATCTTCCGCTTAGTTGGGTTCAATGCCAATTTGTGCCCCCAGATCAACGCCATAGATGAGTGACTGCTGATAACAGCAATAGAACACGGCTAAGAGAAAGGCGAAACAAAAGACCCGCAAGGTGTGGTGGGAACACGTTAGCCCCCCGAAATGATAGCAACGGGTTCGATCTCCAGCGTAGACACCTGCGGTCCGGAGTTTTGCACATATTTCAAAATCACTGTGGCTACATTTTGAGACATATTTAACTCTACAAAATTATCCATCACCTAGCATTCCTACAATGTGTGATCTAAAACAGTAGTTTTGTTGGCATGTGGGCGAAATTTTGGACATAAACAGAACATTTCTAAAACAATTCAATACGTAGAATATTGCACTTTATTCTGCACAGATATTTGTTGAACAGCGTTTACTGTACACTATCCTTTTGCGCGATAGTAGACACCATTTTCCATGGTTTCCACTACACGTTCCTTCGGAAAGACTGGTGTCACGTGTTTAAAATAATGATCTATTGCCTCTCTTCCCAGTCTCCTTTTAACAAATGCCTTAAGTTCAATCCGATCAGAGCTGCCAATGCTGCTACCTAAATGAAACTGTGCATGCAGTAGTACTTCAGAAGCGACAATAAATTGACGTCTAAGACATCTAAGAGCTATACCCAATAGTTATACTATTCAAGCAGTTACCTAATAAATGTTTGCCTATGATCAGTGGTACTGTTCCTTGCCGAATTATACTGTAAAGATTGGTAGTATCTAGAAAACATGTACCTGTTCCGCCATTCGTGTATTCGGTTGCCCTTTACGAGATCGGAATTTTTTCCCAAGCACTTCAACACTGCCTTCAAATCGTTTGTCTTGTTGTCGTAGGTGCTGAAATGAACCGACTGTAAGTGTCAGTCTCTTGTAGAATGTAGCAAAGATATCGTATTTTAAACTTACTGAAGAATAAACGGGCTTCTCGGCATTCACTTCTTTGCAGTAGTTAAAGAGTATACATTTCGGTGTAGCACTAGCATTCTTGGCGTCCTTCAATCGCTTTCTGGCAGAAATGAAATTACCTTCAGGTGCTACTCAAAAAAGGATAGGCTGTGCTTGTCATTAGAATTGTTTATTAATAATATACTTATAGAAAACTAAACATTGTACTAGTTAATTCGAGAAATATGTGACATCTCCATTTCCTTGCCATTTTTGCTTAATTAGAATGATAGCTGACGATGAAGATGTGTTAGATGTTGTTTAGATTATTCTACACTTTCAGCTTAGATCCTAAAGGTTACCATGGATCTCAATCAGAATGTAAACTGCTATCGGCGACGACGCACTGCCCAGCCCCTAAAACCACAAATGAAAATTGTCATAGTCACTTTGCTTTAGCTATTCAACAGTAGTATCGTAGCATTCATGGTTTACCGAAAGATTCTTGCATTCGATGGCACACTATCTAAGTGAAGACAGCTACTTGACACGTGCCAACCTCTCTTGTTATTATCTATCCAATATTCTACCATGTATTCCCCCAGGAAAAGGTTTTTGAATTACATTTGGTTTCGTGCGTGCAATACACAGGTATATCCCTGCATCCTAAAGAACTGCTGAATGTGGTGTCGAAACCTGGCACACATGGAAAGTTACTTCGTTCTGCTGAAGGGATTTCTAGAAAGTGCTCTGCTGTGAGACCCTTCGAAATAGTGCCATTTTGATTTCAGCGGCCTACTTTAAACTTCTGATATTGCTCGACGCCGTACAAGAAGAGTGTGGAAAATGCGAAAAAGTTCACTTTGACTATCACGTCATGAGATTTCCTCCAGCACTTGGAATACTCTCCATCACCTTGAGTGCTTTATCGTCCACCTCTTTCAAAAACCATCTGGGAAAACGATGATTTGTCAATTAGTACATAATCGAAGACGAAATCGAGAAGTCCTTCACTTCCTGTCAGCTCGAGTCCGTTACGATGGATAATTGAAAATTTCGAAAGTATTGAAAAACTGCGATAAACAGAGATTGTGGTTAAAGTGAAAGCTGTCTTCTCTTAAATAAACCTATCAAATTTCTGGAGATATCTACAGGATAACAGAACTTTCTGATCAACCCAATTAATAAAGAGGAGCGAATGGTTTCAAGAAAGTAAAAATGTCCTCTAAATTACACTGTGTAGAAAGGATGTGGGAATGATAAATATGTAACGATAGCAATATATTTTTATAGATAGTTGTGTAAAGTAGTGTAGATAGTATAAAACAGTATAGATACAAAAAGAACGAAAGAAAATATATCAAGGAGAGCTTACTGAGGAAACGTTACATCGTAGTACTCGTAGTCGGATATCTCATTAGAAAACACTCGTTTGTTTTGCTTTCGGAACCTATCTCGCCTACATTTCTCATACTTTTCCTCACATCCCCAAGCACGACATATCTCCTGTACACTGCCAGCCAAGACTGTTTCTCGCCCTCTAGGATCACGATCCTGAAAGACTAACATATGACGCGAAAACGAAGGGATCATAGCAGCTTAATCCATGAAAGTTTTTCTCCCAATTTCCCAAAAATTTATTTTCAAGCTGTCATATAGCTGAATCATCGGTTCTAGAAAACAGGATACAGGTGATATCCACTATGAGCTAAAAACTAAAAACTTGAAGAGAAACTAAATGTCTACTTTTTCATTTATAACCTGGTCATGGTTAAGGGTTATACATGAATGTCGGAACACAATTTACGCCAAGTGGTTAACCATTAACTCCTAAAGAGTAACATTCTAATTCCGAAGCTCCGGCAAAAAACAACCACAAATGCTGAAGTACTGCCATTCTCATTGAACGACGACTGTGACACACGCTCAGGCTTTGGAAAAATCACTTCAGCACTACGACAAAATTAGCAAAAAGCCTTTGCACACCTAAAAATGAACCCTGCTATCGAAATATTAAGCCGACTGCACCATGAGTGATTTATACAATACCAAGTCAAAACGCCAACGAGATGATCCAGGAGCATTTATTTGCAGTGGACCAACACCTCAGGCCACTGAGAGGGCCCTAGGGAGCTGTTCATCATGCTCTCATCACAAGGCGCTGTGCTGGTTCAATCGCAGTCCGGGCTCACCAAGCTTCTTATTCTCCGAAGTTGGGAAATTGGTAGAAGACTCGTCTAGGAACAGCTCACACTTTGCAATCTAAGTGATAACCCTCTAGCGCGGTTACCTCAGGACTCTAGGGAGAATCAATCTGTCCAGCATTCACCGATCAATATTCATAAAGATGGCGACAACCCTCAAGCAGCAGCCGAACCCAGATGCGAAGCGTCCAAAGATTTTCGTGGATTAAAGGTCCAAGGAAAATATTCAAAGTAGAGAAGTGGTAATATCCGCACACTAGATATGAACATGGGTCGTGTAAAAAAGAACACTAATGGGAGTAGGAATCTCATGATGGTAAGACAATTACGGAAGTCTACCAGATCGTTACGAAAAGATTACACGACCAACTCGACATCTCTATAGTTGGACTGTTCGTTGGTTTGTTCATTACTTTTTCTTCTGAACATCCAAATCAACCACGTTGTAAATGACCTACAACCATCACGCTAAAGCGGAAAGAATAGTAGCGCATGACCAGAACATCTTATAAGATGTCCTTGCTTCGCTGCTAAGATATGTAAGCAACTGGAGCTGGTTGTCAATGAACTCAAATGCCAAATATGTCCCTCTTTTTCACTGATGAAACAGAAATCAACAAATGTGGAAAATAACCAAACTTATATAACAAGACAGTCCATAGCAACGAGGCATCTATGATGATTTTTTCTTCATCATTGTAATTTTTAAATTTCAAATGTTCTATTAATCTAAAACCCAAGATTTGTTCTTATCCCGTACTAGACTGCATAGCAGGTCGGACAAACTGTTCGGTAATTGGTAGAAAAGTCTGGAGTGTGTACGACAATGAATTCTCACAAGCTCAGTAGAGTTTAAAAATAACTCTGAAATTGAAGTGACACCGGAGCTATCATCGAAGACAATCGGCATTGATCAACTCCTGAGGGATGCGCTATGTATTCGACTTCATCAGGTATAATAAGTGATTGAATGCATATCTGGCCTTTACAATGACTCGCAGTGGTCCAGTGCTACTATCCTCTAAGATAAGGTTGCTACCAATCTGTCGAATCCCGAGGGGTGGAAGGCTTGGTAGGGCTAGAAGGCAGAGATCGATCCCATGTGTATTGCAGGGTTCCTCTGAGCACTGCTCTACACGCTCCATAACACTATCAAAGGATAAAGTGTGATATTAATTAAATTCAAATTAGTCAAATAGCACTATTAATTGGTATGAACTATTTACAATGCTTTGTTTTCTTGCTCACCTGGTTACTCCCGAGCATTCGCTGAACAACGTACTTTATCGCTGTATAGTTTTCATCACATTCGCAGGCCTTAATGAAATAATCGTTCTATCGACAATACATCAATTGAAAGAAAATCATTCAAGGCGACAAGACCGATGGATCTACGGTGCCTACAACCATTTCAAAAAGCTCACTGAACATCTAATACTTCTAATTCATCTTTGCCAACAACCCGTAACCAAGCATTTAATCCATCAGAAACAATGGTAACATGGATGAAGCACCTCGATGGTATAAGATTTCAAAAGAAAATGAAGTACTATTCATAAGCGAAAACCGTTAGGAGGCGCACCAGCTCTAAGAAATTCCGGACATCTTCATCAAATTGAAGAACACCTTCTCGCCTAAACACCGATGGACACGAAAGAGCTTTTCGCGCAATCATCACAGATGACGTTCCCGTGTCGGACCGAAATTTTAGTATGTCGTCGTAACAACTGATATCCCCGGATCCACCACTGAAATACTTTGAAGATAAACCAGTCCCATATTGCCTATAAGTACACGCAGTTTTCAAAACTAATAAACTAAAATATTAATCTGCTAGATCCATTCATTCTATGCATCTCTGGAGACATTTAGTGCTTGGGGACCGATTTCGGTTCAATTTGAGGCCCTCGGGACCTCACTCTTTGGCTCACGCATTATTTGTATTGTGATGCGTGTTACCTAGCACACCATCGTACTCCGGACCACTGGATTTTAACTGGGCAGGTGTTAACATTGAGAAATGGTTTGGAATGGAAAGATAATGTGGCTAGCAGTAAACATAGTACAGGAAACGCACGGTAATATAGAGAATAATAGCTATTTGGTGGATAATACCCTGCGTGAGGACTGTAGTGGGCAGTAAACAAAAAAATTAACACTGTGACTTAGACTGCAGCCTCAGCTTAACTGGGTTTAATGCCGATTTAGTCTGCTCAGATCAACCCCATTGACGGATGATTGCTGGTAGCACTGGTGAGTAAAAACTTAGCTGATAGATGGGCGAAACGAAGGACGCGCATGGTGTGGTGGTGAACGCGTTAGTCCCCGTAAAGGACAATAGCGCGTTCGTTCCCCACACAAAAACTGTGATCCGGACTTTTGCAAATGTCTCAGTATTATTGCTTGTTGCTTGTCTCAGTATTATTATTTGCTGGATAGTTTTTATACTGGATGTGTGGAGACTACATCGGGCTACAGTACACAACACAAAGCACGCATAGAATCAAATTTTCGAGAAGAGAAATCAAAAAATACAGCATTTGCAAAATCATGTCATAACTCACTTTGCTATGACTGGTATTCCTACGATTCTTGCGATTTCACGAATTTCGTCTATCCTACATGGGTGAGGATCACGTTCATCTCTTCGCCGACCGTGGACTGCTATAGCGGCTACGCCACAGTTTTCGATTACGCGAACTAGATTCAGTGTAGCCGATAGCTCAAAATTAATAGGATCAATGTGACCTATGAAGGTGACGTGGAGCTACTGATAACTGAATACGATGATGTACAGTCCTAAAAGTAAGTTTGACCAACATCGTCCAAAACCCGAATCTTGCACGAGACAGGCACCTGCGATACGCCAACAAGAGAGTTCAATATCTGGAAAAGAAATGAAGTTGTTATTTAATAGTTGGCAGCATAGCAACGCTCTAGTTGAATCCAACTCAGAATATAATGAATCAGATGGCGAAAAACACCTCTGCCCAGAAACTTACTTGTATACACTGCTACTTCATTTGACTGCTGTCATCATGTCACAGCACTTTAAAAATGTTCTAGAAGCTTTTTAAACTATTTTCGCTACTTCTCGACATTATGCCATCACTCCAAGGTCGTCAATTTGGTACCTATCTCGGAGTATGCTCAAAACTTACACAAACACAACACTTACTAAATATGTTGGTAGACTACAACATTCTTTCTACACATACACAAGTCATTTTTTTTGTATTCATCTATGTCTACGATGTTTGATAGAATGGTGTGCATGGCTCAGCCCCTCTGCTATCTATCAATGTTGAAAGCCTTGCCAAGTTCATTATCAAATGAGGGAAACTAACCTCTTTAACTTTATCGACTTGTAGCAACAGAGCGGCTCCCATGCCACAATGAATAGAGAACTGCTTTGGACAGCCCATATTGACATCAATCGCTGCTACATCTGCACCTCTGCAATTCAGCGATTGATAAACACGAATGAAAGAAATACACAACGACATTCCATTATATTTCACTAATTCCACCGATTCCACGAATCTTCTTCATAGAGGGCTCTTATGGCGGTTAGTTGCGGTTGCAAGGCAACATGGCGCGTCCCCAAGTGGCGAAAAGGGGGTTAACCGCGGACGAAAAGCGACCTTTGCTTCCTTGAGATGCAAGTGGATCCAGGCGATGGGACACCCTGTTTTTGCTGCGTCGATTTGGCACATACTTTTTGTATTTACGAGGTGTATTCAGGCATGCGTGTGTGGGTGCGTTCTAGTTTATGTGGATTGTATTCTATGAGTCAATTCCGCCAAAAGTCTGCAATCAAGTGAATTGAAAGTAATAAAGGAGGCCGTTAGGAAGGCCTCCGACAAATAAGCTCCTGCCCACTCTGGGGGAAAATGGCAAGTTACCCACGGGTATACGCATCCCATCCCCATGTTTAAATCTTACGAAGCTATACGTGGGTACCAAACGCTAAACCCAGTAAAATAAATAGGCCTCATTTCAATGACTCCGGATGGGCTTCGATACACCAATACGACATCATTCGGTAGGACGAGCACAGACAGGCTGGTAAAATCTGAAGGCCATTTTAGGCCAAGGCCTCAAGGCTGTCTAAATCTCGAAGAACTAAAACGATGATCTGCGCCGCGGACTAACTTGCACCCGAGTCCTCGATAGAAGAGCGATAATACAGGAAAGAAGGACAAATTACGACCATACACTTTTTTGAGGTCAACATAGGAGATCTTCAGTTAAGATTGGACCTAAAGAACATTTGAAGAACGTCACATAGGGACTCACGGATCAGAATGGAACGAGCAGGGTGAGCGGCTAAAATTTAACATGACGACCAAGACCATTCATGGTAATCCCCAAATCCAAAACTGAACTCACACACATCAACAGCGAAGCATAAGTAGAATGATCTTATAATGAGAAAAACAGATGGCAGATGAACGAAAGGAACTCTAAAGTGGACAACACGAGAAAACAGGTGTTCTACGACATGACTACCAACGCTTTAAGAGAACGTATTCATAAATAAAGTTAAACAGCAGTACTCGAAGGTGCAGTCATTTTACAAATCAAGGTATGAGACTCGCACATACCACTATGATCGTATGAAATTAACCATGGACTATGATTACGAGGCAAAGAAACGACGGAAAATGAACTGGGGTCCGTACAACTCGTGGAGACGTGCCGTCCAAGTAGCCTACTGCAGTTCAATCGAGAAAAAATATGAAGGCCACATAGGAGTGGAAAAACATTGTTAGAATGTACTCTTACAAGTTACAACAAATTCCACAATTACGATATTGCCTTGGTGAGTACTGGGCGTTACTCGAACAAGTTTCTGTTCACGGCAAGTTAATATGTGGAATACAACCACAATGAGTTAATCTTAAGTAACAAGCAGAGAATAAAAGTTGAGCACTGTGATTTTTACCGCAGCTTTCAGCTTCACTGGGTCCAAAGTCGGTTTATAGTCCCTAAATCATTCCCGTTGACGGTCGATTGCTGATGACACTGTTAGCAGAAAACTAGCTGAAAGAAAGGTAAAACAAGGACTTCTGTGGTACATTGAGCAGCAAGTGAGTATCCATAAAGGGTAAGCAGACTTAATTCGAAGATAGGGGATGTGGCAGCGCAGAGGGTTGGTGACGTATTTCCTTAGGAAGCAAGATGCTGGTTCGGCCCCTTACCCATCGCCCTGCATTAGCCTACGTGTGAACGCTTTAGTTAGAATATTTCCGAGATTACAAGGATAATCGATTCGACCGGCATTCTACGACATTAATAAATAAGACGAATCCTCAATCAGCTGCCAAAACAACACGTGATATGTTCGAAGACCTTTGCGAACGATGTAAGCGAGGAAGAGGAGAACGAATTGAATGCAAAGTGTTAGGATCTGCACAGTGTACTTGATGATGGGTCATGTAAAATAAAAAAGACCAGACCACCGATATCTCCACTTCTTCTATACTGGTGCAATCGCAGTGAAGTTCCAGCCTTAAAAAGAACCCCACAAGTAAAATGGCCTATTTCATCAAGAAATTGAATAATCACTTGATAAGAAACCAATAATTACAGCCACAGCTCTAAGTTCTAAAGTATATACAGGCATAGATAGAGATGCGGTGGAGTACACACATGATCGCTGGTTCGACGCCAATGCAATTTAATTAGACCACACTATCACCATAGACTGGAAGCTTGGTAGCACATTTGACTCGGCGGAAAAGCTCCCCTCCATTGCAAAAGACAGGCGACGTGTCGTGGTAAAAATCTGAGAACGTCCTTACACACTATTCCATTATTCCAGCGGAACGAAATTCACAACACATCCGAGCCCAGAGCTCAAATTTGAGGGCCGTGTGTGAAGGACATGAAACAATGAAAGGAAAGAGCGAATGAGGGATGTTCCAGGATTCACACGATATGTAGATTGGGGTCATATAATAAATAAAATAAAAGTAAATTACAGCACATACACCATCCTCGCTACTTGTGCTGCCTTTGTCCCACTATTCGTTCCAATCTGTAAAACGCAGCGCCCGATTTCATCCGGAGCAATGCGTAACACAATGTCATCCACCAACGCGTAATCTACTGTATTCAGGATATCTGAACAATGCAGAACGCAGATGTTTTCTCGGAGATCATGCAGAATGGTAATATGTTTTAACATACTGTTAACCACTCGAGTACTCGATAGAAGCTTCTGGTCGATTATTTCCTCAGTATAACACAGATCTGCGCCATACTTCAGAGCTAGCAGTCTGAAACGGAGCACGAATGAATAGTCAACAGTAACAACGACGTACTTTAATAGCTTGTAGGATGAACATAAACAGCTAAGGTAAAGGTCATAGTATACTTTCTACTAAATAATACAAAATGGATGTTGTCGAAAATTTCACTTCACGAAGATCGAATGTGTGACAACAATGAAAGTGAAGCATCCGACAAAAGGAACTAAGAGGCTAAAGGATAAAGCTCTCGGCGTTGATCAATCCCTTACAGAATGCGCCATGCATTCAATGACTCCCGGTGGCCTACCCATGTATCGAGCCAGTGCTGCTATTCTCCCAGGCAAGTCTGGTACCAATTTGCCGACCCCGGAGGGATGGAAGGCTTGGGGAGCCTGAAGTGCGGGGTCGACCCCACGTATACTGCAGGGCGCCTCCGAACACTGCACTACACAAGCCTCCACAAAAAACATTGAAACATATCTATTCTAGTTAAAGGAATATATACCGCAAAGAAAAAAACTTTTTAAAAACCTTAAACCGTTCCCAACCCTTATATTCGCAGTAGTCATGAAAAAAACATGAACCTCAGTGGTGTCCGTCCTGCTCGGACCATTGGAGCCATGATAACCTTATTCGCAAACAAAGAAGAACCGCTGGTAGCTACCATCTGAGTGTCTTCGACAACTGACCTGCTGCATACCATGCAGTATTCACTGAAATATAACAAATCAATATCCAAACGGTGATCCTGACCAATCAGCTATCGGAAAAAGTCATTATTCGTCAACATCTGACAGGAACTTCCTCAGCCGTATTCGACGTCCATATCATCAGACAAGAGAATGAAATTCATTGTTCATTCCCAAACACATTAGGCAATGTATACTGAGTCTACGTGAAAGTTCTAGTAAGAAAACAAACATGCTGATGTGATAGAAATTGTCATAACCCTACATCACCACAAAGCGAAACTGTGAGACTCTCCTAATAGCCGAATACTGACTGATACGAAACTAACGATCAATATGAAAATGTACACAGAATAAAAACTAAATCCACTGGAGGAGAAGAAGGACATCATCACCAAACTGAATGGGATGCACAGCAGCACTGAGAAGCTCTGGCAAGAGCGAAAAGGAACGAACGAAAACATTTACAAAATATAGGCTAACGGTGAGGTTATTGCTTTGTACAAAAGCCATAATGTTCGTGAGTAATGGTTAGAACAATGCAATAAAATAATTGTAAAATAACTAGAACTGAAGTATAATACAAAATTCCATAAAATTGAATGCCGAGTACTCAAGAGCTTTTTGCAAACTTGGACAAAACTTAGCCACAACAGTTTCACATAGCTCTAGGTCGCTTGAATTCCGATCAAATCCATTCACTGTGTTCCTTGACGAACAATTACAACGTTGTTATAATGAAATTTATTAATATATAATACCTAACTCATCGCCATAACCTTCACCGCACAGACAGTGATTCAGTTCGGTTACAGTTTCCCTAATCCTTTGTCAAGTGTCTGTGGAAGGATATATTTACGAAACGGATGGACCACTCTGCACCCGCTTAAAAGAACATCTAGTCGGTAAATTTAAAGTGGACTTAAATGTTCCACTAGGTGCGCCTCTGTCACAGAAACATAAAGATTTTGAAATAGAAGTTACCAATCGTCACAAAAAAATCAAAGAGATCAGAGTGTTTAACTCTTGAAGCATTCTCGACAAATTCCAGAAATCCAGAAATGAAGCGCAAACCTAAGTGTCTTGTAATCATGCATGACCCAGCACATACCCCAGACCAATTTTTTCTTTTTTGAACTGAGCCAGGCACATTCCTCGACCATGTTAACTACTGTGAAAAAATAAATGCCTATAATAACAACCTCTTGATTGCCCATTGAGAAAAACAGCGAGTTATTGATCAATGCCGATACTAAAAAAAAGTCGGTCTCGGGATTTGGATCAAATAGTTCTTGTGAGAAACTGTTGTGAGAAATAACATAACTATATAAACGTGTCACTGATTATCACTGAAAGAAATTACTAGATCACATCCGTCAATATCAACTAATCAACAAATAACGACGAATTTAATAGTCAGCTGAGTTGTCCGATAACCTTTCGGATGATTGCTGAAGACGTGCATATGCTACAGGTTCACCATAAAATCACCCTACGACCATTGCTGAATCTTCCTGTGTCGTCGCGGACGAAGACGTACAATTACTTGATGAAAGATTTGTATGACCAAAGACCTAAAAACTACAACACTTTTTACTATTCTAACACACATACTTGGATACATGGATGGCCTGTCTTAACTGGTTGTGCGGGCCACAGCATAATTCCCACTTCATTGAAGGTTTGTCGGCTTAGTCACTGTGGCGCCCTAGAGCACCGACGTCAGCCTAGTCAAAGTCTGCTCCAGGTAGTCGCCACTATAGGCGGTCGCCGCCCTTGTGGATCAGTGGGAGGTTTGCCACCATGCGACTAGTTTGATACCAAGACGGTGGTGGATCGCGATATTGGTTTACTCTTAGCTGTGCTTCCTGATGAAAACGCTGGACTCCTCAACTTGAGAGGCCCTGCTAGAGGTATGAGTCCCCCGCTGAACATAGTACCCCGACATTACGGAGCACCTCCCAGATACGATGAGGGGGTAAACCATTGAGAGAATTCTGACACATACTTCGCAAACTCCAAGTGTATAAGCATACCAGTTGGGCAACATCAGCGAATGCACAGTGAGGAATTTTGGCCGAGGCTAACTCCATTTGCATCTTGGACCATATGTTAAAATAACGAGATAGTTGTGATTGAGCACTCCTTCCTCCAAATTCTGGAATGTCATAAAGGAACATATGATAATTTACTCTTGATTCCGCGTGATATTAAACAATCGTCGATATCTGGAAGACTTATAGATCAGAAATAAAGCCTTCTAATACTTAAAATATGTATGTCTCAAATATTCAGTCTTGGTCTAGGCCACGTATTTTCCAAATGGGTGGCCCGGTAATCTCCCATGCGTTAGAGTAATAAAAAATAACCACAATTTTACAGTTTGCGAAACTCCGCACCTCAGCAACATTGTGGTTGTTTCACACATAATATCCTGCCGTCAAACGTTGTAATAGGCAGTAAATAGAAAAGCTTATATAATGAAAAATAATTTAATCTCGAGTTAAGAATCCGTAAATGCTAACCCAATATAGCTGAAGCTGTCTGTTTAGCCAAATCATTTAGATGCTGCTCACTTAAGAGTTCATGTGACTCAAATTGAGTGTAATCCATGAGACATATAGTTGCTAATGAATCCTGAAAGCACGTTCTGCAAAATTTTCACAAATGTTGACGGCTGAAATAGAATGAAAACACCAACATTCAAAATAGCCTTTGCTGCACCACTTAAATTCGGAATCTGGAGAGACAAACTATATATCGATCGACCGAACTCAATGGCTTCGTTATATTTCTGGTACCTACAAAGAAAAGTGTACACAATCATAAAACATGGAAAAAATGAATATAAAACACTTACTCTACTGCTTGTGCAGCCGTCTTTTCAGCACGAACTATGCCATCTTCGACATCAACATCTTAAACAACTCTGAATTCTAATTCATCCAAAAGTAAATGATTGCGGAATCACCTCCACCGTCTTCAATATTCTCTTCTTCGACTATCGTAGTATCCCCAACCGCACCATGAATGACACCATGATAAAGAGAATCTCCATCAGCAGAACCAGAACCATTTTTCACATCTTCTGCAGCATGACCATTTCGAGGAGACAGATGATGAACAGTGGAAGAACTACACGGCTCTTCCTCCATTTGTACGTCACATTGACTGAAACAATATAAATGTGTGGACAATGAGAACAAAGTTCATGCCCATACCATATACACTTCAATACAAATATGCTACCTATTAAAGCAGCGCTGGGTCTCATGAATTTCTGTCACATACGGATTACAAGACATTTGCCATGTTGGTCATCACCATGTGGCAGCAAAGGATTAACGCAAACCAAAAGCGACGTTGCAGTTCCCCTCAGAAGCTTGCGGAGGCTGTGTCTGCGCAGGATTGAGATACACTATTTGCTTATATTTAAGAACATCCATGCATGCATGCATATGTGCGTGTGCATGACATCCTGATAAGATACTGGAAGCTAATCCAGTCACAGTGCATAATAAATGACTGGGAAGTACAAAAAAGGTGATTAAAAGTGGCTTAGGCAAATAAGCCTACATCCACTCTGGAAAGACTTGCGAGGTACTATTGAGTAGATCCAATCACCATGGCTGAGCTGGGAAAGTTCCCTGTGGGTATTAATAATTGAAAGCGGCAAAAAGAAAATGTCACGGCCTCACAACACTTTGTACGAGCCTCCAATAAACAGTGCTAGATACGGATATCTTTGTACTGAGTATATCTAGAAAATAAATCACCACTTTAACGCCTAGAATGACCAAAGAATTATGAGAAAGATCAATGTCTAGAATGGCAACAGAATTATCTATGAAGGAGATCACATCGCAGCCCACAAATTGGAATGGACAGAACAGAATGAGTGGCTATCTCAGTTATCATAACGATCAAGACCATACATGGCAACTCAAAATTTCAGAACTCTACTCTTCACGCCGGATATAGGAGTTTGCTAAAGAAGAGATGAAGGATAAAACGATCAACTTTTGGCGTTCGTAAGTCCTTGAGAGATAAGCTATGCATGCAACTTCACCAATCATCGCAGAGGTAACTGAATGCATTTTTGGTCTGTACATTGATGGCCTACCAATTTCAACTGGTGATACTAATCTTCGAGGGAAGTCTGGTACCAATGTACCGACCGCGGAAGGATGGAAGATTTGTTAATCACGTGGCGATGGATCGAATCGGTGACCGACCCTGTGTTTATTATACGGCACGTCGAACCACTGCGCTACAGGCGCCTTAAATGGAGAGTACTATAAAGAAATAGACCATTGCAAAGCGGTACACAAAACCGATGAGGGATTCAAGGGCGAGCAAGGCAGTACTAATGAACCAAACTAAAGGAGTTACGAAGCCCCTATAACGATGAATGAAAAAACATCGTAAACTACACATCAAAAACGAAAGCTTTCTGATGCTTAGGTGGAATAGTCACTACTTTTGGGAAGGTGAGAAAATAATCGACTGCTTCTACTCTTAACTCTTCAACAAGGATATCCTCCTACTTCCATATCAAATCAAGAATGATGGATACTTCGTCTCAATGGTTCTGCCTTTCGAAGACCAACACACTGTCTAGTCGGTAAAGAACCGCACACACCGGTGCCAACAGGATTAGAGCATTAACTGAACATTTGGAGAATTACTAACAACTCTCATCGAAACGCTGTCCCCGCATCTTACGAGGTACCTAGAGGAAGACAAAGCTCAGTCTGTGGAATAGAGAGAAGACTGAGTTGGTGTACAAGAAAGAACGGTAAGGGATAAAGCGTTCGGTGTTGAAAAGCCTCTTACAGACTCACCCCAATATATACAAGTTGATTAACAATCTTAAACGAAAAAGGATGGTATGCACAATTAGCCTATGCAGTCCCAACTAGAATCTTTGATGATAATTAATTGACGAAGAAGTTGGCGACTGGGTCAACCAAACAGTCAATCGCATTCACGATGACCATATGGAAAAAAAGAAGCGCTGCGAATCTTTAGAGCGGCAGACATATTTGGGCACTTTTGCATGAGACAGGAACTATGGAAGACCTGATTGGTAACCGCTCGAACCATTCGACGATAGGAGAAAGAACAAATAACATGTGAGACAAAGTTGATCCGCAGATAACTCCTCAAACTCTTACCCTTTCCATCTACAAAAGTGCAGATTCTATCAGCCGTGTATTTTTTTTTATAAAAATTTGCCTTTTAAATACAGTAAAGTTCCCCATGTGGTAAAACCCAAAGCGCTCGGCATTTATCTATTCTTGAGAGATCCATAATGCATTCGGCTTCATTGACCAAAGCGGAGAATGATTCCCCCTTTGGCCCACACAACGAATTGTGGCTCATGCAGCGCAGTGGTTAGAGGTACCCAAAAACACATATGTGACCGTTAGTACGATTCCACTCGAGGCCACGGAAGTTTCAAACCTTTCACAGTCGGCAAACTGGTGCCAGACGTCTCGGAAATGGAACACTGAGATGACGCATCGACAAGACCCCACAACTCATTTCACAGATCATGTATGCTCTCGATTATCTCTACGATGATTAAGGACGTCGAATGCATAGTGCGATTGATCAACGAAGAATATTTTATCCTTTATCCATCATAATGAATTGCGGTGACAAACCCAGCTATTGCGCTAACGTAATCTAATGTCGAAAGAAAGGAAAGAGAACGGTACTTTACTCACACATTAACGTCTTTATCAGAAAACGGTGGAGTTCGTCTGGCTGGTGGTGCTTCTATATCCTCCGCTTGAGAATCCACTGAAAAGCAGAAAGCAGTAGGAACCAAGAATTATAGAACACATGGTGATTCTATAAATCTGGACAACATTTTCATCACCAAACACTACTTACCGTACTTACCATATGTTCGCTTATGTGGATTTGTTGAATGAGACAGGGTCGCTGAAAACATAAAACCAACATTGATGACGTATCCATGGCAAGAGCATCATATTAACACGCTAACCTTAAATAGATGGAAGCACTTACATCTTGGTGTAACTACAGAATTTAAAGCCTGGCCGTTCGAACTCGAGGCTGTGACCGGATTCGCCAGAGAATCCTACATAAAGGAGCACACACAGTGATAGTGGTATGACAATGAAACGTTAAAGTTACAAGAATAGAGTTACTTACTTGTCTAGCGATTTCAGCCGCCATCTCTACAAACTGCTGACATTTCAGAACGAGGGCGATATTTTTATTAAGCACAAAAATATCCGGATAAGCCTCTTCCATTCTAGATATCGCCTCTTTACTACGCCCACCTAACACAAGAGCAACGATTTCTAAAGCAAATAATATAGAACAATAAAACCAGAAAAGAATACGATAGCTATTCATTAGATCGAGGCTATTGAGACCAACATTAGGTCTTTTTTTATTTACTGCCTTCAATTTTTTCACAGCAGGGTATTATATGTGACACAACCACAATGATGCTGAGATATTTGCAAAACTCCAGACCACAGGTGCCTGCGGCTGGGAACCAACGTGCAGTTGACGGGTGGTTGCTGATGCCACAATATCTAAAACCTAGCCGAGAGAAATGCGAAACGAAGAACCAGCATATTGTGATGGTGAACGCGTTAGCCCCCAAAAAGGATAATAGCGCGCTTGTTCCCCACCGCAGACGCATGCGGTTCGGAGTCCTGCAAATACTCAGCGTCATTGTGGTTGTACTATACTAACATTAGGACTGTATGAGAATAGTGCAAACAAAATCCTTCCATATAAAGAACAACGTGGAATAAAAGGAATCGCATTGATATAGACTTTGAAGAAATGCACTACCATATTTTTACATCTACTTGCGCAGTTACTTGTTTAACCCTTCTAAGTACTTTCTTGAATGGCACTCTTTGCCATATTCAAGACAGATTGCTTAGATGACGAAGGAGAATTCTCTTCTCTGTTTGGAATTTTCTTTTGTAACAGAGCTATGAAATTCGTATTCGAAAGTGCGCGCTTGGAAAGAAGAATTGTCACCTTTTCTCATTTCAATGCTTTGTTCGTCTTCTTCGGGCACAAGCTTCGCAGCGTTACAGAATGAAGCCATAGACTTGCTATACCCTTCACAAGCCATCCACGACGACACTAGCCTTAACAAGAAAAAAGCTAAAGCGTAAAAGCACTCTGTAAAACAACCGTAAGAATTAAGAGCTAAGTTTTGTGCACCGAGAAAGCGAATAAACTACCTGTTCATCCAGTCGGTCTTTTCAGGAGGAAGCTGAATTGACAGAATTTCATTGGTGACCTTAGCTCTGGCCGTCTGAACAAGATAAATTGGTGCTTAAACCTTGGACACGAAAAAGTGGAAAGCTATTCAACCTCCATTTCTGGACGAATGTCAAAACGAAAAGGTCGTTGACCAAAATTAGCGTCTACGACTTCTCCAGTTGTTTGCAAACCAACTGTTGGATAAAGATCATCAATATGTTCCAAATCTCTCGATGCGACACCTACAATGGTATTGGACCGTAGTAAAATTCGAAACCACATTAAAAAGGGAACACAAAGCTTGGAAGGAAAAACTAACCAGAGCAATCAAGCCTACCTAAATGTACTCCATTTTTAGTGAAAAATATTGTTTTGTTTACAAGATTTATGCCACAACCGATAACATCACCAGAGGTAAATTTCGGACCATAAGACACGCCATTTCCAGAAAATGAAAAGAAATTCCCATCATCCCCATGATAACCATAAGAATACCGGTCCCAACCTAAAAGAAACCACAAAACGCTTCTAAAAAGATCGATACATATAGGATATACTTACCAGGTAATCTATTAAGATTAACAGACTTTCCACATACACCGACACCCATGCAGCCCTTTAATCCTCGAACAATTGTGATCTATGACCCAAGCTTTTGTATGCAAAAATCAATTTGAGCTCTTAAAAAACAAATGTACTTCGAAGTAATATACGCCACATTGCGGTGGAATAGGATAGTCTGCACGAGTCGATGCAGCGTCTTTCTGCTGTTGTTTGCCGTTTCCTAAAAAAGAAAGATAAGAAAAAAGAAGAAATAAAAAATAGTGAGACAAGAAATGGTATCGATCATGTAAGCTAACCTTTATAGCTCACTCTTAAGGAACTGTGAGAAATATCTAGAAAGTGGTATTTATCATTTTTATTCCATGTCCGTGGCAATCGCTGAAATAAGTAGTATATTGGTAAACACTTGGAGTTCGACGGTGGTCGATTCCCACTATAAATGGGGATCGATAGGTAACTGATTTCAATTCACAGATCGTGAAGGGTAAAATTAGACGCCGTACGGCTGGGCCACGAAACGAAATTAGGTGGGTGAGACTCTACATGTTGAACATAGGGAAAATACAACAAATTTGAACAATTGATATGTAGAAGGCTTATAAATAGGAAAATGTCTCGTAAAGAGGCGGATAGCACACTGATAGTGATACCGATCATCATGACCATGATGCTGGTTCGATCTCGCTCCGCGCTCACCTAGTATCTCATCCATTCTGGGTCGGGAAAATGATGCGGGAGTTGTTTGGGAAAAGCTCACTCGCTGAAATCCAATTAAGAACGCTTTAGTGCGACCATCTCAGGACTCCACCAGTGAGAAAAGATTCGACCAAAATTCTACGGCATTCAAGATGAAATTAAAATCCTTACACAGCAGTCGAAGCCATACATAAAAGTTGGAGGACCTTGGTGGATGATGGAGGCGAGGAAACGAATCGAATGTAGGAGCGGCTGGGATCCGCCGTAGACTACAGGTGAAAGACATGTCGTATAAAAAAAACGCCTTTAAAAGATTGATTTCTGACACGAAGCAGCAGTTTACAACTTGTAGAACCAAATCACAAACACTACGTAATTCTGATTAACGACCAGTGCTGTACTACGAAAAATAGTAAGGCAGCCTAAAAAAGCACATCGATTCCTCTCCACGTTTTAGCCTTGTCGAACTGGAAATGACACTTCTCCATATGTCGAAATTCACATAACATTTCAAAAAAAAAGGCTAAAAAGAAGTCCCAATGATCCACAACCTCACGGTTACCTTGATCCCCTTCGGTGTCGAAGTGCGGCACGCAGAGTGCCGATCATCTACCATAGCGTATAAGGCCATATGCTACATTTCTTTATGAACATTCTTAAGGGGAAGGCAATATCAGGGATCTCTGCTGTTTTGGAAGAAATTTAATCGGAATGTGAAAAAAAAAACGCGGTCCACCAGGTTGCTCGAAATCTCAGGAGAAAAAATTGACTAACCAATAACATATCCCAAGTATAAAATCACAAGTAAAGAGAGGGCCTATTAATTCTCTTTAGAAAAAGCAGTATAAAAAATGAATATCACAGACGACAATACAGAGCACCTCATTTCAATTCAACAGTTTAGAACTTACTAAGTACTTCAGAATAAGAAAATAAAAACGAATGCGAAACCCCGAAACGGGCAAAAACTTCCAAAAATTTAAAGACATCGAAGTCAAGCAGAAACGTTATCAATTAACTACAGGAAAGGATATAAGGATAAAAGGATAAAGCTCTCGGCGTTGATCAATCCCTAAGGGATACGTCACGCATTGGACTTCATTAAGCATCGTTAGAGGTGACTAAATGCACATCTGGCCTATACAGTGACTCGTTGTAGATTACTGATGTATCGAGTCAGCGCTGCTATCATCCCAGACAGTTCTGCTACCAATTTGTCAACCCCGGAGTCCGCTTGGTGAGCCTGGAGGGCGAGATCGATCCCATGTGTATTAGAGGGCGCCTCTAACCACTGCACTACACACTACCCTTAATTAGTTATAGCTAGAGAATAAAGTAGAAAGGCATTAATGACTTACCTTCAAATCTGCACGTGGGTAAAGACTGGCGAGGCGTTCCCGAGCTAAACGTTCATCTTCCTAAGAAGCAACGCTTTCCTGTCATGGTTGACCGTTGAGACAAAGTGGTAGTCTGAAGCAACTTACCTCAAATGTTGTAGCCGGCTTCATTCCGTCACTACACCAACTGTCCTCTGATAGACCACGACTAGATGACATCTAAATATGATGTGTTACAATAAAAAATAAACACAGGATAAAGCTCTCGGCGTTTATCAACCTCTGAGGGATCCGCCATGCATTCGGCCTCATTAAGAACTGCTGGAGGTGATTGAATGCATATCTAGCCTTTACAATGACTCGTGGTGGCCTTACGATGTATCGAGCCAGCCTTGATATCCTCCTGACAAGTCTGGTACCAGTTTGCTGACCCTGGAGGGACGAAAGGCTTGGTGAGCCTGGGCGCGGGGAACGATCCATATGTATTGCAGGGCACCTTCAACTACTTCACCACACACGCCCTGTGGTACAACATAGATGTGGCAACGCAAGACAACAACACTCGCCTCTTCTCCCATATCGTCATCATTGGAGTTACTGGAATCATCTGCGAGAGGAAGACCACGATTCGTTATCATTATAAATTTGAACCTGGTTAATAGATTACTTTTTCCTTACTAGGAACATACGCTATGAACAGCAACTTTACACTTCAAACTAAAGACTTTGGAAAAGGAACCATGAAAACAGAACGGAAGAAACAATGAATTAAGCCATTTACTATTTTCATCTAATATTTACACTACAAAAACCACGCTTTTTCTGGCACTTTAATACTTCCAGGGATCTTCATGTTTAGGGATCGCACGGATCCTGTCAGCATACATCTTTGAATGACCCTAAAATGTAGAATTAAGCTTCCTATCGAAAAGTGAAAGAACTAAGTAGAACACTTTTGTAAATAATGTCAGGTACGGTTTTAGTATTGGGATATATCCCTATTTCACTTATAGCTCAACAATAGGAAGAATTGGTAGAATTGCCTTATTGAGCTTCATGAATGCCCCAATATTGATTGGCGCAAACTAAGAGCCTGAACAACCTCCCTGGGTCGAGGATAAACCTGGTTAATACCACGACTTCGAATCACAAATGCAAGTTTAGAGATTAGGTTCGTCTACAACATAGACTCGCGTTTTTGACTCGAATTCGTGTTACCAATCAGGTTCGTCCTCGGCCTCGGACGGCTCTTCACGTTCTTCGTTTGCGCCAAATCTATAATGGAATAGAGTACTCTTGAAGTTCAATAAGGTAACTATACCCCTTCTAAGTAGAGTACTAACAACCTCGTACGAATGATTAAAAGTGCTAAGTTCCACCTTCATCATTTCAACCTTCGCATAGCCCGCATTGTCCCAACAACGGCCGAAATGATACACAGGGAACGCTATTAACCAATATCCTTTTTTATCCCAGAACACAGTTCGGACGAAGTATGCCAACGTGAATGTTCCCATATAACTCTGTGGTGTTTAGATGTACTGGTCCTAAAACTTCGACGTTAAGAGTGAAACGATTCACGTCGTAATCCAACGACGACGAATTGGTAGTCGGCACAAAGTTAAGTGACTTCAACGACAGTATAATGAGTAAATACATAATAGAGGATAAAGGATAAAACTCTCGGGCTTGATCAATCCCTAAGGGATGCGTCATGCATTCGACTTCATTAAGCATCTTTGGAGATGATTGAATGCATATCTGGCCTTTACAATGACCCGCAGTGGCCTACCGATGTATCGAGCCAGCACTGCTATCCTCCCAAACAAGTCTAGTACCATTTTGTCAACCCTGGAGGGATGGAAGGCCTGGTGAACCTTGAGCGCCCAGATCGATCCCGTGTGTATTGAGGGCCCCTCCGACCACTGCGCAACATGCGCCCCGGAAATGTCAGATCTAACATGACCGGATGGACGATGTCGATACAACTTCGGTATTAAACTTAACCAAATACATTGAGATACTGCACTTGGATATCGCAAGATATTTGGCAGTACTAGTTCTGAAGAGAAATATCCCACCTACCTGTAGGAATACTGTAGTATAGGAATTGCCAGATTCGTTTTTCTATCCCCCTATCTCCTGCTGTCGCTACATAAGTTATGTTATCGAAAAGGTCAAACAATAAGGAAGTGGAATTTATACAAAAAGATAAATAGATGATCTGTATTGATCAAGATTGAGAAAATCGAAAGACAAAGAGAGATTTGACGAAGGAAACTTCGAGAAAAAATAGTACAAACACCCTAGGAAGCAAGTATTCAAGAACAAGGACACTGAGACATAAAAAAAAACTTGCAACCTCAGCTGGGCTTCGAACCCGTGCCTCCTCCTTCCGCGGGTTACATACTATCCATCGCACCAATACAGGTGCTTGCTTTGCTGTTCATTCAGTCTCTTCCTTACTCTAAAACTATTTGGGTTGAGGGCATCGATGAAGGCAAGAAGAACCTCGTCACTCTGAGAAATTCGTCATGCATTGGGCTCCATTCATAGCATCGTAGAGGTAATTGAGCTCATGTCTGACCTATGCGTCTTACGGTGGTGTACCGACGCACGAAGTCAGTGCTTCCAGAAAAGTTTGGCACAAATTCGTCGAATCCAGTGAGACAGAAGGCATCGTGCACCGGGGACATGAGATTGAACCGACGACCGTTCTCATCCGTAATGTAGGGCATCTCTAACCACTGTTCTACACGCAGCTCAAAATATTGAATTAGATATAATCGCCTTTCGTACAGGAAATCTTTATTCAGACACGATACCCTATTTTAGCAGATCTACCATACCCTACCCCACTCTAGCCAACCGGCGAAAGAATCAATAAAGATGGTTCACTAGCCCAACTCTCCAGACATCCATGGATCCATCGAATGATCCTTCATCAATCGCCTCTCCCAAGTCTTCAAAAGATTTCAGGATGTGAAAGTTTCTAAGAGACATGGATGATGTAAGTAACGTACATATGTAAACCAACGAATGTTTAAGGGGAATTGGTGACATGACATGGACTATGGCTTTCTCCCAAATAGCCGAATATCATATGATTAGGTGAAAGCCATAGAGGATGAAAACGAACAAGTAAGCAGCATCCTTCTATTTACTTACTTCGAAGTAAACAAACTAATAGTTCTTCTAGGGAAGCAGTCAATGAACGACCTGCAGATCACTCATTGTCTCCGAGCGCTGTCAGGGGCCAATGGGATGCGTTGCGGGACCAGCGCACGTTCGGCGCTAGCCAGGCTTAGTTCTGGATCGCTGGATGGAAGCCACGCCAAGTTCATCTTATATCGGGAATCCTTGTTACACTTATAACTTCCGGAAGTATTAGTACTCGTGGTTACGAGACTTTGGTGTCCATCCACATCTCTCGTCCAGCGGTATTCGTTACAATTCATGGTTTAATTTCGGAGTCCCTTCTAATTTCTTCTTCTGGTTCTTTCCTTCTGCTTTTCCATCGTCCCGATTTCTTCTGGAGTTCTTCAGATTTGTTCCGAGACAGAGTAGACTGCGCGTAGATACATTCCAAGTGAGATATGTTCCGCGTTTGGTGCTAGTCATGCACGAGTGAACCTGGTGCCTTTCGCCTAACTGCAAAATTGTTTTTAGAAAGAATGTGGCTTAATTTTGTTCTATCTTTCTTATTACTTTACATGACACACATCCAATGTGTGGATCTCAACAATTCTTGAGTTCGAATCATTTTCCTTGCATCCATCGCCCGCATGAGTTTTCGAACACTTCGCTTGTTGTCTCGGCTGCTGCTTGAGGATTTCGTCTTCCTCATGAATATCGTAGAATGCTGTTCGAGACGATTCTCCTTGCAATCCTGAAGATAGCCGACCTAGGGCGTTCTCACGTGGATTGGGGTAACCCTTGGGTGAGGGTCGAAGTAGCGCCTCGCTTCCCGTTCGACGACATCACTAACCTTTGGGCTATCTCCCCATCCCATGTGGTCTAATTATGCGTGAGAATTCTTCCATGCTTCTTACACTCTGTCCTCGGCCTATGTAAAATACCAAATTGCCTGTAATGCTCATAAATCCACCTTGAACGTTAGTTTCAGAACGTTCTGTTTCTGGACTGTAGAGTTTAGAAAAATTATGTTGAAAACAGTTTTCATTCCGCTTCATGCAAATGCACGAGATCCGCTCTCAGGCTCTTCAAAGCTTGAAGGAATATGCTTCAAAGCGGCCGAAAAAGTGGCCAGCAAAGCCACCAACACATAGATGGTCAGGAGACGGCTGCTAATCGTCTTTACAAGCCGTAGAAAGTCGACAGAAAATTCCGAATGCGTAACATTCCCCTCATGAACATGTTCCGCATTCTTTGGAATTTTATGTTTACAATAGTTATTATAGTAAGGGGCGGATTGCACAGCAGCAATGGTGTCCGCCATCACGAGCATGGTGTTAGTTTGATTCCGCTCCAGACCATCCAAGCCTCTCATCCTACCAGAGTTGGGAAATTGGTATCGGATTTGTCTGGGGAGAATTCGCTTTCTGCAGTCCAGTTGGCGAAGCTGTAGCCCGGACTCCATTACCTGAATTGCTCGAACATCATTCTCCGACATTCAAGATGAAATGAGAATTCTCAAGCAGCAACCGAAATCACACGTTAAAGCTGAAAGATCTTCGTAGACAATGGATGCGAGGAAACGAATCGAAAGAGATGTGCTGGTATCCGCGCAGTAGACGTGGAGACCGTTCCAACGGTTTACCGCCTCATCGTGGTTGGGAGGTGTTCCTGGGTGTCGGGCTGCGATGTACAGCGGGGGATTCAACTCCGTGGTTGGGTCTACCGCGCTGAGTCCGGCGTTTCCATGAGGAAGCCTATCTAAGAGTAAATCAATACCAGGATCCACCACCGCCCTGGTATCGAAGTCGCATGTGGCAAATCTCCCTCTGATGCACAAGGGTTGCGACTGTCTGTAGTGGTGAAGAACTGGGGCAGGCTTTGGCCAGGCTTACCTCGGGATTCCAGGGAATCATAGTGGCTTAACCAACAAATCGCTGAAAAATGGATATTGTGCTGCCAAACCTGTGAGGACGGCCCATTCAAGTGTCAAGTATCAAGACGTGAAGACGGGTTACATAAAAATAAAAAAATTACAATAATTTCCAGAGTACACAACGAAAAGTGAATGATTGTTTATTAAGAAGCAGCAACTCAAGTCTCAGCAATTAAATGCTGTCATCTACATAAGTTCTGCCGAACTACTGTTGAATACGAAAGTATAAAGAGGCATGGAGGGCGTCCAAGAGCTTTGGCAACTTCTGTTATGTTTTACATCAATATTCACTGCTTTTATTAAATTACCAAAGTGACGCATCGGGCCTGTATAGCGCAGTGGTTACACCGGCACAACTGGACACATTCGATTCGTCTCTGGGTCGGTCTCGCGCACCAGGTTTTCGATCCTTCTGGAGTCAGAGAGTCGGCCCCCGACTTGTTTTTGATAATGAAAACTCTGACTTGATACATCGGTAGGCCACTGCAAGTCATTTTAGGTCAAATAGCCATCTATGCAGTCATATGATGCTACGAATAGAGTCGAATGCATGGGGAATTCGCGAAGCATTAACGCCGAACGCTTTATTGTTTGTTTTTTTATGCTGAAAGGACGCATTTTGTTTCGTGTTTTCGTAAATGGCTCAGAAGTTTAGAAATTCGCGAAGATACGCGTTAGTTCAAATGTGCATGTTGCCGACCATTCTGACCGACGTGCATTGAGTTCAATGCATTCCTTTTCGTCTACTCGTTATACATGCATTTATAACTTTTTAAATTTTTTTTTTTAAATTTGACCCGTCTTCACAACTACTGTGCCATTCGCAGCACCTCTCACATTCAATTCGTTTCCTCGCATCCATTGTCCACGAAGATCTTCCAAGTCAACTAGCGTGTGGCTTCGATTGCTGTTTGACGTTTTCCATTTCATCTTGAATGTCGTAGAATGATGGTCGAGGAATTCTCCCTGGAGTCCTAAGAAAGCCGGGCTGGAACGTTCTCAACTGGGTTGCAGAGAGTGATTCTTTCCCAGATAAGTCCGGTACCAATTCCCCGACCCCGGAGGAATGGGAGGTTTGGCTGCCCTGGAGCGAAGTCGAACTAGCACCATGTTCGTGATGATGGACATCATTAAATTTATAATTTATATACGGTCACTGGGTTATTTTACTGCACAGAGCCTTTTTGCCACAGTTTTTACATCTGGTCGATTAGTTATCCAATGTAGATGTGTCTGAGCTCACCCTTGAGAACCTACTCGCTAAGTAAGTAAATTACAAAATACCTTGTTTAAAACAAGTTTATTGACTGGCAATGTATAAGATGTTGTCATAGTTCCTACATACGACTCCATTGCGCTTCTCAAACATTTTGTCGCAATATTTCTTTATTTCCTTCATTAAAGGATATGTAAAGGATGATGATCTCTTCGATGATATATCCATGGGAGATGCACCATGCATTCGACTTCATTAAGCATCACTGGAGGTGACTAAATGCATATCTGGCCTTTACAGTGACTCGCAGTGGCCTACCGATGTATCGATCCAGTGCTGCTACCCTCCCAGACAAGCGTGGTACCAATTTGCCGACACCGGAGAGATCGGAGGGACTTGGTGGGCATGTGGGGTGAGGATCGATCCCATGTGTATCGCTGGACGGCTCTTACCGCTGCGCTACGCGCGTCGATTTCCTTCGTTACATAGTTAAAACATGTATCTGAAGATGTGTCTATATAATGTTCTTACGAACTGATCTTGTTGAGCTGATGCGAGAATGGTACAAGTTGTCGTTATTGTTGTTATTGTTGTTGCTGTTGCTGTTGATCGATGGCCGAAGTGTCGGCGGTTCCGCCTTGCTTAGAGCTGTTGTTTATTGTGTTTTAAGATGAGTTGTCTTAGTTCTTCTTTTCAGTGATCAGCTCGTAGTTGTCCTCCAACAATGAAGAGGTTCCAGCAACTACTCATTCTCGCTCGTGCGGCTGTTAGACTGAGTTTACAGAGTGTAAGTTATTTTTCAGAGAAAACTGCTCTTATAATGAGAAAAGGCGGATTAAAACTATAAGACACGTGCAAAGGTAACCATTCGTATCAGAATCTCTGCATGAAATTCGAGCTGTTTTTAACCTTTGGTGATTTTCACATTGTTACTCCTGTTTTTTACTTACTTATTTATTATCGTTAGCTGTTATAGGTTACTGCTTCTTGGACTGCAAATAGTTTTGGAGAACCAAGTCTAATCAATGGAGGTCATTGTAATGGTTTTTTAACATCGGTTGTTAGATGACCCTACTTAATCCTTACTACCCACACCACCGTACTTAAGTTATCGCTCGTCACAATGACGAGGACACAGAAAACTCCACTCAAACTGGTGTTCTTTATGATGTCAGAATGGAACTTTTCTAGTAGGATTTGGACCAATTCGCAGGCGAATTAAGCCATCGGGTTTCTTGTCTGTAAGAAAACGAGCGCACGTAGCGCAGTGGTCGGAGGCGCCCTGCAATACACATGGAATTGACCTACGCGCCCTAGGCACACCAAGCCTTTGATCCCTCTGGGGTCGGGCAAATTGGCACCAGATTTGTCTGGGAGGATAGTAGCAGTGGATCGATATTTCGGTAAGCCACCACGAGTCATTATCAAGGCCAGATATGGATTCAGTCACCTCCAACGATGTTTAATGAAGTCGAATGTGTGGCGCGTCTCTCAAGGATTGATCAATGCCAAGAGCTTTATCATTGTTTTAGCTTTAAGAATAAGAACAATGAAAAGAATTCGGTCATAAAGGTGGAATCCTACACGCAGGCAGGTTGTTCAGATAATATGGTCTGCTTTCTAAGCCAGAACTTGGTGAAGGCCGAAGAACGGCGTGGTTGTACAGCTTTTGGCTTTGTGGCAGAAATCACCACGCTGTAGACTGTTCGCTTGTTGTCCGCCACGTTAATAGGACTCCATATGAAATCCACAGCGCCAAGTATTCTGAAAATCACCCTGCTTTCCGTCATTAAACTCTCTGGAAATTATTTTATCCTCTTAGCTTACGACTCAGAGAGTCACTCATATCGTTGTTACTGTGCAAATCGTCGTTGTGATCCACTTTTGACATTTCAGAGTTTATCGGCCAACTAGCGCTTTTTACAGCTTTGTGGTAACGAGGTACTACCTTATGTGTTGGTCGGTTATCTTCAAGATATATTTATTGATATCAATAGGAAGGCGGAGTGGGACCCATGCGTTGACTTCAATGTACACCGCGTGTGGCGAGGACTTACGCGTAGTCGTGTGCCCTCGCAGTATAAATTTAGCCTTAGTCGCACGTATGTTAAGAATAACACGCTTAGGACAACGAGAACTTTCTTAGTTCAGTTGTATACGCTAAGCATTTCAGTCTTTGCCAGTTCATTACTAATTTTTTGTTTTTATAGTAGTTGTACAAATCACAATGTAATAACTGTTTTATTCACTGCCTATTCTTTTTTCATGGCAGAGTATGATTTGAAATGTAAGCCCAATGACGCTGAGATGTTTTGCAGAACTACGGACTGCAGATGTCTGCGGTGTGAATAGAACTTGTTATTACCCTTTCCTAGGGCTAACACGTTCATCGCCACACCGTGCGGGTCCCTCGTTTTTCGGAAGGCGAAACGAAGGACCGTGATGGTGAACGCATTAGCTGCCTAAAAGCATAATAGCGAGTTCGATCCTCTCCGCAGACTTCTGAGGTCTAATGGTACAAAGTTTCGTTACATATCTGAAAGCAAATTCTTTTCAGAAAAGATATGGTTTGGTTGCAAAGCGTGTAGTCGCTGGTGGTCTGTCTTCCACGTTAGCTCTATCGTTTTTCTCATCAGCTCCGCATGTCGAAGTAACCGATGTTGACCGCTCGAAACCTAAGAATTTCGACATCATCGTACGAGAAGCTGATAAATTATATGACGGTTATCTTATCGAAAACGCCTATAATATTTTGAAAAGGTTAGGGATTTCTCCTTGGTTTCCCGGCTACACTGTTCGTATTAGAGTCGAGATTTCAAGTGCTTTTTTTATGTACAGCTGAGTACTCTAACAATATTTAGGTGGGGCTCAAGCGATTGTTCTGAACTACTGTGGAGACTTGCGAGGGTGTTATGTGAGAAAGCTAAGTTAAGGTACTTTCTCTGTTATGTTGCGCATTACTAAGGAGTAGATTTGCTATATAATTGGGTTCTTTTTGGCTGATTTATAATTTTCAGCAATGATAAAGCAGAAAGAACATCACTAATGTACGAAGCTTTCGCCGTTGTTAAAAAAGCTATCGAAAAAGAGCCAAAAGGTGGCTGTTTTGGTGCTCACAAATGGTAAACTTCTTACTGGAAATACTACTTTATAGAAGAAACTCTTAGACTCAATTAGGTGCATTGTGATAGTTTTTGAATCTCTATTATTTAGGTATGCTATCCTTTTGGACTACGTAGGAGAGATAGAGGGAAACAAATCACGAATACTAAAGTCTTATGAGGTAAGTATGGCCAGTACTCTTGACACCCTCAACGATTAATGAACGCCGAGAGTTTGACTTAGGGTCAATTCCCGCGCTCCAGGCTCACCAAGCCTTTCATCCTTCCGAGGTCGGCTAATTGGTTCTAGACTTGTCTGGGGGATACTAGCACTGTTTCCTTGATGAAGTCCAATACATGGAGCACCCCTCAGGGATAGATCAACGCCGATAGCTGTATCTTTCTAGTATTGAGTTTATAGTTATGACTTTCCATGTACTTTTTCTCGTTCTAGGTCAAAGAACATCTTGAACGGGCTCTCGAAATTTGTTCAAGCGATGCAACAACTTGGCATATTCTTGGTTAGCCAGTGTATATATTTTTTATGACCTCTCAACTGTATCACATGTATAGGTTAAAACGGCTTAGAGAATGGCGGAGCGAAGGACCCGCATGGTGTGGTGGTGAAGACGTTAGCCCCCGGAAAGGCAAGTAACGGGTTCGATCCCAACCACTGGCACCTGCGGTCCGGAGCTTTGCAAATATCGCAGGATCATTGTGGTTCTAGTAAATATTTTATGGACCACAGCAATTTTTTGAATACGTATAAGCATTTGGATTAGTTGCATCATGTGGTCGCAGTCTGCTATAATTCAGATGTATCTCTCCATTACTTTTTCATTTCATGTTTCTGGCATTTCTCATTTGCGGATATGGGATACACAAAGCGACTACTGGCAAAAACGATTTTCGCCACACCGCCAACGTCAACTTATGAGAAGGCACTGAGTTACTTCCTTAAAGCGGAAGAGATTTCGGTCCGTATTGTAACCATTTCCTGGGCGATATTTTAATAATACTCCGTAGTAGAATCTGTCCCTCATGCCACTTCATTTCCCGTTGTGATAATAGGTATGCCTTCCAACGGTTTACCGCCTCATTGTGGGTGGGAAGTGTTCTTGGGTGTTGGGATGCGATGCACAGCGGGGTATACACCAGGAGGATCGCCCAAACTGAGTAGTCCGGCGTTTCCATCAGGAAGTCTAGTGAACCAATACCAGGATCCGTCAACGCCCCGATATCAAACTAGTTGCATGGTAGCAAATCCCCTCTGATCCACAAAGTTGGGGTCTTCCTCGTGTGGTGGCGACTTGAGGCAGGCTTTGACCTTATGACCTCGGGTCCTCAGGGAATCACAGTGACTAAACCATCAGAACTCCGAAAAAATGACAATTTTTCTAGGGTCCACACAGCCAGTGAGGATGGGCTATCCAAGTGTCCAAATAAGTAATAGGTGGTAATTTATAAAGCAGCCGTAGACGATGATTTTTTAATGACGTTTTTTCGACTTATATACTGGCTTTTTAAACAAGCCGTTTTCCAGCCATGTTTCTACAGTGCCAATACATATTACATTGGAGAGGTGTACGAGAAAATTGGAGATAAGGACGTTGCTATAAATTACTATAAGGAAGCTTTCAAAATGCCTGTTGTAACGGCTGATGATCATAGTATTCACAAGAAAGTAAGTGCATGAATACAACTTGTTTGTGGTACTAGTTTTTAGCATATTTTTAAAAAATTCCTGGAACAAAAGTGGAATATTCTGTCATCAGTGGTATGGTGATGTTTCCAGATAACGTTTTCCTGTTCGACGTTTTCTAACCTTTCAAATTTGGCCTTCTTTTAGGCACATGAGAAGTTGCGAAAAGCCGGGATTAAGGATACTGAACTAGTTTGATTGTTGAATGGCCTAGTTTCACATGTTTTACAGACGCTTTTCATACTTACAATACCTTAACAGGTAGCTCATTGTACGTTCTTTGCTGTGATACTTGTATATTTAGAATTTTTATATGGGTTTGTTTGTATACATTGCGTTTTACCAGTTTGTGAACATGTCACGCTAAATTTTTGTTTCTGTGTTTGATTCATTAGAAAATAAAGTGATCCGTGGATTTCAGATTAAACTTTGCAAGAGATAAGGATAAGGGATAAAGCATTTTGCATTGATCAATTTCAGAGGGATGTTCCATGAATTTAACTCCAATCATAGCACCATACAGATAATTCGATGCATATCTTGCTTATACAGTCACTTGTGATGGTTTATTTCTTTATCCTCCTAGGCGATCATGGTGCTATTTTGCTACTCTGTCTAGATATAGGGTTTGGTTTGCTCAGTACACGGATCGAATCAACGATCATGTGTTGCCAAGGGTACCACTATCGGCAGCGCTAAACCAACGCTTAGGTAGCGAGTTATGTACATAGAAATGAGAGGGGAGTTTGCATATTCTGGGCAATTTTGTTTGTCATAATCCTTATTTGTAATTCTTTCTTCATACTGCGTGTCAAACTTGCTTTGCAGGCTCTCCACACTCGAAAAATAGAGAGCATATTTTTGTGCTACTACAAGATTGGAAAAGGGAGCGTGTAGCGCAGTGGTTGGAGGCGCCACTGCGGCGCGCACATGAAATGCGCCCATGGCCCACCAAGCCTTCCATCCCTCCGGAGTCGGCAAATTGGTACCAGACGTGTCTGGGAGGATAGCAGCACTGGCTCGATACATCGGTCGGCCACCGCGAGTCATTGTAAAGGCCATATATGCATTCAATCACCTCCAACGATGCGTAATGAAGTCGAATGCATGGCGCATCCCTCAGGGATTGATCAACGCCGAGAGCTTTATCCTTTATTTTTATAAGATTGGAACTAAGATTCTTGTTGCGATGACATTTAAGGATCTTGGCAGTTTCGTCCGAAAATACGCGGAAGCTGATATCTACTTCGCCGTTGGAGTCGCGCTGTCTAAAGAACGCTCGAGGAAAAGCAGGTGCTGGTGATGCCCTTCTTGTTATTAAATCCTACTTAGTGTTTCAAGTCTAGCCTTAGTATGGTATCGATTTTGAAGCTCGTGTAGACTCCACGAAAGGATTGTAATTTACATTGTCCAGAGTGCTGATGAGGTCGTTGAGTTGTTAATGTTCTTGAGGATATAACAGAACGTGAAGCCAAATCGTTGAGAAGTCTTATCAAGCGGTCGGTCTTCAGACGCAGCACCTGTCAGAACCAATTGATTAACGATAACTTGCCGCATGTAACACTGCATGGTTGGTCATTGTAGATGAGAATTCCTGATTTTGACTGTGAATAAGACATCCAGAAGAAATCTTTTTCGTACGAACATCATTCTCGTTAGTTTCAGCGGGAAGTCTTTCCCTATGTGTCATTGAAGTCGGGCAGCATTTAATTCGCGTAGCTAATGAGTGGCCTAATATGTACACCATCTTCAGTGAGGTGGGGATGGCATAGTTGTAGAGCACCAAGTTTTGCCCATGCCAATTCTCGCACGGTGTTCCATGAATTTATGTGGTGAGATGGTTTCAAAAGGGACAGAGAGCAAAATGGTAGCGATGCCATCATGGCCACAGTGCTGGTGGCTCGATCCCGCTCCGTGTTCACCAAGTCTCTACTCCCTCTGGGCTCGGTAAATTGGTACTGAATTTGTCCTTGAAAAAAAACTACTCTCTGCAATCCAAGCGGGAACACTTTAGCGGTATCCCTGGACTCCAGGTAGAAACGACTCGACCAGCATTCTATGACATTCAAGATGAAATTGAAAATCCCTAAGCAGCAGTCAAAGCCGCATGTAAAAGTTGGATGACGGTGGATGGTGGGTGCGAGGAAACGAATAGAATGTGGGAACTGCTGATATCCATATAGTAGATGTGAAAGACCGGTCGTACAAAAAGAAAAAAATGGCATCACATTGTTGGACCCTCACAGTTGATGATGATGTCGTAACATAGTGAAACAATCCCTGAGCGATGTGCCATACATTCGGCTTCATCAAGGATCTTCAGAGCTGATTGTCATTACATAGCTTATCTTAAATGGTCTCAGTGATCTCAGAACCCATTTGCTTGTGGTTGGCATACCTTATGATTCCATAGATCTCACTTGTACAAAAGACCCTCAACTCTAATTAATCACAAGGTTACGCGTCTTGTTGTACGTCACTCGGATAAGTGGATAACTGCAGACCATTCGTCTACCTTGATGGGTAACTAAATGCGAGAGAGGAATTCCTTGTTGCTGGATACAAGAAAGAGATTGCGTGCCAATTTTGTGGCCGGCTGACCACCTGTACTACCAGTGGTCAATGTTGGGTGCATGGGTGGTCCAAGTTCTTGTTAAGAACTATGAACTCGAAGAGCATGATATTTTTGTTTCTAGGATTTGCATGGAGAAGGATGACTATAGATTCGACCATTCTGTAGAACCCAGTCGCTAATGACTGTTGTCCACGAATCGAGCTTTCATTCTGCTAACGCAGCGTCTCACTCATAGACTGCAATTTTAACTACAGTGGGCGTCTTGTAGAATCTAGAGGTTGCCGTTTGTTACCTATAAGTTGGACTATCACCTTTCATTTTCTACAGCTAGATGCGTTAGTCTAGCATAAAATGATGATCTCACAACTGGAAATCTCGTACCGCAAGGTCTCATTGGTTAATTTTATTGAATACTTTATTTAGTGCGTCATCGAACTGGCGTTTCTATGTTATCGCTCCAAAAACTTCTATCAGGAAGTAATCGATACACTCGCATCCAAATATCAAAACATCTCTCAATATATAACTTTTTATTCACTGCCTGTTAATCTTTCGTAGTAGGTATTTACAGTATTATGTGAAATACAATCACAATAAAGGATAAAAGGATAAAGCTCTCGGCGTTGATGAATCCCTGAGGGATGCGCCATGCATTCGACTTCATTAAGCATCGTCGGAGGTGATTGAATGCATATCTGGCCTTTACAATGACTCGCGGTGGCCGGCCGATGTATCGAGCCAGTGCTGCTATCCTCCCAGACAAGTATGGTATCAATGTGCCGACCTCGGAGGGATGGAGGGCTTGGTGGACCGTGGGCGCGGTGATTGATCCCCGTGTGTGTTGCAGGGGCCTCTGACCACTGTGCCACACGCGCCCTAGAAAACATATTAGAGTATACAAATATAAAATCGGGCGTTCATCGTTGATTAGGTTCCTTGGGAATTCGTCATGCATTTGTGTGCATTCGTAGCATCATCAAGAATGTTGAATGCATAATCGGCACATACATAATTTCTGGGGGTCTTACGATCTATTGAATTAGTGTTCTTATCTTCCGACACAAGTATAGCACCAGTTTGCCGATTTCGAAATGATGGAGAGCTTGTTTTTCTAGGGTTTGCCTAGGGCAGGGTTTGCCTAAGGGAGTGTTTGCCTAGTGGGTTTTCTATCCGATTGCGTTTTTTCCAGCGCTGTGAAAAATCCTGTTCGGACCTGGACCGGATTGTCGAGTGAAAAATGACGATGAAGATGATCAAGACGTAAGCGCAATCTTCGACCTTAACCTAATTCGATTTAGGTCAAATGTCGCCCGACCGTTTCGTGCGTAGAAGATTGTGTTGATAGGAGTCCCACTCCATTTCACCGTTTCTATGAGCTTTCTTCTTGTCAACAAATGTTCGTGCTATAAAACTTTCGCCTTAGCATTGTTCGAGATTTTTTTCTCTGTGTGGTTTCTGACAATTATAAGTTTCTTAGTAGAGCTTCATTAATTAGTTATTGATTGATTATTTGATTATGATTGATCGCATCTTTTCTTTAAATTAACAAGCGAAATAAGGTCTTCTACTGAATTTGCGTACGGTAAAGAGTTCCAGTATGTGTTTGCTGGATTCCTCTATTTCAGTAAAGGCACCTCTCTCCTCCCTCCCTTCCACTCCACCCAAAAGTCCGACCTTTGCGTTTTGTTTTTTGTCCTGATTTTTCGTATAGCTTGCTACGTTGTCCATAAAAGTGACCTTAGTTCTTTAATTTTCGTACTAATCGTCATTTAACCTCGATACTATGATAATCACCACGTGTTTACATTTTTCGGCCTACTCGTGGTTGTTAGAGATGTTTATTCGGCTAACATTTCGACGTCGTCGTCTTCATCTGAGGCGACGATCCTTGTCGATGTTCCACAGTCGTTCCTCTTCTCGATGTGGCGTCTTCATCTCGCATCGAATCGGATCTTCAGATGAGCATCTCGAATAAGCCGAACATATCTGGCGACGCTCTTTCATATAGGGCAGTTGTTGGTGATATGATTATCAGTTGATGATAATTTGTTTTTCATCGGATGATCCACTCTGCAGCATTCGGTATTTTGTTACCTAGCACAGAGTGAGTAACAAAACAATAATTTTGAAACCGACCGTCATTTAACCTCGGAATCTCATTCGATCCTATAATTTTTTATTTTCTTACAATAAATGCTTCACTTTAAAGTCTACAGTAAGTCTCATTGAATACTGCTGGAAACAACAGATTCTTATCAGTAATTTTCGAAGGATAGGGGATAAAGCTCTCGGCGTTGATCTATCGCTGACGGATGCGCTATGCAGTCGACTCCATTAAGTATCGTTGAAGGTGATTGAATGCATATCTGGCCTTTACAATGACTCGCGGTGGCCTGCCGATGTATCGAGCCAGTGCTGCTATCCTCCCAGACAAGTCTGGTGCCAATTTGCCGACCCCGGAGTGATGGAAGGCTTGATGGGCCATGGGCGCATTTCACGTGCGCGCCGCAGCGGCGCCTCCAACCACTGCGCCACACGCGCCCTATTACTCTTAGTTTTACTTTTTCAGGCAAAAGTAGAATTCTAGTTTACTGTCGTCAAGGCACGTTTACTAGCAGCTTGGTTGTTGGAGGACTTCCCAAGCAAGTAATTTTTTGAGGTGCACAAAAGCTAGCATTAGGTTGAAGTGGTGACAGATGAATATCCTGGATATAGTAGGAAGGACTCGTTTCCTAATCCTCTTAAGTTTAACAGTACTAGTTACGTGATGTAGGGTCGGGAATTGTCATTTACTAGAATTGAGTACATTTATTTGGTCATTGCCAATTTCAAACTTTTCGGTCATTGGTGTACTTCTCATTTTTCTTCCCATTATTTCTGTACTTAGTCACAATCTTAACCTTTGTTTTATGGTCCGGAGTTTTGCAAATATCTCGGCATTATAGAAGTTATATTTCGCAACATACCCTGCCATTAAAAAGAATAAGCAGTAAATAAAAATGTTAAGATTGTGATTATAACTATAGCTTCAGCTTAACTGGGTTCAATGTCGATTATGGCTTCCTAGATCAATCCCGTTGACGGGTGATTGCTGATGGCAATTGAAGGATAGAACTAGCTGAGAGACAGGTGAAACGAAGGATCCTCATGATGTGGTGGTGAACGCGTTATTCTCCGGAAAGGACAGTAGCGCGTTCGTTCCCCACCGCAGACACCTGCGGTCCGGAGTTTTGCAAATATCTCAGTATTATGGAAGTTATATGCTTAGTGTCCATCCATTACAGTCGTTAGAGGTGCCTTCAAATTAATACATGGCCCGTGGTTCGACTTAGCTTCCACGGCTAAGCAAGCACATCCGAGGCCGACAAAACTGATGCTTGTTTACGAAGATAAAAACATTGACAAAACAAAAACACATGAAAACTTAATACATTTGCAGTCCACCTAAGGTCACTGTATAAACCAAACATGCATTCAATCTCAGACGCTAAGGATTAAACTGAATGCCTAGTGCAATGCTTGAGGATTGATCAATGCCGAATGTCTTATTGCTGATCTTTTCTATTGTTCGCTACCATAGAGGATTAGTTAAACTTTAAGAAGACATTGTACAGGATTTAATCCTTTCGCGACCGTACGTCTTTACGTCAATACGCACATCAAGTGCCTTCCAACGGCCCAGATACGCAAAAACGGCCGAGGTAGTGAAAGCTTTGAACCTTTTGTATTGCAACAACTATGTAGTGCACAGGGTTGGAAAAACTGTTTCTATTCTATTATTTTCACGTAGAAATATTTGTTTTTGACCAGATAACATCTTTACGATCCATTGTAGTCATTCAATAGCTCATCGGACAGAGATTCTGGGCCTGGTCCATAGATAGGTGCTCGCAGCGATTCTTGCAAAAAGTAGTGTCGGATAGGAAAGTGGAATCTATGGATATAACAAACATGAAGCAGACACACATATACGCCTCAGCTAAGACATAAAACAATACTAAGGGCTAATAACATCATGTTATGTAACGGACGAATGTTTTTCTACCACACACAAGAGGTGTCCAAGAACATGGGCACATACGCAGAAGAACATAGCAGGTATGTCCATGTTAGAGAGACATGAAAAAAGTGTGAGGGAACCGAACAACAGAACGATAATCTCAGGAAACCAGTGCGTCGTGTCTCTTGCGCGGATTGGCTGACCGTACACCTTCATTTCAATGCGTATCTCAGTTACGTTCCAATGACACGCGGTCGTAACCATTAATTTGTGAGTCATCAAACACATATTTTGATCATTTGGCTTCGAGGGGGTTTCAGTCCTCCATCTTTGTCAAGTCGCTTCGCTCAGCTCGGATTTTCGACGATCTGTGCACTTTTTTAAGCTCATTTGGGTTCCATTTGTCGAATTTTCTAGATCTCAATTAGTGTTTGGTGTTCAAAGACTGTTGCTGTAATTTCTACCCGGTTCTTCTCCATGCTCTCGAAATTTTTGCATGGATCTACAACTAGTACCATGAGAACGTCTTTCGGTGGTAGCCAGTGTCCACGATGGCAGCCAGTAGTCGACAATTCTCATCATCAAGGATTCTCATCTTCATAACGAAACTTTTGAGCACGGAACTATGCGCGCCTTAACAAATCCGTAGATTAACGCAACGTTGATGTTGCGGGTCATTTAAGTGTGTAATCTGTTTTTTGGGAGAAAAGTCTCGCAAATTTACTTTCCGTCTCCATTTTTATTTAAACGGTCAAAGACACATCTAAGTTGAAGTAAAAATAAAGATCCTAATATAAAAATAGTGGTAAAATCTACATTAAAAAGTCATATGATATGAACATGAAGACATACAATGTTGATTCCGGAATTCGTCGTCACTTCATTGGTAAAAAATTAAGTGCACGGAACATAGGGGCCGGAGAACACAGTGGTAGTGATGTCCGCTATCATGAGGATGGTGCTAGTTCGATTCCTCTCCGTGCCAACCAAGCCCCTCATCCCTCCGGGGTCGGGGAAGTGGTACCAGACTTGTCTGGGAAAGAATCACTGTCTGCAGTTCATTTAGGAACGCTCCAGCCCGGCTATCTCAGAGCTAAAGGGAGAAACGACTCGACCAGCATTCTACGGCATTGAAGACGAAACGAAAATCCTCAAGCAGCAACCGAAGTCACGCATAAAGTTGGAAGATCTTCATGGAGAATGGGTGCGAGGAAACGAGTTGAATGTGAGAAGTGCTGGGATTCGCACAGTAGAAGTGCAGACGGCTAATATAAAATAAAATAAAAAATAAAGAGAAGCCGGAAATTATTCTGTAGTCAATTCCAGAAAGCTAGAAAGATTCAAGCTAGAAAATAGAAATAACTTAATCTGCGTAGTTATCATACATACAAAGACTATATGCATTTTTTAGTGAATGCTTTTAATAGACATGCATTAAAGGATGAGGAATAAGGCTTTCGGCGTTGACCAATCCCTAAGGGATGCGCCGTGCATTCGATTTCATAGAGCATAATTGGAAGCGTCTGAATGCATATCAGGCCTTTACAATGACTCGCGGTAACCTATGTATGGAGCCAGTGCTGCTGTCCTCACAATCAATTCTGGTCCAATTTGCCGACTCCGGGGGATGGACAGCTTGGTAAGCCTGGGGAACGGGGATCGATCCCATGTATATATTGCAGGACGCCTCCGACTACTGCGCTACACGCCCACTGCAGACATGCATCATTACGGCAGAATTTGAGGAAAATGATTGGCTTGTCGTCCTGGGAAAGCAGTTGTATATAGTACATGGATTCATTTTCCCGATTCTACATGGAGATATTTTTAACAGACATTTCTTCCTGTTGCCGCAGATATCGTGAATTATGTGGCTAGAGTCTCACTGGACCAAAATATGGTCTCAGTGCGTGTATAGTATTAAATATTTCTTTCCATACCTTCTTCAATTATTGAGCAAACACGAAGACGATAAAAAAGTTTTCTTTTCGGTAGGACACACTGTCGTGGCATGATCCATTTTGTCAGAATGCGATGAACAGCATTGGCTTATTCATTAGAAGAGTCACATAAGCTGACAAGGAGTTCTACTTTCTGATCTAAAAGCGCAACTAAAAGTTAGTCTATGCTGCGACCGACACTGTTGAGCTACTCGTGGGTACCCCGACACGGTAGAGTAGAGGGCTTTGTATGACGCACTTTGTGCCACTGAGGGGAGCTCGCTGGGCAGCGCTGATGTGGGAAAGGGACGAATGAAGGCTTCTGGGTGAATTGGAATGCGATAAACAGCGAATTAAAGCGATGTGATGAATTAAAGGTGCGCAGATGATATATGTGATTTTAACACAGGAAGTACGCATTCGATATGTTACATATAAATCACGACAAAATAACTGGACCGATAAAAGGATAAAGGATAAAGCTTTCGGCGTTGATCAATCCCTGAGGGATGCACCATGCATTCGACTTCATTAAGCATCGTTGGAGATGACTGGATGCATGGATATCTGGCCTTTGCAATGACTCGCGATGGCTTGCCGAAGTATTGAACCAGTGCTGCTATCCTCCCAGACAAGTCTGGTACCAATTTGCCGACCCCGGAGGGATGGAAGGCTTGGTGGGCCATGGGCGCAAAGATCGATTCCACGTGCGTGTATCAGTGGCGCCTCCAACCAGTGCGCCACACGCGCCCTTTGCGCCACAAGCACCCTTAACTGGACGGATGGATTTAAAAATGTGAAGACGTTGTAATATGAGGCAGATGTGAAGATCTGATAATCAGGTACTAACAGCTACAGTGTCCATGAGATCGGTGTCCAGAACAGTCTAACTCTGCTTTTTAGCATCTTTCACTACATTGAATCATAACCTGATTTTTAAAACGATGAATATACACGAGATTTTATGGAGAAGGTAGTGTACCTTACAATATCATCATTGTCGATCTCAACCTAAGTCCGGTTTAAGAGGAGTTTCTTTCGTTCATTGGTTGCAGTAGGAAAGAGTAGGCGAATCCAGTTAAGTTAAAGATTTTTCAAACAAATGATTTGACGGGATCTCTTCGTTTAAATTTGGCACTCAAAATGCGATATTGTGGTTATGATATCCACAATGCGTAGTAAAAGCTTGTCCGACACAGGAATTTTCAGTAGGTAAAAAACTTCGCGTGTGCTGCGTGAAGTGCTCGGAGGCGCCCTGCAGCACACACGTGGAGTGGATTCTCACATATCTGGTCCGCCAAGCCTTCGACCACTCGGAGTTGGCAAATTGGTACCAGAGTAGTCTGGGAGGATAGCTGCACCGGCTCGATACATCGGTAAGCCACTGCGAGTCATTGTATAGGCCAGATATGGATTCAATCATTTCCTACGATGCTCAATGAAGTCGAATGGGTGGCGCATCTCTCAGAAATTGATCAACGCCGAAAGTTTTATCCTTTTATCCTTTTAACAAAACTTCAAGTATCGAAGTTGAGATAAACCTTGAACTCTAAATTGCAACTCTTTAGGTTTTCTGTGCTTTGTACTTTGTTAAATTTCTGTCAGAATTGGGAAGAGAATGCACTGTGGCTCGGAATAAATTCAGTAAAGAGTTTCTTTTCAAATCGAGAAAATATCACATTTTGTTGTTATTGCTTTCTGTGAATTAATAGATGTGGAGCAGCTTTCAGTGAAAGCAATTTCCAACTAAAACATCCCGTTTGTTTCGATTCTTATAATGGACATTTTCATTCTTAGCGAATAATTATAGAAGAACACCATGGGTAGAAATATTCTTTTATACGATCCGCCTACGCGCTCTCTGTGCGGATCGCAGCACTTCTTGCGTTCAATAGCATCTATTATCCACAAAGACCTACGATCTTCTCGAGTGTGCGCTCGCTTGCTGATCGACATTTGTTGCCTTCTTTACGAATGTCGATGAATGCTGATGTAGTTTAATCGCTCTGCAGTCCTGGTATAGCCGAGCCAAAGCGGTCCCACTTATATTTCAGGGTATGAGGTGTTTTTAGAAAAGCCTGGTACTAATATCTTGATTTCCAAGTGACGAAAGGCTTCGTGAGCAAGGTGCAGGTTCGAACCACTGCCGTGCTCGCGATGAGCATCATCAGCTAACTACTGCGGCACCATCCGTTTAAAATGAAATAAAACAAATTAACCATTCATTTTTAGCTATTCATAAAAGAATCTCTACTATCTATATCGTCATGTACATCAAAGAGTCTTTAAAATTGAATTCCTCATCGCTATCGCTTTTCTTCTTGAAGCTCTTCACGGTGCAAATCTTTTTTTATACTACCGTTGATAAAATCAACTGAAATGAATCTAGTACAGGTACGATGAAGAAGCCCAACGATGAACGAAAAGCGGAAGAGTTACCGCCGAACTTTTGCTTCAGCACGGATGATCCGTTCTATTTCGGTCCTGCTACTTGTCATCTGATGCACTATTATATGGCCGCCTATATGGCCGGTGTAATCGAGATGGCAATGCTGTGTGGTGGATCGTTTTCGTTTTGGCGTACGTTTTTCAATGTTACAGTATCTCTTACAGTATTCCAGTTAAGTGTGTTCGTGGTTATAAAGTGGTCATGTTTTCTTTAGGATTTTTTCACACTTTGTTCATTCTGTTGCAAAAACGTATCTTTTTTCAACTCATTATATATAAATTCGTCGTTTTCTCTCTCAGCAATCGCGAGGTTGTTAAACAGCATACGTTTACTTCCATACAGTAACACACATACAACACAATCGTAGCTGACGTTTCGGCAGAATCGCCCTCTTCAGAGCCTGGAAGGGTACACTAACAACACGCAACTCACTGGGTCAAACACTTCAACAGCACAAACAGAAAGATGAAAATCTGACCGATAATCACAAGATCTACGGCTTCTCGAAAAAACCCACCGCTTTTTTCATCTGTCTTCCACCGAGGAGGAACAGCCGCTCAGAGTCGCATATGGCTGACGATTGCAGCACCCCCAATTAACGATCGATACGAAGGTAAGGGGCGAGATCAAGCGTGATCTCGGGGCATTCCTCCCTGCTGTGTTGTATGTGTGCAGTTCGTAAAGACAATATATAATTTTAATTGACCCGTTTTTACGTCTACTGTGCGGATCCCAGCTCTTCTCACAGCTGAAGCGTTCCTAATCGGATTTCAGAGAGTGACTTTCTCCCAGATAAGCCCGGTACCAATTTCCCAACCGCGGAGGGATGAGATGCTTGGCTGATCGGAGGAGGAATTGAACTAGAACCATACTCGTGGTGACAGGCATCACTGCCACGTGCTATCCGCCCACTCCAACTCATTATATGTTTAATGTTTTTGAAATATTTGTTGTGATCAAGTTTGTTATCAAAAAATCAACTAGAAACGCATTTTAAAATTAAGGAGAACAATCCACGTGAATATTTCGTAAACAAAGTCGTCCACGAAAAAAAGGATTTTTGTAAAATACTTTGTGTAAGGAATTGCTATCATCGATTAATGCCCAGCTCATTGATCTGTGTTGGATAAGCTATCGATCGAACAGAAAAAATCACAGGAAAAATCCTATTGCGGGAAAAAAAACGGCTGCGAGGAGAATGAGTTGGTGCTAACGCACACCGCACCCAGTTCTACGTATGACTGGAAACTGACTCAATCCGCGCATTATAATCTCCAAAGAATAGCATAACATGTATATGCCCATGAGGATAACACAATCCTGGGGACGTTTCATTCTCCCCTCACGTAGTGTTCACTGTTTTTCATAGGAATGTTTGCCTACCTGGAATGACAGATTTCCGTACTAATATCGTGATGGTGAGATGAGAATGAGGATTCTAGGATGATGAGAGTCCTTATTTTTTCTTCTGAAAAACTCTACTTCATCTATTTTTCACATTTTTACAGGTCTTTACAATGTTAATCAATCAATGGATTGGTGGGTGGTATCTTGTATGTTCTGTTTGACGGTAGCGGGATTAGTGACAACGTTTTTAATGGTATAGATTTTTTTTTCCTATGTTATTTACAGTATTTTGTCTAATATTTTGCGGAGCATGACACAAGGTGATCGTTTCTCTTTTATAAAAGATAAAAAGGATAAAGCTCTCGGCGCTGATCACCTGAGAGAGAAATGCGAGAGATGAGAGATTACCTGAGGGATGCGCCATCATTCGATTTCATTACGCATCGTTGGAGACGATTGAATGCACATTGACTTTTACAATGACTCCCGGTGGCCTACCGATATATCGGTGCAGTGTTGATATCCTCCCAAACAAGTCTGGTACCAATTTGTCGAACCCGGAGGGATGGAGGGCTTGATGAACCATAAGCGTAGGGATCGATTCCACGTGTGTTGCAGGGCGCCTCTGACCATTGTGCCACACGCACCCTTGTTCTTTGTTTCATATGTTTAGTGATTAGTCTGGAACAGTAGAAACTAAGATTCTCTAAAGCTTATTCTCACTAAGATGCATCACACTGAAACTATAGTAGGCCAGTTCACAGTATTTTCTCATCTTCTTTCTTTTTCAGTTTTATGGCCTAAAAACCGAACAAGCACAACTGGTCTCACCAAAGATGACATTTATTCAAGTAGGCGAAAGATGGTGACTGAATTAACTTTCTGAGCAACGTATTCGAATTTCAGATTGAGATTACTATCCTGATGATTTTTGCTGCTTTTGCGATCGTATCAATGGCCTTTGGGATCAATCTTACTCATCGACTATTTAGTGTTTTTGTTCGGTGACTATTTTTTCAGCGCATTTTTCTTTTACGTTTTTTCTTTTTTGTTGCAGTCCAAACGGTTTATGTAAAGCCATCGTGACAAGGCCCTTCTAAACTTCATATCCGACGAGGTCGTTACATTGTATTAAAGTTATATGGAGGAATTCGCAGGATTCCTAGCGTATTAACCACGATTTGAACTATCCGTACTATCCTCTTTATCACTCTATCAAAAACATCGCCCAGGCACGATAAGGCGATAAGCCACTGAAGCTATATCATCTGTGCTACTTCTACAGGTGACGCATATAGCGCAAGGTTCAGAAGTCCCTGCAACACGTACGTGATCGCAGATTCGTTTTCTCGTTCCTGATATAGTAACTATTGCCAGGATATAACTTCAATGATGCTGAGATATTTGCAAAGCTTCGGACCGCAAGTGTCTGCGGCGGGAAACGAACGCGCTATTGTCCTTCACGGGGAGCAACGCGTTCACCACCGCACCATGTGGGTCCTTCGTTTCACCTGTCTCGTTTTGCAAATATCTCAGCATCATCGAAGTTATATTTTGTAATATATCCTGCCATTGAAAGGAGTATTGTCAGGATAATTCCTATTCACTATTATCGTAGACTTTTTATACATAAGGGATAAAGGATAAAGCTCTCGGCGTTGATCAATCCCTGAGGGATGCGCCATGCATTCGACTTCATTAAGTATCGTTGGAGGTGATTGAATGCATATCTGGCCTTTACAATGACTCGCGGTGGCCAGCCGATGTATCGAGCCAGTGCTGCTATCCTCCCAGACAAATCTGGTACCAATTTGCCGACCCCGGAGGGATGGGAGGCTTGGTGGGCCATGGGCGCATTCCACGTGCGCGCCGCAGTGGCGCCTCCAACCACTTCGCCACACGCGCCCTATATACATCGGTACCCACATTCTTTCACTTTGTACAAACCGGTACTTAGTCAGTATCTCAGGCACTTTCATTTACCGTCACATGAACATTCTGTAGAAGCTTTGAATAGTTATCTGATGAATATTCTAGAAGCTTTGAATTTGGTGAAGCACATGGTAACACAGCATCTTTACCGGCTCATCTAATTTAACTTCCCCCATGTACCAGGTCTTGCTTTAAAACATCTCTATCAGAGTGTGCTAAAGAGGGGAACATTTTAGAATCTCCCTTTGAACATCGTTTATGGTTTCCTCTGTCAAAGCAAGCTCCGCCTGTTACCGAAACAAATGCAAGGAGAACTGCTAGTCGTGGAACCAGCGTACCAGTGTTTCGCTCAGTTTGGCTTAGGTGTTTCGCTCGTGCCCGTTCGCTCAACTATATATCGTCAGATTGTCAATACTGTGTTATTATTGGTGCCTTAAACAGTTATAAACCAAGCTCAAGATTATTCTCTGTGGCTATGGAAACACAAACTCGTACAAAGCCGAGCATTCTACTTCGAGATAGCAGCTGTTCGGTGCCGACCAACTCATAGACATCACTGTACCAACTAGTATACCTGGATCCCTACGAAGTTATTAAATTGGTACTGGTCTTCTTTCAGAGGATAACAAATCCTGAATTGGTTGATTACTGTGCCTCTGCAGTCAAGGGGTAGGATAAGCATCTCTACTATGCTTAATACAGATGAAAGTATGGTGCATCCCTCAGCGCTCAACGCTTGATTGATTGATGAACGCTCAGAGGTTTATTTCTTTATTCGTTCATCATTTATTGAATACGTGTACTGTGTTTGACAGAATAGATCTGCCAGTATACATCACAATGCTTTGCTTAAAAATACTTCCCAGCCATTATGAGCAGGCAGAGACTTTGGAAGATATCGCCTAGATCACTAATAGCCCCGTCAGTCATCGAATAATTCCAGCGGTCGTCAAAAATCTTCATTTGTTTGTGCGTCTAAGATTACTACTGTTGATAGATTATTGCTAACGGCACGCAAAAGGTTAAAAAAAAAAAAAAAAACTAGCCGAGAGATAGGAAAAGCAAGGGCCTCTGTGGTACAGTGGGAACACGTAAGCCCAAGAAAAGGTAATCGTGGGATCGAATTTGACCTGGCGTCCGCACTTTGCAAATATTTCGGCCTTGCTGTGGTTATATTTCACATAATACCTTGGCGTCAAAGAATAATAGGTGGTAAATAAAAAGCTGGTAGCTGCTCAAGGTATTATGCCACTACATGGGTTTACATCTAACTGAGCCTTCGGGCAGAATTGTGATACAGAACTAATTGCCAGCATGAAAAACTCTGCAACTGTGTGAACATAATAGGCTCATACCGTATCTGAATATCGTAATCTGACTACTAGGAGAACCATGTGAAAGAATGAGGTGGGTAACTATTGTAAGTGTACAGATGATTTGCAAAACATCCGAAGTCTTGATAAATCAATCACCAGACAACCTTATCCAGTAAGCTAAATGGGCTTCAAAAAAGAATCCGAGTTTTAACCAATGGCATACACAAGCTGTTTTTTTAGGATTCCTGAGATGGAACGTGACTTTGGACCGATCTGGCCATTTAACATTGCTGTCATAGCTTTTTTTGCAGCTGCAATTTGCACTTGGTACGTTCATAATCCGTCCTCTTGATCTCACAGTGTTCAAAGAGATATGAAAAAAGCTTAAATGAAGAATAAAGGAATAGAATACCGAAGAAAGGTTAGCTTCTGTAAGAAAGGAGTCATAAGGAGGTATCAATATCTGGTAACAATACGAAATCATAAATCATCCACATAAGGTAATGGAAAGCTTGACAATTCAATGGCCCGTTCTCACTCGTTGTGCGAGCTCCAGTATAATCTCCATTTTTCGGGGATTTGCTGGTTAAGCCCTTGTGGTTCCCTGGAATCTCGAGGTCAGCCCTGTTAAAATGAACAACCGGAAAGAAAATGAGACCTATAGGTGTTTTAAAGGCCACTTTAGCAAAACCACTGTCACACTTATAGCTAGGTGTCACTCTTCGCGACAACAGATGAGCGAGTGTGACAAAGTAGTGGCATAAGATGGGCGAGTGTGATAGAGTAGTGGTTACAAGAGCCCTGCAATACACACATGGCCGCAGGTTCAATCCCATGGTCTGGATTCATCAAGCGTCCTATCTACCCAGCGTCGGCAAATGGGTACCAGACCAGTCTGGGAAGACTGCAGCACTGACTTGATAAATCGGTTGGTCACCGTAAGTCATTCTACAGATCAGATAAACACTAAGTAACCTCCAGTGATACTTGATGGAGTCGAATGCATGGCGAACCCTTCAAGTATGTCAACGCCAGGAGCTCCATCTTTTAGCGCAGTAGGTGGATAGATGGGAAGATGGCGACAGCTACATAAAACACCCAAGATTAACACGAGTGTTTGAGATTGCAGGCAGGAAAGGACGTTGTCAACACAGCAAATCTCCATTTAGACTACAATTGTGCTGATACTTTCCTTTGATTTCTCGTGATTTGTGATGTTCAGATATTCAGGTACTCGACTATCCAAGTATGTATCGTCAATACCGCGGATGCACCCATTTTTAAACTAAATCCAAATAGAAACATCTGGATATGATCCAATCTGTATTATTAGTACAATTCCTGTTAAACCAGAAAGTGTCCTCGGAGGAAATAGGACCACAGATTTTAGGCGTTCTCTTCAAGTTCATTAGATAATCTTGTTTAGGATGCGAGTGCTTGTGGGTGGTGCAATCGATTTCATCCTCGATAAGCAATTCTTCACCAGCACTCCTTCCATTGAAATGAAGAAAACTTTACCACGAATCGAATGAAATCGTGATGATCTGCCAAGATCGGACCAAGCTCCCTCCACTTCTCCTCTCACAGTTCACTGAATGATGAAGTTTTATGGAAATTATACAGCGGAAACTGATTCGCTATTGTTCGCCCAGTGTCTTCTAGAGATTTGCGAAGAAATAAAGTGTATAACAAAAAAGAAAAAATGACAAGTGGACTAAAGATTCAGACGTTAACCGAGTTTTCTCAATTTTATTAATATGAACTAGCAAGTATCAGAGTATCTCAAGTGAACATTGTAACGAAATAAATTACGAAAAGATTCCACGTTGAGTTATAGACGATAGATCGAATCTTCAGATCATCAAGAACAATACAAAAAAAAATGATAACAAAGAGGAGAATATAAATACCAAGAGAGAAAAAAAGCTGACAAATCTGGTAAACAACAACATTAAAGAAAACAAATAATGAATCATACTCCTAAACTGAACATACGCATGAAATGGGAGTCAAATTCTCAGTGATGATATCTTTTCAGTTAAAAATGGTAGAGTTGAACAATAACAATAATCGTTAAATTAAGGAAATGACCAACATAACTTCTTACCTAGAAAATAAGAGGCTGCAAAAACCAAGTTCAAGCCTACGCCTCCTTTACTTTAGCACTTTTTTCTCTTTCGATTCCAGTCGATTTTGCTTCCTTGGCACGTGATGGTACAGCATCGCTTAATTTATGATATACATTTGATTATTCAAACTGTTATTTTCCATATCGGCTTCTACTTCGTGCTTGAGCGGTTGATTACTTTTTCATTCATACTTTCGTTTCTGATTTCGGTTTTAACATCTCTTCGAATCAACTAGTAGGAAGACCGAGCGAAGAATTCGTCGCCGAAAACACACCTCCGTCTGATCCACATCGTGACCAAGACCTGGATACGCCCTTGCAAGGTTAAGTCAGGACTCCAGGCAGGGAATTGCAGGACCAACAACAGGCCAGCCTCAGTACCTCGTACACGGTGCTACCGCCTATGACGTCAGGCGGTGAGACGACCGTTGAGGCCAGAAAGTTTTGGATTACGCATGACGTCATTGGAACCGGGTCCGACGAACACACGCAGGACACGTCATGGAGCTTGTTTCTTACTACGCAAGTATAATGTCAGAACAGACACAGATGCCGATCTCCACGCCCTTCTTGTAGCCTCAGATCGCATTAAATTTCATGTGATCGCATTACAAGAAGCAAAAATCAAGAAGACCGACATACCCCAACTAAACAACAGGACCCTTGTGAGCACTTTCCCCTGGCATAGCCGTCCTCAACTGTCGCATCATAAGAAGATCACTATCATCAGCTGCTACTCACAGACTGACACAGCTAATGAGTGCGAATTAAACACGTTCTACTATCAGTTTGAAGAAGTTATCCGCAATGATAAAGCATATAATAAATTTTTTGTCGGAGATTTCAATGCCAGAATAAGAAAGGCCAACGAGAGCGAATATAAGGTCGGAAATTTTAGATTAGGAGATAGAAATGAAAATGGAAACCGTCTCGCAGCACTCCTGTCTGCAGCACGTCTCTTCCATGGAAACTCGTTTTTTCAGAAGAAAGAAAGCAGCCGCTGGACATGTGAGTCTCCTAACGGCATGACTCATGTGGAGATCGACAACATTCTGACGAACAGAGGATGGTGCCTACTTGATACATCGGTAACCCCGTCATTTTGTACTGGTTCCGATCACCGCCTTCTTCGCGCGAAGATCCGATTCAGCCGCAACCTGGAAAAGAACTCTCTTCATCGACTACGATTAAAAAGTCTAGCTCTATACGACGAGAACATTTTGAACGAAGTCCTATCCAAACGTGACTGGCAGATTAAAGAAGATCCGACCAATGACTGCGAGCTGTTTGTCGAAGGACTGAAAAGCTGAGTCGAATTCGCCTTAGTTCCTCAAGCATGAAGATCGGATCGCATCTCCATCACTACTAAGGAGTCGTTCGAAAAGAGAAGGAAACTGAAGTTTGATCCAAATGCAAAATGTTTAACATGGCTAGCAATAAGTGCCAGCTCCAGAAGAGCTTTGCAGGAAGATTTACAACGGTACAAGCAGAAAAAACTACTGGAATCAGAGAGAAAAGAAGCAGTCTGAAGAAACGGGACTCGGGATCGGGACTTGTGTGATTATAATGTTTCGCTGTCGGCCCTGATAAACTAAAATGGGATCGTCAAAACTTTCCACCATGACATGGAGTTAATAGCGGAAACGTTCTACACCAACCTTTTCCGTTCCACAAACTCGTCGCAGATTCTAATATCCTCGCTGAAGAAAAACCACCTAGAGTTCTTTTCTCGGAGGTTCAAGTTGCAATAGAAAGCGTGAAAAGAGGCACAGCTCCAAGACCCGATAATATTACCGTCGACTTTCTTAGATCTGGAAGCCACAATCTACGTGTACTCGCAGATCATATGACAGCCTACCTTCAAAAGGAAAAAATCCCAAACCAGTGGAGGACGTCGCGCACGGTTATCATGCCCAACAAAGGAGACCGAAGGGATCTTCTAACTATGGTCCCATATGCTCACTGAGTGTACTCTAGAAGCTCTTCACGAAGATTATCCTCTCGCGCATATAAAGGATATCGGATGAGGCGCAACCAGTCGAACAAGCAGGATATCGAAAAGGATTTTGCAGCATGGACCACATCCAATCCGTGTCGAGGATCAACGAAAACGAATGCAATCCTATCAGCGCTCGTCGACTAAGGAGTGGACCCGTCCTAAATAAGAACTCTGTCCGACTGTTATCGGAATTGAACTATGAAAACACAGCTTCCCCACCGACCCCTTACCATACCCATAGGAAAAGGAGTTCGACAGGGTGACACAATATCGCCAAAGCTGTTCAGTGCTGCATTGTAGCAGATAATAAAGTCACTCGATTGGGATGAGAAAGGCATACGTATTGACGGAAAATTCCAATCAAACCTTCGTTTTTCCGACGATTTTGTTATCTTCACAAAAAGTACTAGCGAAGCAGAGATGATGATCAACGAGTTCAACGAAGAAGGGAAAAAGATCGGACTTTGCATAAATCGAAAGAAAGCCAGTTCATGAAAAACCCATCGTGCGAAGTCGAAAAATTGCATTTCTCTCTTGCAGAGACCACCTAGTACGTACGCCTTGGGCGATCAACAAACATGGAAAACAACGTGAAGGAAGAACCACATAGAAGAAGGAGAGCAGCTTGGGCCGCATTCGGGCCTCTCAAAGAAACCACCGACCAACTGAAGAACCCGAAAGTCCGCGCTAATTTTTTCGATTCTACGGCCCTCCCAGCGCTCTGTTATGATGCAGAAACGTGGGTTAATACTTCAACAACGTCAAGAATTCTTCGCACTACTCACAGAGCGCTTGAGCGGTGTCTTCTAAGACATAGCCGGCACTCTCAATATCTAGCCGGGATGCGAAGTTCTGACCTTCGAAATCTGTCACATCTTCGAGATCCAGAGGAGAATATACATCGAGAGCGAAACATAGATGGGCCGGTCACATAATGAGAAGAACAGACGACAGATGGACAAAAAGAACAGTAGAGTGGACTCCAAGAGAATGCAAACGTCCCCTTGGACGACCACCTACACCGTTGGGCGGACGTGTTCGTAAGCAAAGTTAATCAGCTGTACCCGCAACTGCAGTTATTTTACAGGTCATGGCATGAGACTCGCACGCGCTACCAAGCTCGAACAAGACCACCATCATGGACTACGATTGCTAGAGAAAGGAACGAATGGCATATGTGTGCTGAGATCCGCACAGCTTGTGAAGACGGACCGTCCAAATATCCAAGCAAGTAAGTTATTTTCCATATGATTAGAGAACAATGAATTTTCTTCCTTGAGTAAAGAAAGCGATTGGGATATTTAAAAACGGGGAAACCAAGGGTGCATACTAGATTAGACGTATGCCGTAAATAAATATTTAAGATACGTAAATAGATAGATAGGTAGGTAGATACGTACGTAAATATTTAAGTTTTCATTATACTCGCCGCTACCACAAAGAAAAATTGTCATGGCAAGAGAAAAATAGAAAGAAAAACCTACTGCATTTTCAACTGCGTCTCGAGCAGTTTTTGAAAAGATTTTTCCTTTCCTCTATAAGCCTCTATTATTTTCGCAACCTCGCTGCCCATACGAGTTTTATTAGTCTCTCGACGTTTTATAGGTATGCTAAAAAATAACTGTGAATTCGGTAAATTGTACAAAAAACTATTAATAATGGGTCATCTGGACAGCTGTAATTCCTTTAGCTTATGTGTGCTCACAAATTTTCGGTTGTTACTATGATAGAAGAAACGTATAGACTAAACTAGGAGAACTAAGACAGAATACCAGGCTCATCGAATCACTAGTGCACAAGAGACTGCTCTGGTTCACTTTTATGACATAAAAAGTATCTTATTCAGCTGACACAGAAGCAGTCACTAGATCTTTGGACAACTATGGGATCACTACTCGGTACATGAAGATAATTCTTGAGATATGTACCAATGTCAGAACCAAAGTACCACCATTCTATAAGGATATTAATATCGACATACATAAAGGGATTGGACAAGGTGACAATAAAAGCTAAGAGCTCTCGGTGTTGATCAATCCCTGAGGGATGCGCCATGCATTCGACTTCAGTAAGTATCGTTGGAGGTGATTAAATGCATATCTGGCCTTTACAATGACTCGCGGGGGCCTGCCAATGTATCGAGCCAGTACTGCTATCCTCCCATACAAGTCTGGTGCCAATTTGCCGACCCTGGAGGGATAGAAGGCTTGGTGGGTCATGGGCGCAGGTATCGATTCCACGTGCGTGTCGTAGTGGCGCCTCCAGCCACTGCGCCACACGCGCCCTTAAGGTGACAATGTTTCACCAAAAATTGGGATGCATGGTAGTGAAAGTCGGTGGTTGGCAATTACACCACTTTCACTGCACTTGTGATATCGTTCTTATAATACCAAGCATTAGTCAGACGAACGATTGCTGGCCTACTTCCACAACGCTTTTGGAAACATTGCTATTCAACTAAATCTTACGAGAACTATGTTTAAGGACAACAGATTTGGTCCTAATTTGTCCTCTTCACGCTCAACCAAATTAATAACTCCGAGTGCCTGTGTCTGGGTTGAGTCAGCATAATGAGCCACTTAGCTCAAGTTTTGAGCAGGAGGAAGCGAGTTGGCTTAGGCGTGCTTTCCTGGCCTAGAGAGAGCTTTCAAGAGCATCGAAGATATAATCAGGAGAACTCGGAACACGACTTCGTACCTTTTCGACTCTAAAATTCTTCATGCGTTAACTATGCTTCGGAAACCTCGTCGCTACGTGAGCACGATGAAAGATCATTCAGCGCTATAGAACGTGCAGTAGAAAGGACGATGCTGAGAGATGCTAGTGAGAAAGGGATTCCAAAAGTCTAACCTATGTCAACGATCAAAAATCTGATACACTATTCTATATCTGCATCTATATTTTCGAAAATCTGGCCGAATATGTGACGTGTTTGAGCGGCAACCGCTGTACAGGAGCTGGTAGTGACTGGATTCAATGAAATATCCAAGCCAGAATAAGAATACTACCTGCTCGATGATCACAGTTCTCCGCGAAACCCCTGAAGGAGGATATAATGCTCAGGTAGTTTCTAGAGTGAGCAAAACCCATTACGCTACACTTCAACGTGATAGGTACAAATGGAAACCAGACTAAGACCCGCTCCAGTTACTAAAAGGTCAGCAGGGGGACAGGTGAATGGTGAACAAGAGAAGGAGCGTAATTAACAATAGCGCAAAAAATGCTATATTTCAAGGACCTTGCAACTGGAAACAACCTAGTGTTTTCAATGCTGAAATCTATGTATCGTGGTTTTTGTTAAGGCGTAGAAGTGCTTGGGTGACTAAGTTTCAGGATTTCAGGTTCCGAAGAAAGAGAAATCTGCTGACACGTCATATTTTGTAGATAAGCAGTGTAGCAGCAACCTCGTGAATGCTAATCAACAGAACATCATTGACCAACACCGAGGTTAACAGGTGGCCTAAGGATTAAAGTATTTTTAATTCAGATGAAAAATATCACTTGATCTTCTACAAAGTTTGTACACCCCAGTATTGACGTATTGAATAGTGAGTTCAATTCGGCACTACCGCATCAGAAACACATTTTCTCCATACTTAAAAGGCGAGAATGCATTTGTGAGTACTCATAATATTTGCATAACTCTTTGTATTCTTGTTGAGCAAACGCGAGGTGTTATTATTATTCTTTAATCACAAATAAGCTGACGTTTCGGCGAACTTCGCCTTCTTCAGAGCCTGGAAAGGTCAAGTTGACAGCAATCTACTCGGTCAAACGCCTCCATAACCAAACAAAGAAAACGCTAAACCAAGATTTCAACCACAATGAACACAACTTTGCGCACCCACCGCTTTCTATGAGGCTTCCACTGAGTATGTCTAGTGGAGACCAACCGCACAGAACTCACATGGAATCGTAATGTGCCCTTCCCCTCAAAATAATAGGCTTATATACTGCCCAATATCACGCGTGATAACGAGGCATTCTTCCCTGCGGTTCATTTTCGGATTTCTGGAATTAATCCAGAACGCCTCCAGTGTTTTGCGCGCTTGTGTTTTCGTCTCCTGTGCGAGGATCGTGACGCGTACTTCAAAGTCCTCCTGCTCATGTCTCTGAGTCCTATGCGTGCCTAGTGGGGTATTTGGTATTTGTCTAAGGTGGAAGCACCAGTGACCGATCTCGGGCCACTACCATAACACCTCGCGTTTGCTCAACAAGAATACAAAGAATTACTTGATCAATGCCGAAATTAATAGAAAGTCGGTCGTGGAAGTTATTTGCATAACTATTAATAATTTGAATTTGACGGTTGAAATGGTTTAAGATATTCCACCGCGGTATTTAAGCCTCAGAGAAAAGTTGAGGTAGGCATTTAAGAAACCCGAGAATCCCAGCAAGTAGTTCTAGTAATATAATAAATATATTAGGTATCCTAGAACGATCGCCCTCTAACATTTGAAAGCATATCACTACGTAAAATATGAAGGATAAAGCACTAGGTGTTGATCAATGGTTTGTGGGTGTGTCATGTATATTACTCCATTCGTAATTTCGTAGAGATAACTGAACGTTCACCCAGACTGGGTTGAGGGTTTGTTTTCCCGAGGTGTGGGATCGATTTATCCGATGTGTGTTTTGCACTGAGCTTTTAACTAATGCGTAAAACCAGATCACACAGCTCAGTCGTACCTGGACGCAGCTTTGATCCTTTTATACGATTCACTTCTTCCTGTCACCACAGTCACTACAGGATCAGAATAAAGCTTCGCGACTGCAACACTCTTCCCGTACATCAGTGGAACTTCCACTTCTTCTTGTGAAGCTTAAAAATTTTAGTCATTTAGTAAATATTTTTTTCAACAAAGCAATAAATAATCAGTGTGAAGCAAAAGATATGCTGAAACAATAACCTCCATTAGTCGCAGGGTGATTCTTGAATGACTTGCAAAATCTATCCATGATTTTCAACACACAATTAGCATTTGCATCAATGTTTGGTTTATCATTGATTTGTGAAATGAGTGATGGGAACAAATGCTCTGATGGTGAGAAATCTAGAACCTCCAACAAGAGATTCGGCTGAAAAGCATTCTGACTTGAAGTAAATCTATAAATTCATACCATTTGTAGTTTTGTGTACAAAAGGCCACTGAGCTACTGAGGTTGAAAACCAAACCACCTCCCACCTCTAAAAAAAAAGAAAAGGAAAAAAGGCTAGAGGAAAAAAACATACTTGCTCTCCATACAAGTTGTCTAAAATACTTGTTGCGGCCTGGAGGCAAGCGATGACTTCTCCTGAGTTGAAAGATTTATTCATACGCTCAAAAAATGGATGTAGACCAACCCGTCGCAGACATCCACTGAGCTGAAGAGAAAGAAAAGCTTAACCCTTGCCAACTCTTAAGAGTTCTTAGGTTGTTCTTATCCAATTAATTGGATGAGCAGAATACTGTATGCAAAGTTGTTTTTTTAATTCCTATAAGCACTCTGTTTCATCTGAATTTCCTTCTCGTCAAGAGAAAAATGCAACTTACAACTTTAAGAAATGATGCATTGTTTTCTTTTAAAGCATCTGACGTCGCATTCATCATAATCTCAAGAGCGTACTGAACTGCACTGATCTTTTGATCAGCGTTGTTCACAAATCGACACAATGATAAGATAGTTGCTTCCAGGGAACTTGACGGCTCTGCATCGAATAATTACTACTTGGGCTTCTTTAGAAGGAAAATTTTAACGATAAACATACGGGAATCGCAATCAGTTTCTTCGACGAGTTCTAGTCCCACTGCTGTATCATCATTTTCGAGCTCATCTGAAAAAAAAACTATAAAAGTGTTGTTGTTTAAAACAAACAGCTATCACTCATTTCACTTTTAATAGCAACTTGTGAATTAAACTTTATAATTTGTGCACCGATAGGATTCAGAAATGAGGTGTCAGATTTCAGTCACTACACTATTGTCAATCAGTCGACCCTATTAATCAGTCACTAATGGCAGTGCTTGCTGCCGTCTCGTCAAAACAGCCATAGGTATCACGAAAATTCCGCGGCACAAAGCAGTGAACCTCAATCCGATCCCGCGGATGAGAGAGTTTGTAGTTAATAACTGGTGAAACTCTAGTCCGGCTACCTCAGGTTTCAGGTAAAACCACGTTTCACCAACATTCAAAACTCCACTGAGACGGTAAGAACAGAGATTTTCAAATATCTTTCACAAATCTGATCACTTTTCGCAACGATTTACCGCCTCATCGTGGCTGAGTGTCGGCCTGCTACGCAGAGTGGGGGCGTTCGACCACCCAGCAGGGCCACCTTTAGATGAGGAGTCTGACGCATCCATCCGTTTATATAGAAGTAAACGAATACTAGGAATCACCACCTCTATCAATCCATCCTGGTATCAAACTAGTAGCATGGTAGCAAATCTTCTGATCCATAAAGGCAGCCGACTGCCTAGGGTGGTGGTGACCTGAGGAAAGCTTTGGTTGGTCTGACCTCAGGACTCCAGGGAACAGCAATGGCGAAACCAGCAAAACTCCAAAAAATTATAAATTACGCTGCGCTCAAACAATCAGTGAAGACGGGTCATCCAAGCATCCAAGTAAGTAATCAGATCACTTCTAAGGATGAACGTTGTAGGATAACCAAAGAATCGAAAAAGTGCTGGGACGCGCACAATATACGGATACAGGTGATCTAAGTATGTAACGTAGTAATATGTATGCTGTATTAATAACACCGGAGTTATCAGGTTGCGTCACCATATTCTCTATGACAATTAGGTCCTTGACTGCAGAAAAAAATAAATTAGGAGACTATTTTAATTAGGATATTTTAGACAGTCTTCTTAACCTCCATATTTTTTGAACTTAAAACATTATCAATCAATTCAAAGTGTATATTATCAAGAAAATAGAAAGCTTAAAGTTGCAACAGCTTACCACCGATTACTTCCATAGGCTCATCAACGTTATTTTTATTCTCTTGAACATTCACAGTGGTCAAAGGCTCAGGAGAATCAACACCGTTAAAGACGCAGGCTTCAATAGATTCACTGGTTACGCACTCGTCATTCTCAAATGTTGTAAATTCAGAGCTCCACAACGAAGGCGAACAAAGCCCAGACAACAATTCCTAAATATATACATCACGGCAGGTGTTCAAGAAGTGTTCAAAAATAGAAACAATTCAGCTAATGTTCTTACCAATACTGCAGTTTGATACCTTGACTGCCGCTCACTTTCAAATGTGGGCTTCTCAAATTGAGACAATATGGATAAGAGATAGCGGTGGCGGCTAGGGTATCGGCTGAAAAGATAATAAATATCTATGAAAGTACACTGGATTGTAAAACCTTAGGGAAGAGGACCCGGAAAGAAAATATATAGCAAAATACAAATCATAAGAATACCTTGTAGTACTTGCTCTAAAACTACAAATAACTGAAACCCTTATGAGGGAAATTAATATAGAGTTTAAAATGAATTTATTTCCACTCATACACTGGTTCGAGTTTTCAACGTTAAAGTAAAATACCTCAGATCACAGTACGATTTACCAAAATAGTTCACAGATTTTTGGCAATGGCAAGTCTTCCTGCTCTATGGCAATGCCAATTTAGAAATTCGGATTTAATGTAATCCAGAAAAATCGTTTTTGTTTTATGCCGACACATTTTGGAAAGCAAAGCGATTTTACTAGCGAATACGCGTCACCGTTGTTTTCGTCTGCCAGGCATGTGCGCAAGAAAATTGATAATTTCAAGAGAGTTTAAAATGAATTTATTTCCACTCATACACTGGTTCGAGTTTTCAACGTTAAAGTAAAATACCTCAGATCACAGTACGATTTACCAAAATAGTTCACAGATTTTTGGCAATGGCAAGTCTTCCTGCTCTATGGCAATGCCAATTTAGAAATTCGGATTTAATGTAATCCAGAAAAATCGTTTTTGTTTTATGCCGACACATTTTGGAAAGCAAAGCGATTTTACTAGCGAATACGCGTCACCGTTGTTTTCGTCTGCCAGGCATGTGCGCAAGAAAATCAATAATTTCAAGAAAAAAAAAACGAATATTACGAAAGAATAAAAAAGTTGAAAATTTGCGAAGTCTAAGTTATACCTTCAACTTGTTTTTTGAAGTCTCAGTATTGGAAAACTTAAGAAATGAAATGATTCTTTTACACAATCATACTTACCTTTAAACTGACAGAGATTCAACCTCTCAACTACTCAGATGTTCCGACTGCAGAAAAATTACTCTGAGTGTTGAAGTTTTAAGAAAAAGTTTTTAAAGAACATAAAATATTAATTTCCTCTATATGATGAAAGCCGACGCCCCTACATTACACAACATCCGAGCCAACGTTGATGAATAAGTGTTCTTCTTCTAACATAGTGGGCGCATGTGGCGCAGTGGTTGACGGGGCGCTACTGCGACGCGCACGTGGAATGCGCCCATAGGCCACCAAGCTTTCCATCCCTGCGAGGTGGGCAAATTGGTACCAGATTTGTCTGGGAGGATAGCAGCACTGGCTCGATACATCGGCCGGCCACCGCGAGTCATTGTAAAGGCCAGATATGCATTCAATCACCTCCAACGATACTTAATGAAGTCGAATGCATGGCGCATCCCTCAGGAATTGATCAACGCCGAGAGCTTTATCCTTTATCCTTTTATCCTTCTAACATAAGCAGCTTATCGATAGAATCCCATTTTATGATAAAAAGAAGCAAACGGGAACGAAATCGTTAACTGCTGCATATTTTTCACTTAGCAACTTTCACATCGCACCGATGGAAGGCATTATGGCAAAAAAACCCTTTTTCAGTAGGTAAGGATGAATTAGGTTTAGACGAATTAAGTCGGTCTTCAGGATTTTAGAAAATCCTTAATATTCCTACTGGGAACGGCGCGGTAATGCGGCTCTCAGCAACAAGCCAAATCCAACAATAATTGACTGCGCTGGTTTCATGAAATTTATAAGTTGAGAACGTAGGTAGAGTCAGTTATGGTCGCCCTAAAATGATTCCATTTCCGTTGAAAATCTTATCGATGTAGTGTCGTGGTCGTCATATGAGCTGAAACTCGTCACATACACTGCCATTCTCTACTTCTCCGCCAACACACTACTGCTGGTCAGTCCGCAAGTCAGCCGAAACGGCTATAGCCGTGCGATCACAAAATATTTATGCGGGAACAATTGATAAAGGAGCACGTTTGACAACATTCTTACAGCATACATTTACTTCCATAGAAAAACACACAATACAATACAACACAACAGTAGCTGACGTTTCGGCAGTGTCATCATCATCAACCATATGCGACTATAATCAGCTGCTCTAACCTTCCTCATTGGAAGTCATGTAAAAAAGCGGCTCTGAAGAAGGCGATACTGCCGAAACGTCAGCTACTGTTGTGTTGTATTGTATTATGTGTTTTAATATGGAGGTAAATGTATGCTGTATAACAACCTCGCGATTGCTGAACAAGAAAACTACGCATTCATGTTCCATTGCCGAGGTTAATAGAAAGTCGAACCTGGGAACATTCTTACAAATTTATTGTACTTCCTACAGTCCCTAAGTATTTGAATGGCCAATGTTCAAAGGAAATCTTTTGGACTTCAATAAAATTTGATATGCTAGATAATTTATTGGCTAGGAGTTCTTTTTATGTAGAGTACAAAAAATACCGGCATGTTAGAAATTCGTCAATCATCACCACAGGATTTCGTTGGCATTGGTATATCGTGAAACGAGATTTACCATATTACCAGTAAGTTATCACCAGCAGTATGGTGATTTATGGTTTTAATTTAGTCTTGGATGGGCTTCCGAACGGCAATGTCACACCCCTTAGGTAGATCATTCGAAGCAATTTTTTTGAATCTTTTGCAAAATATTCGAATTAATTGAAAAAAAATATTGCCATACTAGAGGAATAAAATGCTTAGCGTTGACCAATCCCTTGTGGGCTTCACATTTCCGTATTATACAGCTAAGGAGCTTGATAGGGCAAACGTTAAAGATTTCGACCGTAAATCAACTGCAGAAAGGAAGGAATTGCAGTGATCGTAGAGAGTGTGTATGGTATAATGATGGCGACTTCAAAATGTTTCGAATTTCTATCCTAATTTGAAATCCATTTCTTTGTCCAGGAATTTATCAGACAGAAACTAGTTAGCAAAGATGAAGTCGTGGACTCGAACTTCGCTCGTTTTTGAGAAAAACAGTTTATTAGCCTAATAGTAGTCCCTTTCTTCCTTTTGACCGTTGGAAAATAGATTTAGCATGACTTTTATCTCTCTCCAATGTTGTTCCTTTGTAAAACATACGGTAACCGCAAAATCGTAGTTAATTATATTTATACACAGCTTCATCGTATGAACTATTACCACACTCATATTCCGGTAATATTCCTGCCATTTAATTAACCTGTAGGAACTTGAAAACTATTGTGCTTGAATGATCTGTACCTATCACACCAAAGGAAAGACTTCGCTCCATTAATTTAAGGTTATATATAATTTTTCCATGTTATTTTATTCTTCCTCCCAACGTTTTACAGTCTCATTGTGGTTGGATGGTGTTCTGGGTGCTGGGCTGCGATGTACAGCTGGGAGACTCATTCCCCAGTAAGGTCTCCTAAGCTGATAAGGAGCCGGGCGTTTCTATAAGGTAGCCCAGGGAAGAGTAAACCAATACCAGAACCCACCACCGTCCTAGTACCAAACTGGTCTCTTGGTGGCAAATTTCCCACTCATTCTCAAGGGTGGCGACGGCCTGTGGTGGTGACGACCTGGAGCAAACTTTGGCTAGGCTGTCCTTAGGACTCCAGGGAACCACAATGGTTAAACCAGTAAAATTCCGAAAAAAACGAAAATGATGTTGGGCTCATAGAACCATTAAAGTTAGGTCATCCAGTATCCAAGTATTTTATTCTTATGTTCATCTGGAATCGAATTTTTCAAAAGACGGAGAACATCTAGTTCCTCAGAACCGAGATATTCTGTCATCATACCAGTTGATTAAATTCATCATAAACTGAAATGTCTAATGTTAACAACTGCAACTAATTCCGGTTACGTATGAGTGACACGAAATTCATAGCGACCAATTTGCACATACACATGATTTCAAATAGAAGACATCGTTCCAAATATACTAAAGACCCGAATCTTAGGTTAGGCAAGATATTTAAGAAACCACAAATAATTTAAATAATGATAATAATAATAATAATGCAGTCTCGAAATCTGTCAAACCTCAAAAAATAATACAGCACTGTCCGAAAATGATGAACTTGACACAACTGTATAAACGATTCCATTAGTCGAACCATACCAGTGGAAGCTGGACGAGTTTTCTAAAAGTAAAACGCTGAAGAATAAAATTTGATTGAATTTTTTCATGGTCGAAACAAACAACACGGTGACCTCATTATCTTTCGTCATTTCTTCCCCTGTCACAGATCCAGCTGGTGTTACGGCATTGTCGTTGTACTTATTGGATAGTCTTGACTCAAACAACGTTACAATGTACTTTAATAGAAGCCTGAAACATTGCCAACGTATAATTTTAATGAACCAAACGAGCTACAACCACTCCAAATATAACTGAAATTTGTAGAAGGAAAAGAACATAAAAAAGCAAATACAAGTTTTAATGACAGGAAATATAAATGGTGTTCAATAATATAAAGTAGGAAAAATATTAAAAGATGTAGAGTAACTACAAATGTGTCAAACAGAAAACATTTCCCAAGATTTCTGATAACCGACTCCACTAATTCTTGGGCCATACGAAGGTCAACACGAGACATACGATCAATGAATGCTCTGGCCATCTCAGAAATATACGGAGATGGAGCGAGAAGCACCTAAAATTAACCATTGACGCATGCTCAAAATATAGACGAACAAGACTGAATATACAAAAATAAGAAATCGTAGGTGGGTTGACGGAAAACTCAAATCAAGACATAATAAGACAATCAGACACATACCTCTGCAATATCACTCCTATTTTCACATGCACTAAATGCGTTCACAAATTTGTTCATTCTTTGCCGATACCCGACAACAACTTCTTTCCATGATGACTGCAAAATCCTTTGGCTTTTCTTTTATAAATAAAAACATGTAAGCAAGAAAAGGAAACGACTTGCCAAGTTTACCTCGTCAGCCTTTGGAATAACAAGCGGTGGAGGGTAAGGAACCAGATTCAGTAGATATCCAAGAGCAGCTGGAAACAAGTGCGGACGAGAGCAACCTCGAAGCAAGGTGTGTCGAATAATTACAGATAGAGATCTCTTAAATTATATGCGTAACGATTATTAATGAGGAGTGTGAATACAATAAATAGTAAGCGAAGCAACCGTTAAGAAAAAAAAACTTGCCTCACAATAGAGGGATGGTCTCAAAACATCTAGAACAGCTAAGCGAATTTTTCGGCACTCTGTGCTAAATTTCTGCCCATTCATTCCACCCGTGCAACTCCACATTAGGAAAATCGCGTCCAACAAGACGTCACTGAGGCTTCCTAACTGTACTCGAAAAAAAACACGTTGAATAGGGGAATTTAAACACAAAGAATACTAGGAAACGACTTCACGGTAGTGTGTTTCGTTGGTGAGCTATTCCGATATTTTGATATTAGGAATTTTCCCTATGAAAGGAAACACTATTAATTCCTATCATTTAAGGTATTGGACACATGGTTCGATATTGGTATGAGATGTAAAACGCAGTAAATTCTCAACATTTGCTCACTTTTCTCTTAAAAATTCTTTTTAAACTTGAATAGATGTAGGATCGATACAAACTGTTAAGATATTGAATAGAAACCAAACAGTACAAAATTACCTCGACAGTATGTAAATTCACACGAGCTAAACCTTTGATGGAATGCTTCGGATCGCTTGACCGACGAATTGGAAGCGCCTTAAATGTTTGTAAAAGAACATTCTCAGAAACAAAAGAACACACATTAATAATTCAAAACCGCAGAGCTAATTTCTTAACTGTTTTGCTTTACTGCCCTCGTTTTTATCCTACCCGAATTCTATTTTATTTATTACTGCTTTTTTTCCCACGAATCCCCCACATGAGGGGTCTGGAGCAGCTTAGTTGCGAGGCTACGTGAAGCTCCCCAGGTAGCGGATAGGAGGTTAATTGCGGACCAAAAGCGACCTTTGCTTCCCTGAGACGCAGGTGGATCCAGGAGATGGACTCCGTGTTTCTGCTGCGTCGATTTGGCACATACCTTCTGTTTTGCTAGGCCTACTCATGTATGAACGTGTCTGTGCGTTCTCGCTTTATGAAAATTGTATACTACGAGCCAATTCGGCCGAAAGCCTGCAATCAAGTAATAGGGAAGTATAGGGGAGGCCGTTATGAGTCGCCTCCAACAAATAAGCTCCTTGTCCACTTTAGAGGAACCTGGCAAGCTACCCGTGAGTCTAACCTGCTCCCACGGTCAGAGCCCACCAAGCTATACGTGGGTATCAAAAATGCTAAACACAGAAAAAAAAGGACGGTAGGACGAGTACAGAGATGCTGCTAAAATCTCAGGGCCAATGGAAGCTGCCTGGATCACGATGAACTATGGTGACGACCTGTACCTGTAACGCACGTAGACTTGCATCCGAGTTCTCGATAGAAGACTTGCTCACGCAAACAAGAAGGAAGGTACGACATCATCGGCGTGGACAAGACGAGACGACACCAACCATTCAACGCCGTGTATGACACCGCAAAAGAACTGTTCCTCGGAACACGCGACAGCAGAGGAGCCGGCAGCGTCCGCGTTCTCGTCAACACGAGTTTCTCCATGAACATCGATCCATTCGTACAGCTTACAACCCGAATCGGACGTTTACGATTAAGAAGACGTGGATCAATATCGGCTTTGACAATCTTCGTCTTTTACGCGCAGGCATGAAACTATGACGAAGAAGAAGTCGAAGCGTTCTATATGGACTTGGAGAAGTTCTACAATGAAGACCACAGATTCTTTAAAGTCACCATTAGAGATTTCAACGCCAAGATTGGACCAAGAAGAACGTCTAAAGAACGCCACATTGGGTCCCATAGATTAGAATGGAACAAAGAGGTGAGCGGCTCTCTGGGTTTATCAAGGAGACCAATACCATCCATGGTAACACGCAATTCCAGAAGCCTTACCCTCAACGCTGGATGTGGGAGTCTCCCAATGGAGAGTACCATAACGAAATAGAACACATCATAGTAAATAGGTTTTGCCTAACCGATATCGCTGTTGTCCCAAAATTCTACACGGGATCAAACCACCGTCTATTTCGTGCAAGATTCTATTTCTCGCGGAAGAGCAAAAGCCGCAAAATTCAAAAACCGATGTCCCAGAACCACCGTAAACTGCGACTTATTCAATTCATTAGTGCACTGTTAGGAAGATGTCGTTGTCTATAACATCGACGAAGAATACGATCGGCTCAATCAACATCATTTTAGAGCTATGAAAGCTGAGAGTTCGAAAGCCACCAAGAGACAAGAGACGCTTGTTTCCAGAAACACGCGGGCTGATACGCCAGCGTGGAGGAGTTACGCAAGCTGACACCATCTCACCAAAATTATTTACCACCACACTCCAGAACGTCATGCGAACATTGGAATGGGACAAGATGGGAGTGAAAATCGATCGTCGGCAGTTACATAATTTTCGCTTTGCTGATGACATCCTCCTAATAACACCAAAGATTAGCCATACGGAACGTATGCTTGCCGACATTTATAAAGCCTGTGGAAAGATTGATCTTCGACTAAACCTCACAAAAAAAGTTCATAAAGGTTTCGTATGCCTCATTCACGCTCAACGGAACGAATATTTCCGAATGCTCCAGTTATGTCTATCTAGGTCAGGAAATCAATATGATGAACGACTTAGCTCCAGAGCTGAGCAGAAGGAAACGAGCGGCTTGGGGAGCTTTCAAGAGCATCGAGGATGTAGTGAAGAGGACAGAGAACGCCCGACTCCGTGCTCACATTTTCGACTCAACGGTACTTCCTGTCCTAACTTATCCGTCAGAAACCTGGTCGCTGTGTAAACAGGATGAAAAATCGCTCAGCGTTGTTGAACGCGCAGTTAAAACGACGGTGCTAGGAGTATCTCGTTTCACACAAGTAGAGGAAAGGATCCGAATCTGCGACCTGCGTCAACGACCAATAATCAAAGATGCCGATCTGTACGCCAAACAATCGATGATAAGGTGGGGCGGATACGCAGTGCATATGAATGACAACCGATGGACAAGAGTCGTTAGTGACTGTATTCCTCGGGGTGTCAAACGCACTGCAGGAAGACCACCGATCCCATGGTCAGAATTCCTCACGAAAAGTCTTGAAGAACGATATAAAGCTAACAAGTCCCTAGAGGAAGAAGAACCCACTGGGCTACTCTTGGACGCGGCAGGGAAAAATGGAAGATTTAATAGCGCACGCTCGAGTCACTCGACGATCAACGGGACTGAAGGTGACAGGTGACGGTTTTTTCTTTATTATTTAACAGATCTGATTCAAATTAGTATATTTGCATAAAAAATATTGGATGTAACACAACAAAACGCAACAAATCGACATAACGATTAAAGCAAAGTCACTAGACACCTCTATGACAAATTCCTGTCAGATGGAATATAACCTTTAGCAATTGGGCGATTTTTTCTTTTAGATGTCGATAGAAACATTCGTTACTGTGTAAAGAAACTATCGACATATTTCTTGCTTTAAAAATTACCTTGATCACTTGTCCAACTAAACTGCCACAGATTTTAAAATAAGCGGCGAATATCCTCAAGACGGGATAGGCAAACGAAAGGAAGTTCTTAGATGCCGCACTCGACGCCGGTTCACCCATCTGCCACAAAGCATGGCGGTGTTGGACGAGTTCCTAAACGAAATTTCCAATAAAATAAAAAAATCGTTAACTAGGACCCCAAGGCAACATACGAGAAGCCATTGTGCGAGCTTATCAAAAACTCTTTCATGTTCCATGGTATGGTAGATTTCAAGACGAGAAACATAGTTGGCATGTATTATCTGAAACTAAGAAAAGCCTCGAAAGGTAGTAATTTATTAGGAACAAACCGAGCAAGGAAGGAAATCTATGTTTACCGTAGCCTCTAGTACACGAGCATATGCGATGATCGTTGGATTCACCCTGACTAAACGTTCCATGCAAGGACTCATCCTAAGATCGATTTAGAGTGTTTTTCTTATAAAGGAGAAGTGTGCAAAAAAGAAAAAATTCGAAGGTGAGTCCGGTGAAAAAGCCTTACTTTTTAAACAGGTTCACAATTACATCTGAACCATTTGATCCTGTACTTTGTAGCAGCGGTTCTGAGAAAGGACTAAGGTATTCATACAACTTGGGAGTCCTAAAAAATGTTTAACAACCATAGACGATATTTTTATTCGCAAACATGGGGTATTAACCAACTTCAGTGTAATATAACGCTTTGAAAGAAACCGGGAGAACGCTTTTGCTTGACGAATCCAAAACCTTGGCTCATCAACTGATATAAGAACGGTTTCTAGTAAGTGAACTGATAGTGTGAACGCAGCTGACGAACAAAGATCACGTGAGTTCTGAAAACAGACTTTAAGCATCGTACATCATTAACTGAAATAGAGCCGAAAAAAAACGGTAGGAAAGCAAGTAGTGGAAACGTTGGGGAAACTAATGGCAGGAATTTCAGACCTTAGAGTTAAGTTATAAGTTAAAGTTAAGTTAAGCGTTACATATAAAATAAAATAAAATAAAAATAAAATAAATAAAAATAAATAAAATAAATAAAATAATAAAAAAATTGCAACATGAATTTGAGTAACGCATTGTTGTTTGACCATAATGTTCTCTATTCCACCTAATTTCAAGTAATGTTTGAAATATTGTGCTCAAGCTATTTACTCGATGTAGCTTTAGGAAATAAAATGGATCAACCAATGATAGTTACGGTTTTAGATTTTAAAACAACTCCAGCTTTGATCTCTTTGATTAGAAAAAAAAACTTTAATTTAACCAGGTTCGTACAATACAGGACTTCAAAGCTTTTAGGGTGACTTTTCACTTAGTTTGCGTTGACGTTTTTGTCAAAGACCAGATAGCGACCAGTGATATAGGTTTGAAGGAACGCACTGGCCTACGAATCTCTATGGTTTTTCACCTAAGTTCTGTCCACCAACTATAGAATTGTCAATCACCTCAAGAACTTAAGTTAGACGTTGTTTAACAACCAATCAGCATTTCATAGCATATGAACAAATTTGGTTCGTTTAAGTCTTGCACTGTTGAAGCTCTTAAGTTTCGAACTGTTTAAGCCGAAACGTGTCTCCAATTTCTGTCAAAAATGAATGAATTCAAACAGATTTTCTCTTTCGTTTTGTAAGCTTGAGAGCCGAAAAAACCTGAAAGCTGCCTACAAACGTAGGACCAAAAATGAGATTATTTCTACGTTGGTCGAAGAAATGATGCTATGTTAGCATATTTGTCGGTACGTGATCTCTGCTACAGCAACAAATTATGGTACTCAGAGAATGTCAAATTTTCAAGCACTTTTGGTGAAAACGTTAAATATTACCGCAGCGTGCTCAATGATATCCATTAAGTAGTAGACGTATTTCTGCGCTAACATCCAGACGACTTCTCGTCTTCCTATTCCATCTGTGTCATTGCTAAGCTCACATATCGATAGTAACACGGAAACGCGTGTTTCATCATCGATATTATGACGCATTCTGAAATATATAACAGCTTGAAGTCAGAAATCGATCTAAGATGATTTTACACCCACGATCCTGCACATCCTCGTAATTCATCAAGCAGCTGAAGAACACGGAGACGATAACTGAGTGTAAGATGTAAGTCTTTAGCCGTCGAGAATTCCTCCTCGGCTTCACAAAGACCTTCTTCAAACACATTACAATTCTCCTCCAATAGTGAGTTTTCGTTCTGTAAATATCTGAGCTCTGAAATAATACATGCTGAACACGAACTTGAAGTAAAGTAGCGTAGAGTGACAAAAGTACAGTCTTCGGCATTACTCTGATAGAATAATCATGCCTAATAACGAATACAGAAACGAACCCCACCAAAAAGTTTGGAACGCAGATCAGAAAACTAGCCCATAGAATCAAACCGCAAGTACGTTGATATTCACTGCTTCGAAGATTGCATGTCTAAGACAAATGTGCTCAAACAGGAGGGTGAAACTGGTCGAATCTGTTCATCCTTTATTATGTTATCACTTTTTATTTACTGCCTATTCCTTTTTCATGGCAGGGTATGATGTCAGATAAAACCACAATGATGCTGAGATATTTGCAAAACAGGACCGCAGGTGTCTGCGATAGGGTTCGAACCTCGTTATAACCCTTCCCAGGTGTTAACACGTTCACCACAACACCATGCGGATCCTTCGTTTCGCCTTTCCCTCAGTCGTGTTTTATAGGTGCTATAAACAATCACCCGTCATCCTTTATCGTTTAACTTAAAGCAAATCATACAAATAGAGCTTTAAATACAGGTGTTAGAAGCAATAGAGCAGGCCTAGGAAAGTGCAGGTATGAATATTTAAAACAAATATGATTTGAAAGCCTTCTCACTAGTTTTTCAACTTCGGCCAGCGCTTTCAGTTCTATGCAAAGCGATGTGAGTGCAGTACTGTGAACGATGAACAATGTTCCATAATACTTATCATCCATTAGGTAGTGCAGAAATTGCAACATATTTGGCCATCTATCAACAACTCGGGACATTCCAAGCACACGTGCGCAGATTCCAAGAAGTTCACTAAAAACTGTTGCAATTTACGCATACCTGTAGGCATCAGGAAAAAAATATTTTTGATTATTCCCACCCATAATAAAGTAGCCAGGGCGATTGAAAACCCTGCTTTGTTTAATAAGAGAAAAAAAAACAAAATGCGGTATTAAAAAGTAAAAAGATACAAAGCAATAAATGCCACGAACCTGGATTGTAAAATGGCATATACGTCGAAACCCGCGCATACCTTCTCATCGTCAAACTCAGCGATATACTCACGCACTGCATTCAAACTATAATAATAATAATAATAATAATAATAATAATAATAATAACTAATAATAATATGGCTTTATAACAGTATTAACAATTCGGCACAATGACTTCTATGATGTTCACAAACTCAACTGAGGATACACTATAACTGAGTACTAACTATCATTTTACATCAACCATCTTCACATTTACTGCGCAGATCCCAGCACTTCTTGCATTCCATTCACCTCTTCGCATCCATCATTCATTAAGTTCTTCGAATTTTTCACGCATGGGATGACTGTTGCTTGACAATTTCTTTTCCCTCCTCTTTACTTTTTCTTCCTATTCTATCGACTAGAGGCTGTTCACCTTGGAGACCTGATGCGGATTGTATGCGGATTGTGTGCGGATTGTATTGTAGTTATTGTGTGGAAGTAAACGTATGCTGTTTAACAACCTCGCGATTGGTAAGAGAGAAAACGACGAATTTCTTTTCCTTTATATGAGCGTCGCTGAATGTTGCCGACGTTGACTCTCCCTGTAGTCCTGGGATAGGTGTGCTACAGCGCTTATAAATAGATTGGCGAGAATGAGCTGTTTCAAGACAAGCCTGGTAGCAAGCTCCCGACCGTGAAAGTATACGAGGTTTAATGAACCCGGGACAACGTCGAACAAGACTCATGCCGGGATAACGTCGAACAAGACTCATGCCGGGACAACGTCGAACAAGACTCATGCGCTCGAAGAACGGCATTATTATCACTGTGCTACTTATTTATTCAATAGCAACCTTCAAATTATTCAATAGCGACTATAAAGCTTCTTGTGGTAATATCAGAAGGTCGAATTATTTATGAATATCAAGGGTAATGGAAAATTGGTCCTAGGATTTCCTGAAAATGTCACTGTTCATTCGCATTAGTCTTGCTATGGCTTATGCATTTAGAAATTGAAAGCAATGGCCTACTGCTATCTACTGTCAAAAATTTTTGCATTACAGAATAATGGTTGCAAACTGCACCACTTATAAAGCACATCACCTTAAGAGATCGTGATAAAATGGAAAGAGTGAGAAATGTACTCAACGTGACGATTCATGAAAAACATTGCTTTATATAAGCATTTGATGATCTGAGTAAAAAGAATTCATTGTTATTGTCTGAACAAAGTTGACTACAACCGTTCACCGTGAAGATGTTGCTTAAGGCTAGTGCGAAGATGTGTTTGCTCTGTCAATGGGTGGATAGTTCAGAACAGTATCAACAATGAACCAGACATCGATTTCTGTAGTACATGTTTCGAAGGAAAACTCCCACCATAATTCATTGCTTGGTTAGTTTACATTACATGGTGGTTACGTAAAATGAGTTTGTGGTAGACCGCAAACTTTCCATCCATCAATGCGGTCGAGCCAGTAACGAAATAAGGATAACTACATAAACATAGGAAGTTGGCTTGTGAAGTCGTCCTCTAGTAGTGGGTCAATCGAGTAACCGTTAGTGTTTGGACACAACACAAGCCCCAAGGCACAAAATTTCACTCCGATATATAAAACCGCTGATGACTGCTAGTGGTGAAGACACAGAACTATTCTAGTACTCCAGAAAATTCTGCTATCTTGAAATTCCAGGTAGGATCTCACTCGTCTGTACAATACATCCACATATGATATATTTAACATGCCGATTTGGCTAGAATATACCCCAAAACATATGAAGATAGGTGGCGTAATCATACATGAAAGACAGTAGAAGAACAACAATGTGCAATCACATCGTGTGAGAAACTCCTGAGACGTCCTTGACCAGCAATAATAAAGTGGCTTCGAGAACATTTCGATACTATATGAACATATTTCGGGTTTCTTTGATTGCTTGCTTCATTTATGCTTAAAATGAACAAAAACAAATTGGAGAAAACGATTTCATAACGATGACACAACCAGTTCAGCGCTTTTGGAACAAAGTCAAGTCATGGGTGCGCTTTCTAATCTGAGGCAGTGTTACCTGACATTATTTTTATTTCTCAACTACTAACGTTCCATCAAAAATACGAGCTACAGACTTTAACTAACGCACTTAATAATGCATTATTACCTCAATAAGAACACAGTAACTTATTGATCGGTGGTGAGGTTAATTAAAATTCGGTCTTCCAAATGCAAGAACACTTTTAATAATACAAAGATCTTCCATATCGCATTGGGTGATGGTCAAACTACGAAAAAAATCTTGAAGAAAAGTCTTTGCAGTATAAATTACCTTGTGAGGAAGTTATTCCATCTCTCCGAAAATAAGGTTATTGGCAATTCAGAATTGGAAGCACTGCAAATAATCGAAAACAGATGACTTGCCACCGCTTCAAGCTTAGTTAAAGAATTGAGGAAACGCGACCAGGACAATGTCAGAGTTACCAAACTCAGAAATTCCTAAAATGTAAGTGATTTTGGAGAAAAGGGATAGAATCATCACCGTTCCTTAGAATGCTGAAATAATCTACAAACCTTGCTAACGAAAAATCGATCTCCAATTGATAAAGCCACGAGTCTTGAGTATAGAGAACGTTGACGGTCTTCAGAATTCATTTCACACAAATGAGTGTTTGATTTACGCCAAAGCGTTGGTGACGAAATCTTAAATAACTAATCTTAACTTGGTTCGACGCCAGGAAATCAATGTAACACCATTGTGAAGATAGGACAACAAAACGGTAGTAATAAGTTAAAATGCCCGAAAAAGTACAAATACAAATAAACATACTAATTGAAAGATAGCATGAAGAGTACCCATACGTAAGAATGCGCTATCCGATTCTTCCAGAGCAAAAAGCAATTGTTCCATTACACCAAGTTCCTTAAGAATTCAAAAAAAAAATCCACATATATTAATTGTCTACATAAAGGATAAAACGATAAGGCTCTCGGCGTTGATCAATCCCTGATGGATGCGCCATGCATTCGATTTCATTAAGTATCGTTAGAGGTGATTAAATGCATGTCTGGCTTTTACTCGCGATGGCCAACCGATCTATCGAGCCAGTGCTGCTATCCTCTCAGAGAAGTCTTGTATCAATTCGCCGACCCCGAAGAGATTGAAGACTTGGTGGGCCATGGGCGCAAGGATCGATTCCACGTGTGTGTCGCAGTGGAGCCTTCAATCACTGCGCCATACGCGCCCTTTGTGCGATTGTCTACATATCGAATGAAAAAATAACGACGAAAGAAATAATTACAATCAGATGTTCTCCAATATCAGTGCCATTAGGAGAATCGGCAATAGTCTTGATAATGCCAAAAGCAACGCCATGCATTTTATCCACCTAAAAGACTTTCAGGAAGTAAAAAAAAAGTACTGCTTTGAGAGAGAATAATAACATTTCCCAATGATACCTCTTCAAATGCTTGTACATCCTTGCTCAGACACATTTCCAACCAAATTATAATCCTTGATGATACTTCCTTATGCGTTACCGCGCCATCTGTAAACATATTTTCGATACAACACAAACAGAAAAATCTAGTACTAGGGCTAAATAGTATTATGCTTGATGCCATTTTTGTAGGACAAAAGTGCAAAATGTGCTTTCTCACAAAACTTCTGCCTGCTCCAGTATGTAATTAATGGTGGTTTCTGCAATTTAAAAACCACAACTAATTTGTCCATTATACATAAAAACCTTCATCAAGTTGACGTTAAATGTTTAAGAGCATACCTTTCCCGACCAAAGTGAAACACGAAGATAAATGAGGCATCAACGTTTCGATGGTAACAATGAAATCGTCTCTGCGAACACATTGATTATTATTGAAATGCACTGTGATTGTAGTGTACAACTTAGCACTTACATTCCTTCTAGGATGGTATCGTGATCAAACGCTTCCAGCGTTTCCATGAAAATCTCCCAATTCTTTGCATCGCAATCTGTCGGAGCAGACTTAAACCACGGAGGACGAATATTCTGCAAATGTCATATAAACATATCCAAGATTGTTAACAGTACTCACCTGATGCTGCATTTATTACACAGAAACCTCAACTCACCTTGGTTGGACCCGGCTTGAAGTTGTCTACATCGAATTGTTCCACTTCCTCAGCAACATAGTCAGTCAGCGCCTCCTTCAAAAAAAGAAATAACAGATGAAAATCGTTTTATTTACATTAAAGGAAAAGAAAATGATTGCTCGCTGTTGATCAACCTCTGGGTATGTGCCAGGCATTGGACCTCATGATGCACCGCAGTGGTTGGGTGTATATCTAGCCTCTACAACGACTTGCCGCGGCCTACTGCTTTGCCATTTCAATGTTCTTCCTTCTCATAGAGATCTGATACAAGTACGCTTACGCTGAATGATCGAAGGCTTGCTGAGCCTAAGACACTAAATCGAACCTTCGGCCACGTTTCTATTGCAGGGTACATTTAACCATTACGGTACAGGCTCTTTTCAGTGAACATTATCGAATGGAGTAAAGACTATTAGAATCCATTGATATTTCCTGATAACAAACAAGTTTTCTTTGCCTTGCTACAGTGAAATTATTATTCCATAAGACCTATAAAATTCATTACTGTCACTTTCACGTCGATGATCGTATTTCGAATAATGGAGGGATTGCATAAATGCAAGTTTATTCAGCAAAATTCCGCGATGTTGTCAACGGCTACCTAGGTTGCATAAGAAATTTTAGAAATCTAAGTTCCGCTCCAAAAAGAATCTTACGCGCAATTTCTTTTTTAGATCGGCGCGTATAGTGCAGTGGTCGGAGACGCCCTGCAATATACATGGGATCGATCCTCCCGCCCGTGGTTCACCAAGCCTTCCATCTCTCCGAGGTCGGGAAATTGGCATCAGATTTGTTTGGGAGGATTATAGCACCGGCTCGATAGGTATAATCGGCAGGCTACAGCGAGTTATTGTAAAGGTCAGATATGTGTTCAATCACCTTCAACGATGCTTAGTGAAGTAGAAAGCATGGCGCATCCCTAAAGGATTGATCAACCCCAAGAGCTTTATTCTTTCTTTTAAGTTTCGCTCTTATTCTTTTTGGCTATTCACGTAAACAACTTTAAAAAATGAATTAAACTTATGCGAGAACATGTTTACTCTTAAATAGATACAGGTTAAAATGCCCAAAACTTCAAATACTCTCTTTATCGAAAAACACTGGAAGTAGTCAAACAACCAGCTTCTGACCTCAAATAGTACTTTGCTTTTTTCTGAAAACTTTGAACTATATGCCCCTTATATAAATGAAACACCTATACGGTTCAATAAAACTCACCAAATTTTCTTCGTCAGAGCCTTCGCAGGTTTCATCAGCCATCGCTAGGTCACTTGATGCGATACTCAGGAGCTCTTCATCAGCACATTCCTCAAGTTCTTGTTCCTCAACAGTACACAGTTCTATTCCATTTTCATTTGATTCATCCACCGCTGAAAAAACAGATAATTCAATAGCTATAAATGTCAAACCCTTACGCTTTGTATGAAAGTACACTACCAGCTTCATCTTGAACCGGTAGTTCATCCTTCATGTCCTCGTCTTCTTCTTCTTCATTACACCCTTCTCTCACACGAGTTTCCATTTCTCCACAAATTGCAAGCATAAGGAGGATCAATTTAGCAGCAAATCAAAGCCTTATTTATGATATAAATAAACGACTGAACAAATGTACGATAAAAAAAAGTACGACAAAAGTTAATAGTTTTATATACACTTTATATTTACGTAAAGCAATTCACATCAACAAACAGCATTATATTTAGAACGACAGAAATAGCTGCAATATGGAAACAATAGGAAGTACTACCAGCATAAAATGGATCATTTAAAACTGAAAATCACCGAGTGAATTCACCACGAATATAATAACAATTATATTCATTCAATAGAGACTAAGCCTTATAGTAAGTAATACGGTGAGCAACAGACCCTCAACAAGGTCGTCTATCAAACTACTTCAAGACGAAGACGAAATCACGTGGACGTGCAATTACCAGATGGTACACAACAGACTTGCTGATTTGTTATCAGTGACACTTTTTCGTAATGATTAAAGTAGACAAGAGTGACGACGATGTCGAACTGCATATTCACATAAAGCGAAGTGACACGAGAAAATGGCGCTTGGCAATATTCACTAAAAATATATGCAATATTTTGCCAATGTAAATCAATAGAAGACTGTTTACATGTCCATTTAATCGGTTTCAAAAACTTCAACAACAAGAATTTCAACTGGATCCCTATGCATTATGAAAGGTAGTAAACCTCAGAGGAAATATTACAGACTGCTATGGTTTACTAGAATCTTGGTATGCAATGTATAAGGCAGAAAATTTCTTTTGCCCACAGTTTGAAACGAAAGCAAAGACAGCAATCTTTTAGAATTATTTGCCATTTAATATTATTCAGTGTGCAAAAAGGATGAAGCTCTCGGCGGTGATCAATCCCTGAGGGATGTGCCATGCATTCGACTTAATTAAGCATCGTTAGAGGTTAGAGGAGATACATATCTGGCTTTTACAATGACTCTTAATGGCTTGCCGATGTATCAAACCATTGCTATCTTCCCAAACAAGTTTGGTACCGATTTGCCGACTCCCGCGGGATGGAAAGCTTGGTGAGCCTGCGGCGCGAGGATCGATCCCATGTGTATTCCTCCGTCCACTGCGTTAAACGTACTCCACTGCTTGTGCAAAAGGATAAAGAAAAAGAGAAAACCAGAACGGTTGTTATGTCCCATGTATTCTCCAATGTATATAACACTCGAGCAGCAAGTAAACACATTTCAACTTACGCTACAACGTCAGTTAGCGTAACTGAGTTGTTGAACATCAGTAAATTTCTGTCCGTGCTAAGAGGTGCAACAGATACCACTGACGTATTTAATCCAGAGCCTATTTCTTCATTCGACCACGGTTGGAATTTAGAGACGATCTGAACCACTCGAAGCATTACAACTGGTCAGTTTTTTGAATTTGCAGGAAGTTTCTTACCGTAGCAGATGTGTTAACCACTTGTACAATATAGTAGTTCGCATTAGAAATGTTTAAATAATTCTGAAAAGAAGCTTAGTTTTAAAGAACTGCTAGGACTGCACACTGAAAAAAAAACGATGAAATAAAAAAAAACAATTGACAAAAAGCAACCATGAAATGAAACCGGATACGGGGCGGAAGAATCGTATGTTCAGTCACGTGGATAATATTGATGGCAGGTTTGTTACTATGTAGGTCGACAGCTCGAGGTACCAACATGAAAATTACTCCGGATGCGATAAGGAAACATATCTAGAAGCAACATTATCGTAAAATGAGTAGCCGAAACTGCACAGATATTCCATAAAAAGAAAAAGAGTTCCCGGTTTCCTAACCGATATTCCTATCAAAACCCAAAACCAAGTTCGTTTCGGCTTTAAACGATCATCGTTTAACGGAATCAGAGCAACCAGTGTTTCCTCCATTTCTGAAGCATTTAGTGATAAAAAAAAACTAGTCATACCATTTAAGTCGAAACACTACTGAGATCAGTCAAAACTTGAAAAGCAGACCTTTAGGAATCCGCCCAGTACCCTTGCATGATGGACATGGAACGCTACCGCCCATCAGTTCCGTGTAGTCGCTATTTAGTGACCTAAAAAAGTCAAAACTGCTCTAAATTTGACGGATTTTAGTGAGTATTTATATTTTTAAACGGGACTTCATACCACTGGAAGAGAACAACCAATTTTCAAAGAATGTGTTTGGAAAGACAAAAAGTATTGCAATAGTTCACCAAATCAAGAATTTTCCTCCCTAGCAAACGCATTCTTTCTACCTACCCAAGGCAAATAGGCTAACTTGATGATAAACTGCGTTAACTATTAGGAGAGCCCACCCCCATAGTCGATGGACAAATGAAATTTGTTTTGAAAGAAAATACAACTTCTGAGATGTCATCAACACTAGAAGCACAATGTAAAACGAATGAATATCGAACAGACAATTTTCACCTTGAAGTTGAACTTCCACCATTAACGCTAGTCTGCCCATCGCCAGATACACTATGCTCTTCACAAAGTAACCCATGGTCTCCAAACGTACGCAAGACTTTCGCCCGTATACGATCCCAAACGTCACCCATTCTCATACTGATTTCATTGATCTGAAATTCGTAAGAACAATGTGAGGAACATTTTCATAATTAACTATTTAGTAATAAAAAAGCAAACAAAGAAAACAAAAACAGACCTTAAAGCAAGGGATACATTGAGAGAAAAAAAATTAGTGGAAGCAACATGAAATAAGCACAAGCAATGGAATTGGGGATAAATTTAAACCAAGAAACTGATAGTGATAGTAGCGGTCCGTCTACCGGCAATTAAAATCTACCTAAAAATATGGAAATTTATCTGCTTTTCGGCTTAGCCAGATAACAACATCTGTATGAACACGTACATTGCAGTAGTTCAGACAAGGTAACGCTGAACAAGAAAAACTAAAAGATAGAATCTGGAAACAAACAATCGGATAAGCAGAATGTACATTTGTTCAACTAATTGATAACAGTTCACATAGGTAAGGAAATACGAAACAATAATGACCTGCTTAAACCGTACACTGACCATGCAAAAACCTGAAGAAAATAGTTGGATGAAACGAAAGAAACGAACCTAAGGAGGTAGCCATAATAATCGCTAATTCTTACAGTTTGTTTTTAAGAGTAAAGAATCGTAACATAAGAATATTTACATAAAAATACAGCGTATAATCATCGAGCAGAGCTCTCCAACGATATACGATGACGTCGTCAAAAATAAGCACTCCTCGAAATTTCATTGACTACAAAAAACAAAAGAAAAAGGCAAGAAGATAACGGACCTGGTCAATGTAACATGATACGGTGAAAAAGAAAAAAACAAACATAAAAGAAGCAATGAAGACTTAATATGTACCAATTTACACTTAATATGGATGATCACAGTTTCAGTTAGCTTGCAAGAGGCATCTAAACTACCTCCAAGTGTCAATACTGTCTTAAATCTGGAACAAATAAGCATAGTTATTTGAAATATATATATATATATATACATATTGAATAAACGGCCGAGTTTTCAAAGCGCTGGTATAGTCAATGTCGTTTTAATTTCGGAATTATGTTCCTCCAGAGAGGTGTGTGCATAATAACGAACAAAATCACCAATCGTAACAAAATAGACACCTCCGTTTTCAAATCCCCATCCCTGAAACAACGTATTCAATACCTCTGGAGTGTATTCTACGTGGTGGAAAGCAATTCTGGACAACCTAACAACTGCAACAATAAGCATACCTGAGAGGTCTGTTCAATAAGGCAATGCGACACACGTCCTCCATGAAGTACACTTAGTGCAAGTTTGTTTGCCTTCAAATGAAAACCACTGCGTAATTCAAAAGAATAATTAAGAACTCTATCAGTACTTTCCACGGATCTCCCTCATATGAGGGATCTCGAGCCGGTTAGTCGCGAGGCTACGTGGCGCGTCCCGCTCGACGAGTCCCTAAAGCGAGGAGAACCCATTGGGCTACTCTTGCCCGCGATAGGGAAAAATGGAGGATTTACTGGCGCCCGCTCGAGTCACTCGACGATCAACGGGACTACAGGTGATACAGGTGATCAGTACTTTACTTGAACACTTGGCTGGCCCGTCCTCACCGGGGCACCAGGAAAAATTCCATTTTTTCAGAGTTTTGCTGGTATAGTCTCTGTGGTTCCTTGAACTCCCAAGGTCGGCCTAGCCAAAGTCTGCTCCAAGCCGTCATCACCATAGGCAGTCTTCGCCCTAGTGGATCAGAGAGAGATTTTCCACCACGCGACTAGTCGGATACCAGGACCGTGGTCTACTCTCAGCTGTAATTCCTGATGGGAACGCCAGATTCCTTCTTTGCCTGGGAGACACTGCTAGGGGATGAATCCCACCGTTGTTAATCACAGCTCAACACCCAGGAAGAACAACTCCCAGCCACGATGAGGTGGTAAACGTTTGCGAGGAACAGTACTTTTAATGTTAGTAAGTAATATCATACTTGCAAGAAATTGTTGGTGACCACAATGATGCAAAAAAGTACTGAACAACTTCATTCATTAAATAAAAAAACTTGTTAGAAGAGAAATTACCTGTGACGCTGAAGGTCGGATCAGAAAGATGCCATCAGTTGGTATTTGCCCTTTCGTTTTCTCCAAAACTCGATTTCGAGTACCCAAAATCAACGCGGCTGCTGCTTCTTTAGATGAGTCGTTCACGAGATACCTAGTGCAAAAACATACATCTTTCAAGGAGTGATGGGAATAAGAAAAAGCAAACAACTCTAGAACATACTGCTCAGGCTCCCAGGCAAGACGGATGTCCGCAAGCAGTTCACTTGCTTTCATTGATTCCTTCTCTAGCATACCAGTCGAAAGCTCAATAGTACTCACTAATTTCACCTTTGGAACGCCTTTTTTGAAAAGCTCCGTATAGCACTGGTTACGATTGTTATGGCATGATACCAAACGACTCTAAATAGAGCTGTGTATCTTGAACTGAAACCTGATTATTTCTACCAAACATCCATATGGAGAAATGGAGGAATGAGATGAATGGGAACCAGTCCAGACATCTACCTTCGCATGCGATGATGCCAGGTTGAGGTCCTCTATAGCTTTGCTAACCCGAGCACGCCGATCTACCACAAGATCGCGTTCTTCCTTCAACTTTTTTATACTACATTCCATAACCTGAAATATGACCATATGCCATGGGAAATGGAAGTATAGCGCCAACAATATATTCTGACCACACCTTACAGTTAGCTATGAACGCTTGGAGCCGCTTCAAATCACTTTCGTCGTTAAATTCTTCACAGTTTTGAATCGTGTTCAAGGCCTCCTCAATTTGTTTAACTTTTCGATCCAAATCGACGATCTGAATAAGTGTCAGCCGTATGATGACGACAATGTATTATAATTTCACGAAGGATAATTCACTTTCGTAACCCTAAATAGGTGTACCTATCAGTCCCGATGGTTTACCACCGTATCGTGATTGGGAGGTGTTCCTTGTGTCGGGCTGCAATATACAGCTGAGATTCATCTCCCAGCAGAGCCCCCCAAGCTGAGTCTGGCGTCTCTAACAGGAAGCCTAGCTAAAAATAAGCCAATACCAGAATCAACCGGAATCAAACTAGTCGCATAGTAGCAATTCTCCCCCTGATCCAAAAAGGTGGCGACTGCCTGTGGTGATGACCTGGGTCAGACTTTGGCTTGGCTGACTTCGAGACTCCAGGAAACCACAATGGATAAGCCAGTACAACTCCGAAAAAATAGAAATTATGCCGGGGTCCGCACAATAAAAGAGTACGTGCCATCCACGTATGTAAAGAGGCATAACAGAAACAAAGAGCAACAGATATTCGAACGACTAGCAACATAGCACCCCATTAATCGAAATTTGTACGCCATAAGTAGGAAACGGACTTTGAAAATGTGGAAGTACCTACCGCCTGGGTATACTCATAGTGAAGCTGGTCGGCTAGTATCTTCTCTTCATGAACGGCGTCAAACAGACGAGCAGCACGGTCAACTTCTGTTTGACATATTCTAAGGCGTTCTAGACCGAGTCGAAGATCCCAGTCTAGAAAGCAAATATACATTGTGCATCACCTCAGAGTGATCTCAAGCGATTTATTAAGATGAAAAACCACGGTAATAGTGAAACATGAATTTCCTGATAGATGTCTCCAAAGGATTTCTTTTCAAACAGACCACACTAAATCGGAAACAGAAACGAATGAAACGCAAGACGAAACTCTCCCCGAAGAATGATTAAAGGATTATAATTATTGGGTAACGGTAAACTTACATCAAAATAGAAACTAAAAACCTGCGTTAAAAGTTGGTAGCGAAGGGGATACGCACGGAGTATTCTGTGGATCAACTGTTCGAATTGACTGCTTTCGTCGTGGAAGCGGATATTTTAAGCAAACATCAAGTTGAGCATTGTAACACTAAATGAATGTCTGAACTAGAACAGAATGCTCTGCTGTATTCCTAGTAACTTACCTTGAGTGATCGTGTTCGGTAGAAGTCGATAAGACTCACAACAGAATCATGGGTGAGAGACTCTAGCGCAAAGCCACAGCGCCCTTTGTAGACATGTATTCTTACTAATTTTGTATTGTTACCAAACCTAGCAATAAAAATATTAAGCAATTGTCATAGCAGACTTCCCATTAATGTAGTAGAATGAAGAATGTTAAGGCTAAAAACGAAAGAGTGCAGTAATTACTACCAAAACGCTAAGATATGATTTCTTCAGCATCACAGAGACTGAATTCGCACCCCGCTCCGAGCCTTTTATTTGAATCAATCTGAATTGGAAACAAAGCTCACCAAAAAACCCTATACATTTGCCCTCTACTGATTCATAGCGCTTGGAAACTAAAGGTGAAGATTGGTGACCTTTAGATCTTCAGTCTGACGTTTTCCCAACTAAGCTATGCTTTCGAGCATTAGATTGATCTCGTTTACTTCCCGTTAACCCTCAGGATTCTTGGCCAGCAAGATTAAAACAACAAGTAAAAGTAACGGTGAAAAGAAGACTTGTTTTAACTCAAACCATTATGGTATCATCCTGTACAACTCATGTTGACACTACCTTGTCTTCCTTGAACCTATGAGGATATCAAATCACCAAGAAAATATGTGCAATGCAAAATAAGCTTAAGACAGATTCTGACCTAGCTTGACATGCTAACCAATTTCAACAAAAAATGGCCGTATATTACTTAACTCTAGCGTTAAAGTTAATGGACTACCATAAGGGAGTTTACTGATAAACTTACGCTAACCTTACGGTTAAGGTGTAGTCGCCAGGTGAAGACGCATCGCGAACCATGAATGTCCCTTCTGGCTGCTCCTGCATTATCTGTTGAAGAAGAAATAAAACCTAATAACCCATTAGAAGATATTTATGGAAATAGAGAAATCAGAAGGCACTGTACTAAGTAATGAAGCACAATGAAGCTAAAACAGTATTACCTCAGATACCATATATTTGTCGACATTTCCCCAGTACCAAATCTGATCGGATAAATGTCCACCGGTCATCTACGTGAATACTAAGGACAAAGCCTTAGAACAAAACCACTTCGCATATGACAGAAATACGAAAGGAAGATGGTAAGAAATCGATGGAGGGGAAATCAAACGAAATTTAAGAAATACGAGTAAAAACACATTAGAACATAGATGAGGAAGTCATAAATATATCAGTGGCTATGATAAAACTGCCACAAAGAGGTTTACTAAGCAAGAAAGGACTAGAACAATCGATAAAACCATCGATAAAACGATCGATAAAACAGTCTAAGAACTGGGTGGGAAGTACGGGATTACTGCTAACGGGAAACTGTTACAAATGGTGGGTGGAGCCATGGAAATGTACTAGTTGTCCGTACCGATTAGGTCGCCGTGCCACGAGGCTTACTCCATGTCTATGTTGCTTGTAATGTTTGTGTTTTAGACATCACATTGGAACTAAAGGCAATCCAAATGTTTGTGATGACACCCTGATTGCATAAAGGGTTTGCAATTCCACGATTACTATGAGGAATTCGTGACCGAACTCAATGTGGTGTTGGTGACCAGGTGGTGGGAAATGGATAAAAGTACAAAGGCAACTGTGGGGAAGTGAGAAACTCAGCTATGGTCCAGTATGTCGTAAAAGGAGGACGCTAAGTTCACGTCTTACATGTTTTTGCACTTAATAGAGTACTTGTTTGGATAATCGGATGGCCCAATTTCACTGGTTGTGCGGGTCTCAAAACAATTTCCATCCCCTTGCATATGCTGGTTTGGCCATTGTGTTTTCCTGGAGTCCTGAGGTCAGCTTAGCCAAGGTCTGCCCCAGATCGTCACCAGCACACACAGTCCGCATCCTTGTGGATCAGAGGGAGATTTGCTACTATGCGCCTAGTTTGATACCAGGGCGGTGGTGGATCTTGGTATTGATTTACTGTTAGCTGGGCTTCCTGACGGAAACGCCTCATTCCTTAGCTTGGGAGGTCCTGCTGGAAAGGTGAACCTCTTGCTATACATGATTGCCCAGCACCCAGGATCGTCTCCCAGACACGATGAGGCGGTAAACCGTTAGTAGGCGCTTAATGGAATGCTAGAAAAAACCGAAATTTGATCTCATTCGTCAACACTGAGCATTCCTAACCCGGAATTTTGCAAAATCTGCGCCTTAAAGCCAATTCTTCGACCAGGTACTCCGTTGTTTTTTAATGTCATCGGTTTTCTATGAGTTCTTTTTTTACGTCGACTAGTTTCGAGCAGAAAATACTGAAGTGATCCACTGCTTTATTGTAATTTATAGAGATTTTTACACATGTAGTTTCAGTGGAGAAATTTTTCATACTGTAGATGTGAATGTGTGCATTGTGTACTTACAAATTGATTTTTCTGGAAAAGCAAGCTGATCGAGGACAAGACGTCGGGAAGAGTGATAGGAGTTTATCTCCATCTCACCCAGCAAGATCTTGTGCTAATATATGACTCTTGCGAAATATTTTTTATTAGGTGCTTCCTTCTTTTTATTTTTATTTAACTTTTATTTGATCTGCTGTGCGGATCCCAGCCCTTCTCACTTCAACTCGTTTCCTCGCACCCACTCTCCACGAAGATCTTCCAATGAGGATTTCCACTAGTTCTGAGATAGCTGGGCTGGAGCGTTCCTAAGTGGATTGCAGAGAGTGGTTTTTTCCCAGAGAAGTCCGGTAGTCAGTTTCCCGACCCCGGGAGGATGAGAGGCTTGGTTGGCCCGGAGCGGAATCGAACTAGCACCATGCTTATGATGACGGACATCACTACCACTGTGCTATCCGCCCAGAGTGCTTTCTTCAAAGTGCAATAGTGTGAAGCTGAAGTCGTGACATAGCCGTTTTTGTAATTCACTGAGAATTTTAGTAGGATGCTTCGTGGAAGTCTCCCATGGAATTACCAACTCATTTTAGCGGTGAATTCTTCGTGAACGTGAAGGTTAGTACTCGGACAGGATGATCCAGAATGCAGAGCTGGATGTTTCTATGCCATAGCGTAGGTGTGCGTGAACCAGTGGCACGACTAATCTTCTTCCTCATGGCGACGTGGTCGCAACAAAATGGAAAGCCAAACTGTACTGGCAACTTTCTACTGTTATCTATTTGTTTGACTATTTTACTTAGGGACTGGACACGTAGGACAGTGGTAACGATCCTGTTCATTATGCGAACCACTGAGTCTACCTGGTCTTCCTAAACTAAATAGTCCATTAGGAGCGCATTGGGCACGGAAACGTAACGTAGATGATGTTAAAGTTGAAGTTGCTATCCTCAGTGATTTGAAACTTTAGCGCGCAAGACTTCCGAAGAATTTTGGACAGCTTCCATGAATCCAGAAATGAACCGCAGGAAGGAATGCCTCGTAATCACGCGTGACCTCACAGAGTATTTAAGATACATTTTGATGTGAGAGGCATGTAACGCTGCCATGTGAACTCTTTGTCGTTGGTCTTCACGTGGAGTACATGTGGAATGCTCATAGGGGTGCTGACTTTGTGAAGAAGCTGAAAGAAGTTTGTTTCAAGTACGGTAAAAATTTTAGCCTCGCGGCAATTCTTTTGCGGTTATGGAGGTATTTGGCTAACTAGATTGCAGTCAATTTCACCTTTCCAGGTACACAAGATGGCGAAATCCACCGAGACGTCAGCTGTTGTAAATAAATAAGGTGTAGTAGCAACAACCTAGTGGTGCTAATCATAAAATACTGGGCTATTCATCAATTTCGAGGTTAATAGAAAGTTAGTCTTGGGAATTACTGTGCAAGGAGAAGAAAATATTGTTATGACGTCAGATACACATGGCGTCTACCTTCCTCCAAGATGATTAGTACCGTTGTCTGCCGGATGCTACAATGAGGTAAAACTGTTCGTTTGTGGATGCAAGCTTGCAAATGGCTTCCTTTTCAAACTGTCAACCCCAAAAAGTGATCTCGTTCTATATAAGATATCTAGCCGATTGCTGTTACAACGAAACCACGCGAATGCGATTAATTCATGTCCCCTTACCAACTCAATAGAAAAAATGGGTCCGACAGAGCCGCATTGCTTCGCTAAGCCTCCTCATGACCACACTGCAATGGAAATCAAGCAGCTGTTACTGAAAAGAGAAAAGAAGCTACAAACGGTATTTGTAGAGACTTTCGATCAAACACCTTGTAGATGCAATAGAGAAGAAGAGGTGTTACTCAAAGGGCTCAACGACGCTTAGGAAACAAGGGGACATGACGAGAAACGGAAGGGAACAAGCTAGCTGAAAGTCGATGTTAAGGGTTAAAAACAAGTGTGAGTCGATGATGCAGAAGTACGTGTGCGAAGTAAACCCCACAGAACGTTTGAAAATTGCTTTCTGACATCTAGTAGCCAGAAGCAACACCAATCCGCACAGCGTGGGTTTTCCAAACCTATGAGCTCTTTTAAATTATTATTTACTGCATACTCTTCTTTTCAACGGCAGGGTATATATTGCGAAATAAAACTTCTAATGATGCTGAGATATTTGCAAAATCCGGACCGTAGGTGTCTGCGGTGGTGAACAAACGCGCTATTGTCCTTTCCGGGAAGTAACCTGTTCATCACCACACCACGTGGATCCATTGGTTCGTCTGCCTCTCATCTAGTTCTATCGATCTTTTGCCATCAGCAATTTAGATCAATCCCGCTGACGGTTGATTGCTGGTGGCAAAAGATCGATAGGACTACCTGAGAAACAGGTGAAACGAAGGACCGGCATGGTGTGATGGTGAGCTCGTTACTCCCCGGAAAGGCCAATAACGCGTTCGTTCCTCACCGCAGACACCTACGGTCCGGAGTTTTGGAAATATTTCAACATCATTGAAAGTCCTATCAGCTCTTCTTCGAGATCCAGAAAAATGTATCATAATAAAGCGTTGATGAGTTTAATGAAATGAGAGAAGTTGAGAATGGATGGACGACATGAACAGCTGAGTGGAGTGTAGAATGATTCAAGTGCCTGCGGTCAACTGCAGGATAAGGGGGCACGCTAGTCGTTCAGATCAACCAGTTATAAATGAGGTTGATAACGATTTGCACATCACTGGGCAGAAATCACCGATCACATTTTTTTTCAAAAAGAACTATACAGCTGACGATCGCGAGAGGAGAGAACAGGAGATGTTCTCACTCTTATCACGACTGATAAAGACGGAGCATTCAAACACCTATATATCCATGTCAAATACCCGAAATGTACCTATTGATTTTGCTTTCGGGGTGGTTGGCAGTAACTTTTCATTTCAAAGTTCTTATGATTCACTTCTTAACAATAATTTCTACGATGAATGAATACGAGGAGAAGACGAATATGTTGCATCGAGTTTCATTTAAAATGCGATTTGGACAGCAGCATCATTCTCTATTAGCCCCACAAGACACATAGGAGCAGTACCAACCGATTTCACCAGTAACTCTGTTGGCACGGAAGTCATAGCTTCTCGTATTTGCACTTCAAATTCTTCCAAAGTCGTTGGTTTGGTAGAGTAGACTTGTTTCTTCAACCAACTCCGAATGAAAAAGTCGCAGTTGGTTAAGTCAGGGCTTCTGGCTGGCCACTCATGTGGACCACGGCGTCCCATCTATGTACCAGTGAAGTGGACCTCCAGCTATTCATGAACAACAATAGGAAGATGTGGATGAGTGCCATCTTGTTTGAAAATCAAATCTTCAGTATTCTCTGAAATAGTGATAACTGACCACATTTTATCTTGCGGCATCGTGAAGCTCCTTTCGGCGCTCATGGTTTCATCACAAAGCATCAAAGGACCCACAATCCTGTCCGAAATCATTCCACACCATACTGTTATCTTGGGGACATCTTGAATTTTTTTTTGGATACAATACGAAGTTTTCCACCTCTCAGTAATGGCACTTGTGATGGTTCACAAGCTCACCGATGTGAAATAATATGCGGATAGCTAGTCAAGCTCTTGCAGGGTGAGACATCCAATTATCTTTGTCCTGCTTCCAAATTTCAAACAAAATAGTCGATATCAGAAAAAACGAAGGCTTTATTCCAACATATTGGGGGTTTACATAAAAAATTAGAGGAAAATATCCCAATATATCAGGTCGCATGTGGCGCAGCGGTGGGGGACGCCTTGCAATACACACATGGAATCGATTCCAGCGCCCCTGGCTCACCAAACCTGCATCCTTTTGGGGTCGGTGAATTGGTACTGGAATTGTCTTGGAGGATAGCGGCACTGACTCGACACATCGGTAGGCCACCGCGAGTCATTGTTAAGGCCAGATATGCATAATCACCTGCAAACGATGTTTAAAGAAGTCGAATGCATGGCACATCCGTAAGGGATTGATCAAAGCCGGGAGCTTTACCCTTTATCCTTTATTTCAATGTATAAAAAGTTTTAAATATTTTAAAACATAATGCTACGATAATTGTAAACCGACTACCGTTTAACTTCGGTATTAATGATCAATGTACCTGATTTCGTTGATAAGCTAGATTTGTTAAATAAAAGCTCTCTCGGCGTTTATCAGTCCCTGAGGGACGAACTACCCATTCATTTTTATTAAGCATCGTTGGAGGTGACGGAGTACATATTTGGCTTTTGGAATGATTCACGATGACCTACCGGCGTACCGACCCAGTGTTGCTATCTTTCCAGACATGTCTGGCAGCAATTTCCCGATCCCGAAGAGATGGAAGGCTTGGTAACCCTCGGGCGAGGGGATCGATCCCACGTGTATTGCAGTGCGCTTCCGACCACTGCGTTACACTTGCCTCTAGGAGACATCACATATTTATTTTGCTCATGTGTTGATATCTTTTTCTTCATCAGAGCCGATGATACGAGACGTCGAACAATTGTGGATTATCGACTCCGATCATCGGCTTTGAGGAATACGAAGACGTCGAAACGTTGAGCGAATAAACATGTGGTAACAACCTCATCTTAGCTTATCAATGAAATTGGGACGCTACTTTTCAAACACTCTCTGAAAAAAACTGGATAACATTGAGACCAGACATTCTGTATTCGAAATCTTATTGAATATCAATTATAACTCCTGACTAGAGAAATGCGAGTTAAATTTAACTAAGAACTGCAAGCTACGGACCGGGTAACGCAGTGGTTAGAGGCGAACCACAATGAGGTCTCTGGTCCGATCTCGCATACCAGATGAACGAAGGCACCCATCTCCCTAAACTCGGGAAGTTGTAAAACGTTGTAAAACGTACTACCCTTTAACCTCGGCATGATTAATCAATACTTTCCCTAATGATTAAGCTCACACGATGGTTCTATTCAGCTAATGTTTCAACGTCTGTTTTCTTTCGAACGCTCATTTATTCATATTCTTGCGAAAATTCATTCCAATGTTGCTCTGCTGAAGAAGATTTTACTCGAAACTACTACGAAGATCCACATCGTGAAAATAAGTGATTGTGGACCATCTACCCGAATCAGTCCGGCTCTGAAGAAGACGAGGACGTCGAAACGTCATTCGAATAAGAGTTCATACAACAACCTTAGGTTAGCATAATCATTCAAAAAGCCGCTGAACTGATACATTTGAAGGCCACGGGCAATTATTATAGGTCAAGGGTGCATTCATTCTTCTCTGCGATGCTTAACGGAGACTGACACATGACTTGTCTCTGATGGAACAGTTATTCCTTTATCATTTACACGGAGGGTCCGTTGTCTATGAAATTATGACTATGAAATTTGCCGAAACAGTTTCTATTCACTGTTTCGTCTATGGGCTCTTAAACATTTTTATTCGTTGTCTCAGTGGCAGCTTTCCAAATGTGAACGTAGTGCGTTATTGTTAATACGATGGATAGAATTGATCAAAGCAGGTGTTACTAATTGCCAGTTGTTAGAATTGTGTTGGCGGTGGTTAGATAGTGCTAACGTAATTGTTATTTGTTTTAATTTTAAAAGTCCACTGAAAATCACCTGTACCCTTACGCCTACAAAAGCGCAGTTCACTTCGGTGCTATCGCGACACCGCGCGAATCGCTTTCTCGATTCGTAAGCAAAAAATGGAAGCAGCTCTTGTGAATGAAGGACTATTCGTTGAATGGAGTCGTTTTACTCGATCCGCCTCCGACACACTCGTCTCTGTTTCAGATGAGAGCAGTTTCCCAGTTATTTGAAAACTGTGACAAAAAAATACTCGAAGCTCTCAACCGTTTAAACTCCGCTAATCGATCTTACTGCGATATTAGGAATTCAAATTTAAAAGGTTAGAAATCGCTTCTAGGCTAAACATCTGATATTTTCTTACTCCAGGAAAGTTTGCTGAAAATGCCATCACATAAGTAATCTTGTGGGATGATGTGGCACTATACATAACCCTCATAACAACATGTAGGTTAAGCTGATTTCGTCTAAGGTTATGACCACATCCACAGAAGGTTAAAGGATTATCCTTTTAAGAACAGTAATTAAGGGATTAACCTCTCAGGCTATGGAGAAATTTGGATATTGCTTAGGCACCGAGTCAACTACACATAATACCTGTTTTATGCTCTATATATGCTTGAAATGGAGGCGAATAACGCAGTGGTGGTGATACCATCCATTCAGAGAAAGGCCCACTCAACCCACGCGCTGGTTGGACAACACCACAGAGTCACAGAGCCTCCCATCGTTTTGGAGTCGGAAAAGTGCTAGCAAACGTCTCCGGGACTGGCTCACTCCGTCCACATAGGGACGTCCTAACACGGCTATCTCAAGATTGCAGGAGAATCTACTTGACTAGCTTTCAACGATATTCAAAAAAAGACTGAAATCCTCAGAGATCTACTGGACCTACACGTTAATACGAAAATCTTCGTAGATGATGGATGCGGAGAAAACGAATCGAGTGCAAGAAGTGCTAGGTTCAGCTCAATGTGTGATGTTGGCTTATGCAGAAATTCGACGATTTTTTAAAATTCGGACTGATTAGTACCCTTCAACTTCCATTTTTTCTTTTCTCATTCTTTTCGCACCTATGAAAGAAATGATAGAGCGTTCGATCTCTTCGGCTTAGTAAAGGCTTCCAGAAGTGATTGGATGCATATTTGGATAAACCCTGGCTTGCGGTGGTGCACCGGTACAACTAGCCCATGTTTTTCTTTTGTTCTAGCAAGCAAGTCTGCTGGAAATTTGGCAACCTTACAGGTAAGGAGGACTTTGTATTGCAAAGCACTTCTGACCACGCGCACCGCTAAATCACCTGTATGGCCTGTAATCTCTCTAATCATCGAGTAACTGAAAAGGCACTGACACCTCCCAGCTGTTGGGCACTACATATACTCAGCTACAGCGCTAGCTCAGGGAATACGAAGAGTCTCACACCCTTGGAGCTCTTATTTTTTAAAAAACTTTTGACGACGTCGTAGTCAAAGGAAGCTCAAAGGATTATGGCACGGTACAAATTTACCGGGTCGTGTACCGCAATAGTTGGAGGCAATACACAAGAGGTCGTTGGTTCGGCACCGCGCCTTAGACTAGCCAAGCCTCTCTTTCCTGTGGGATTGGCAAATTGGTATCAGACTTATCTAGAAAGTTTGAGCACTGGTATCGTGTACACATTAGGCACCCGAAAGTCATTATAAAAGCCAGATATGTATTCAGTGACATTTAACGATGCTTGGTGAAGTCGAATGCTTAGCGCTTCCCTCAAGCCCATAGACGGCCATAGACGAAAGGTTTATCCTTTCTAGATTTACTTAATATTGAGGATGTAGATGGCACTGCCGAACTTTCTATCATCGTAGATGACTTCGCTAAAAGAGGAAAACGATCCGGCATATCGAAATTCGATGCTCAGTCACTATGAGGCAGCAAGCAATTGTCTTCATTGTTAGTCTTTTCACGTATATGCATAATTAATGTCATCACGTGTAATTCTCATTAGGCGATAGTTTATTAATACAGCGAGAAATGAATAAAGAAGTACTTATTCTTTGTTGACTCAACCAGGATAAGAAAATGACGCATTCGGGAAGCCTAACATGAATATTCTTCTTTATATGTCATAACGAGGGCGCGTGTGGCGCAGTGGTTGGAGGCCCCACTGCGGCGCGCACGTGAAATGCGCCTATGGCCCACGAAGCCTTCCATCCCTCCGGGGTCGGCAAATTGCTACCAGACTTGTCTGGGAGGATAGCACTGGCTCGTTACATCGGCCGGCCACCGCGAGTCATTGTAAAGGCCAGATATGCATTCAATCAATTCCCACATTAGTTAATGAAGTCGAATGCATGTTGCATCCCTCAGGGATTGATCAACGTCGAGAGCTTTATCCTTTATCCTCCATGTCATCACGAGCACGGCGCTGGTTTGACCCCCACTTCGAGCTCACCAAGCCTCTAAACCCTTCGGGCTCGCGAAATCGGTACTAAATCTGTTTGGGAACACGCTCGCTCTCTGCAATCCAAATGGGAGCGCTCATGCTCGGTTATCCAGATACTTCAGTAGGGATCAATTTGACCAACATTCAACGACATTTGTAAATAAGACTACAATCCCCAAGCAGCAGCCAAACTCAGACGAGAAATTGTTCGAAGACCTTTGTAGATGACTGATGCGAGGAAACAAGTTGATTATAAGGAATGCTAGGTCGCGCGTAGTAGATCTGAAGACGGGTTATGTGAAATAAAAGAGAAAAATATGTAATAGGAGAGTTTTAGTTTTAGTCCAAGTTTTACTTTGTCTTCACATTTCGGTAAAGGGGAAAAAAGATTTCCTTTTTCAGAGGAAAACCCTCTTAGTCGTCTACTTAGTCTAACAGCACTTTTTTCGACGGCTGCCAATATTTTCCCAAAAACTAGAGTACTTAAGGATTTGAAGACAGAACCTAACCAACCACGCCAAAAGATATGTGGGAAAAAGTTTTATGAACTCCAAAAACTACGAGAGCGATCGTGGCAGAAAAAGAGCACCTGCTTTTTTTGAGCATTGTTCCCTATATTTTAGTTGTTTTTATTCCCCACTGATAAAGCTTAATAAAGAGAGCTAGCTGCCTTAAGACGAAGTCATAGCTATTTACGCTATGTACGTGACTCATTCCGTTCATTTTGTGTTCCATTTCATCTTCATTGCCATTCGCTCTCACCACCTCTTCTTTCTCGTACTTTCATATCCATCCAGGTTTCCGCGTTAGTGTTTTCGCTTTTTCACCAACTTTATCAAATATTATTGACCTCTATTTGTTCATATTCATTTCCATTCGTTTTTACCCATATCAATCTTTTCCTCTTGTCCTCATTCGGCGTGCTCTAAGCTTTTGTTCCTTTCCATTATTTCGCCACTACGGCAACCATCCGCTAGGGTTTTTTTTATATGAAACTATGGTTATGGGTTACTTATCTGCTATTCAGCCACTTTCATTTTTTATTTGCATCACCATTTACCAATTACTATGACTCTTATTTTACATTTAATTTACATATTGTTTCCAGGCGTATATGAGAATGTGTTGATCGATCGATCAGAAAGTTCATGTTGTTACTTTCAAATGGATTTAATGGAACACTTGCTTCGATACAAACTTTTTGTCACATGTTAATGTCATCCTCCCAACGGTTTACAGCCTCATCATGGCTGGGAACTGTTCCTGAGTGTCGGAGTGCGATGTGCAGCGTGGGGATTGATCTCCCGGCAGGGTATCCCATTCTGAGGAGCCCGGCGTTTCCGTCAGAAAGCCCTGCCTGAGTAAACCAATACCAATACCAGGATCCAATACCGTCCTCGTATCAAGGTAGTCACATGGTGGCAAATCTCGCTCTGATCCACAAGGACTGTGGCTGGTGACGATCTGGGACAGACTTTGGCCAGTCTCATCTCAGGACTCCAGGGGAACATAAGCTAAACCAACAAAACTCCGAGAAACGGGAAATATGCTGGAACCCGCACAACCAGTGAGGGCGGGCCGTCCATGTATCCAACTATCCAAGTTAACGTCGTCTTAGGCATCATCAGTACTGGAAATTTTAGCAATACAAGAGGAACCGGGAAACCGGTTGGTACTGCATTTTTCTCGTACAATGAAATTTCATTCTATCTAGTCTGAACTAGTGTCTTTTCATAATAATATTAAATACTGGGTTATTCATGTGTGCCAAAGTCTCTCTGTTAAATAATAAGATGTCTGTAAGGCCTGTATAAGTTGCTCCATAGTTTTAAGAAAGGTTTTTCCTTTTAGTGGAAGACAAGTAGCGGCGCTGAAATTCTCTTGGTGATTGTCAAATCATTTATTTATTTATGATCTTATAAACTGATCTTCTTTAGCTGCTGTGAGGTTGGTGCTTAAGGAAAAGTGGTCTTGAAAATTATATAACGATTGTTGACATCCCACCCAATACCCTACGCCGTCAGTTAGTGCGCAACCGTCTCTATGATCGTTTGTGCAGCTCAGAAAACTGTATAATCTGTCCTAACGGGAGAGACGGAGATTGCATGAGTTCAGGTACAATATACTTGATCTCATGTAACGCATGCGGCGAGGAATATATTGGGGAAACGGGTAGACCACTCTGTGTCCGCATAAAGGAACACCTAGATGGGAAAGTTAAAGTACGCCAAAACACTCCTCTAGGTACGCATAGGGCACAAAAGCACAACGGCGATGATTTTGAAGTGACTGTGCGGATCCTAGCGCAGGAATCAAAAACATCAACGCGCAAAACTCTTGAGGCTTTTTGGATAAATTTCAAAAATCCAAAGATGAACCGGAAAGACGAATGCCTCACTATCACACGTGACCTGGCGCCTTATTTCAAAATGATATTTTGACCCCGGGGGTGTGTCTTGCTCGCGACCCCATATGAACAGCACCGTGGGCCAGTCCCACTCGTAACACCAAGGTGAGTAGCCTTTCTGTTCAATATGGTGTAGACCTACATTTGACCGTAACATCTGAGCCCACCATCTACTTAAATGTTTGATCTTCATTAATACTTTAGCCTTTTCCACCGAAAAAACAAAGTATTCTAATATAAATACGTCCAGGCTCTGAGGAAGGCGAAATCGCCGAAACGTCAGCCATCGACCAACAACAACAACAACGACAACGAAGACCTATACCAACCTCACAGCAGCTAAAGAAGATCAGTTTATAAGATCATAAATAAATAAATAATATATTATCTACATATGCCGAGGTTTATAGAAAGTCGGTCTTTTGAGTTATTAAGAGATTGTCAAATCGATAGGGAAATTCGAATTCATGAGGTGTACTGGTCGTAATATTTGATTCCCTTGAGATTATACCTATAGGGGTTTCCTGTGTCTTTTGGCTTGGCAAGTGATTACCACACCTTTCCGCTTCCGTTCTGAAGTCTTTCAACCGTCATGGTTTCATAAAGAATAAATCGTTTGGCGTTTATCAATCTGTAGAGGCACGCCGTGATCTCGACTCCCTTGGTGGCACCGCAGATGCATAATCTGCTGCAAATGATTCAGTGCGCAAAGCAGGAACGTGCGTTAGGTAAAGCGGGCGCTCATGTAAAGAATCTGGGTTTGTGGACGAAGTAAATTGGGTAGAAACAATATGACTTACCTAGGCAAAAGGTGTTTGAACAACTCAATGCAGGATCACCAAAGACTAAGGAATAAAGCGTTCAACGTCCATTAATTCCAGAGAAATACGCCATGCATTCGCCTTCATCACGCATAGTGGAGTGGCTCGTAAATGCACATTTAGCGTAAACGATGATTTCTGCTAGCCTACCAATGTATAAAGTCAGTGCGCCTACCCTTCTAAACAACTCCGGTATCAATTTTCCAACTATACGAGGATATGAGGCAGATGAGCCCAGGGCGCGGGACCGAAACAACGACTACATGTGTACTGTATGTACTTCTACTGTATGTACTTCTAATCACTGCGCTGCACGCCCCACGTAACACGACGCAAGAACTAATTAACGTATTTGGTTTGAGGGTATTAATGGAATCCACCTCATTACAGATGTGCTAGAATGATTTATAGCTTCAGTAGCCGTTTGATATCATATTCATTCATGCGCGTGTCGTCGAGCTTACGCAAATGTGTGTTTCATTCCGTGTCTCAGTGCAAGGAAAGGCTATGGAAGTATGGCCTCCTACACTGTATTTACACACATATACATATATAATATCTACACCCATACATATATAATATCTACACCCTGTGTATGAGCGCGTGTGGCGCAGTGGACGGTGGCGCCCTGCAACACACACGTGGAATTGATCTCTGCGCATGGCTCATTAAGCCTTCCATCCCTCCGGGATCGGCAAATTGGTAGCAAATCTGTCTGCAAGGATAGTAGCACCGGCTAGATACATCCGTAGGCCACTTCGAGTCATTGTAAAGGCCAGATGTGCATTCAATCACCTCCGAATGATACTTAATGAACTCGAATGCATGGCGCATACCTCATGTTGATCAATGGCGAGAGCTTTACCCTTAAGCCTTTACACCCTGTGCATACTCTACGAGAACAGAACCGCTTTTAAACGTGGGTTCTTCCGGCTCACTATCAAAAATAAAACAGCAGAAAAGCAAAGAACCTCCTCTGCGAGCGTGCTAGCCTATCGTATTCGTATCCGCCTAGTAACATGCCTCCACTAGTGCTCTGACGCACAACGGAACGAACAGAGTTTTTACAGATGACCTTTGGAACGGCGATTATTTTGAAGAATTCCGTAGTAGAAATGATAAGCCAAATGGATGACAACATTGTTTTGTATCGGAAATCTCAAAAATTGGGAACAATGTAGATCGGATTTAACTGCTTACCACCATGAAAACACCAAAACTCGGCTGTCGGACGATTTAATTGTTCCTGTACATTGTGCTTACAGAAATAGCAGATCATGGATGAGTTTTCATGTGAGCAAATCTAATTTTGGAAATACACCATTTCATGCTGTGAAAAATCTACCCTGATTGGGATAACTGAATGTTGTGGGAACATATTCTTCCCAGTGACCGTTCTCGAAGTTGAGCTGTTGTTGGGAAAACACTGTGATTGTAATTCATTTTAAGATAATGTAGGAATGTTTTCTTTTTTTAGACTCCAATTATTCCAATCAAGGTTCAATACTGAAAAACGAACATCGAACCAAAAATAGAACAAAAGATGAGAAGTAATTGATTCCTGGTGGGCGGGGCGTGCTCGACCCGGTACTGATAGGCAAGTGGGCGGAGTCCGACGGAATTTTGTTGACATTTGTGGGCGGAGTTGAACGAACTCGGTGCTGATAGGCCACTAATACTAAGTGGACGTACTTCATACACTGGTACAAATGCGTACAGTTATCTGTGCTCTAATGATTGTGGCAGTTTACGGTAAGTTGTCCATTCTAACTTATACATCAATCGGCGGTATCCTCAGTGCCAATTCTTTTACAGGACATCTTACCTTGAGACAATAAAACAATCTATCCGTTATTTGAATAAGAAATTTAGGCTGCTATTTTCCTTATTACTTTTAAGCTTTTCCTTTACTCTTTACCAGCTTAAGTTATTCATGGAAAAATCTATTTCTACACCATGGTAACAGGTCTTAGGAATGCTGTCGATATTCAGTGTAAGCACTTCATACACAGTTCATAGGACATGCCAAATTTTCTTAGTTCTCTTCGATTTTCACGCAACTTCACTACAATGAACGCCTTCGATCTATTGTAAACACGACGTTCAGAAGGTGAATCTTAAGATTTGGGAATACTTCTATCGAAGTGTCCCCTTACATCTCATCAATTACACTTTAAGTTTCGTTTGCTTTTTTGTCATATTCACCCAATTTTCAATCAATCTATTGTAAGCAATCGTTTCCTATTACAATTATAATTGGTTTCGCGCTATAGATTTTTTTCTGTTTTGTTTTTTGATCGAACTCATCACATCATTTAGCTAAAATGCTTTCATTTACTTATTTGTACCTAAATACTCACTGTTTCCATGATTTGAAATATCCTAAGGGTTATCGAAAAAAGTCACATGCCCATTGGAAGCTTAAATCATGGACATGATGTATAAGACTAGAAAAAACTCCCGGCGTTCATCAATCCCTGAGGGATGCGAAATGCATTCGACGTCATTAAGCATCGTTTGGAGGTGAATGAATGCTTATCTGGCCTTTACAATGACTCGCGAAGCCGAAGTATCGAGCCAGTGCTGCTATCCTCCCAGACAATTCTGGTACCAATGTGCCGATCTCTGAGGGATGGAAGGCTTGGTGGACCATGGGCGTGGGATTCGATTCTACGCATGTGTTGCAGAGTGCCTCCGACCACTGCGCCACACGCGCCTTTAACATGACGTACATAATAACTAATTACTTGCATTGCTAGTTTTACAAGTCCTACGCGTTACCGTCCAATATATTTTCGACTTGTCTGGTATTCCCTTCAGTGAATGGGTTCTTTGTTTTCTGCTTGTTGTTGAACGATAACCGTACCATTAGAATCTCGTCATCACACATAGGCGTCTGAGCGTAAATTTTCATCTTTATCACTCTATGACGTGCCAGTCAGCATTTCATCAGACCTAAGGATCTCAATAACATCTAAGCATGCCATTCGCACATTTCCACTTAATATCCAGTATACCGTTTCTCCGAAAACATGAGAAGTTGGAGACATCAAGTTAACAACTTAAGAGAAGAAGCGGGAGGGATGCTGTAGCTTTATTCATTACCCAGAAGTTCTTAGTATTTTTTAACCACATCTAGTGGCTCGTTTTGATCTCTGTTTTCCTCGCTTTTCAAAGCAGGGTCAGCCATGCGACGTAGTGTGCTACCACCATCCAAGTGAATGCGAATCGGTAGATCTTCACAATAGCAAATTATAGTCTCTTACAAAAGAGGGCATGTGGCGCAGTGGTCAGAAGTGCTCTGAAACCCTCTCAAGGACCTAAGTTCGATTTCGGACTATGGCTAAACCAAGCCATATATACCTTGGAGATCGGAAAATCGGTGCCAGACTTACCTGGGTGGATGGAAACACTGGCTCGATACATCGGTAGGCCAACGTGACACATTGCACTGGTAAAATATGCATTCAATCATCTCAACGATGATATGAGTGGAGTTGAACGTAAGGCGCATGCTTCAGGAATTGATGGAAGCCAAATAAAATATTATATCCTTTATCCTTCGTTCTACCGGCAGAATTTCATAGATGAGGACTAGAGTGGGAATAGCCAAGTGGTGTGGATCCGTTTCTTTCTATGTGGATTTTGCAAAGAAAAAGAAAGCGATGTGGATAATTGGACAACTCTAGTGATCCTATATATTCTTCACTGAGGGAGGACTCTGCTGCCTCTTGCAGTGTGACCATTGGAGAACCAGATAAAGGTCTAAAGCTATCATTATTTTCGCTACATATGACGTTGCATTAAATTTGGTTTTTCTCTTGGAGAGCCGCGATTCGTAATTACATGTTAAAACACCTAACTCTTATTGAGCAACATGAAATTTACCTTCATCTCCATAACAAGGAAGTGCAATACTAGTGAGCTCTGTTAACTTAAGGAATCAGTTTTCTCACTACTTTTTATGTGAACAAACTATGGGTTTAGCTTGTCGTTCCCTTTTCTGGCATAAGCTTACTTTTAGCCAAACTTTCGATGAAAATGACGAAAATGTCTCCTCAGTTTGGATAACTTCGCTAGTAGTGAAAATGAGCTATTTTTGTTGACGCTGCTTCGATAGTCAGCAATACCCATTAGGGATGAAGCGGTAAATCGTTGTAAAGAAAAATAGAAGATTGATGTAGGTTCGATACATGATAGAAAGCTTAATGCATTCAAACCAAATGAGACTGAAGCTGAAGCGGCCCTTTTTCAAAAATTCACGCTTAGTTTTCGAAATTGAAGAACTCTTAGAGATTTCTCCAAACATATTACTTTTTTCTCAGCTCAAGCACCTGCCTGCAATTGGTTGAAATTGTCTTACACTTTCTAGCTGGCTGAAGGGAAGTTCCGTAAACATGACAGACATACTACAACTTTAATTCGTCGTTTTCTCTCTCAGCAATCGCGAGGTTGTTAAACAGCATATGTTTACTTCCATACAATAACACACATACAACACAATCGTAGCTGACGTTTCGGCAGAATCGCCTTTTTCGGAGCCTGGAAGGGTACACTATACCTGACATACCTGATCTCTTGTGGTACTTGCGGAGACGAACACATTGGCGAAACGGGCAGACCTTTTATGCATCCGCATAAAAGAACACCTAGGTGGCAAACGAAAAGCAAGACAAGGCACGCCACTAGGCACGTATAGGATGCAAAAGCATAGCGAAGAGGATTTTGATGTAAAAGTCGCTATGCTTGCACGGGATCCGAAAACACCAACGCGCAAACTCCTCGAGGCTTTTTGGATAAATACCAAAATTCCTAAAATGAACAGCAGGAAGGAATGCCCCGACATTACGCGTGATCTTGCCCCTTACCTTCGCATCGATCGTTGATGTGGGGAGGTGCAGTTGTCAACCGTATGCGACTCTGAGCGGCTGTTCATCCTCGGTGGAAGACAGGTGAAAAAAGCAGTGGATTTTTTCGAGAAGCCGAAGATCTTGTGATTATCGGTCAGATTTTCATCTTTCTGTTTGCGCTATTGAAGCGTGTGACCTAGTAAGCTGCGTATTAGTGTACCCTTCCAGGCTCTGAAGAAGGCCATTCTGCCGAAACGTCACTGGGTAAAACTTTAATGCTTTAAAAATAATTGAATTAGCAGGGCATCAAGTAATCAGAATGTGTAAGCATTTATGGATAGCTTTACTAGTCTTTATCTTCCACAAATTTCCAGATGGCGTTGAGAACAAAATCTGAAGATGAACGTCACGAGATTGAAAGTTCTGTTGTGCCCTATTTTATTATTATTTATTTTATTTAACCCGTCTCCACGTCTACGGTGCGGATCCCAGCAATTCCCTCATTCGATTCGCTTCCTCGCATCCATTGTCCACGAAGATTTTCCAACTGTACATATCACTTCGGTTGCTGCTTGAGGTTTTTCATTTCATCTTGAATGTCGTGGAATGCTGGTCGAACAATTCTTCTTGGAGTCCTGAGGTAGCCGGGCTGGAGCGTTCCCAGTTAGAATGCAGAAAGTGATTTTTTTCTCAGACAATTTCGGTGCCTATTTCCTAATCCCGGAGGGATGAGAGGCTTGGTTGGCCCGGAGCGGAGTCGAGCTAGCACCATGCTCGTGATGACGCACATCACTGCCACTGTGCCACTGCCACTACCCGTCGTTGTACCCTGTATGTAACAAAATCAACATAGACTGGAATTTCTTCACAAAAAGCATTGAGCACAGAATGAACTTAGTTGCATTGAATCTCATGAGCGTTTTTTTTTTAAATTCAAGCGACTATATTGAATGAATACGTTACAGCTGCTCCTCTACATGAAGAAGAAAAAATCGAAGAGAAGCTGAAATACCTTCAGGACGAACTCACTCATCTTCAACGACAATTGGGAACACCAATCGTAACGGAAAAACAAGTAGGTTTATCTTAATTTCTCTACTGCTTAAATACCACTTAGTCTCTAATATTCACAACTACGTAAATACAATACTACACAAGTTTCACATGCTAGAGTGTGTAGTACAATACATCATGATCTGGTTTATGCACAAGCAGCGTCCGGTTCGATCGCAGTTCCAGAATCATACCGCCGGTAGTGCTAGTGATTGTACGTCCACCTCTCCCTTTATGGCAGTTTACTTTGCGATCGTTATCGACGTTTTCGATTTATCAGACGTCTTAGGTGTAGTATTGTTTTGCCTACTCGAAACGGGGAAACTCATCTGGCGCTGCGCTAAGAGAAGGATTTCCTTGGATGTACCAATGTTTTCTTTGATACGTAAATGGCTGATACTTTTCTTCTTTGATCTTCCAATGTGGAAGAAGAATCAGCAAAAAAGAAAGGCGAAGGCTTGTTTTACTTTCATTGCTCTTCAAGGCTACTAGTTTCAAAGTCTATCATGTTTTTTATGTCTTCCTTAGACTGCTATGAAAAGATACATGAAGGACTGTGAAGTGAATGGAAACGAGCATGCAATTAGAATTCCTTCTGTTTTTCGCTATTTGCACGACACATCATGACATTTACTGCGTGGATCCCAGCACTTCTTGCATTCGAGTTTTCCTCGCATTCATCATCCACATAGGTCAAAGGGTCATTTCGGGTATTGCTTTGACTGTTGCTGTTCGAGGATTTCGTCCTTTTCATGAGTGTAGTAGAATAATGATCGTGTCAATTCTCCTTGCAATCTTGCAGATAGACGAGCTAAGGCGTTCCCACATGGATAAGAGGATAGCGTTGTAGAGCGGTCAAGCCAGCACCCTGCTTTTTGATGAACGGTATGGCTAACCACTGCGTTAACCAACCACAATTGTTGGAAATTAGTATAAAGACAATACGCAAGCTGGGAAAAGATTTTCGGGGAAACGAAGGTAGTCCTAGCCTGCTAAGAAAAACCGAATAACATGTCGTAAATAAATTAACCAGTTCGAGGAATTCGTAAACCTCGTCGTCGGCTAATTAGTGATGCTTTGAGTATCTTTCATTATCGCACATTTCAGATGTATACTTCGTTGATAGGGCTCTTATTGGCGCAGAATATTAGGTTGGGCATTTATGAAAATTCTTCTAATTTTCTATCTTTCTTGACGACTTATTAACGGTATTGTTCTGCTATTGCTACGATGAATATGATATTTGACTCACCAGTCGTGTATGGAACTCATGTGAGCCGGCTAGTTGCAGAGTTAATTGACATGTTCCCAAATGATGGATAGTGGGTTGACAGATACCAATAACGATTATGTATAATTCCCGAGCTGTCAATGGATGGATTGTGAACGTGGACTTGTCAGTAGATGTGTTGTGATGGTGGACTTCCTTTCTCAGTTGCGGCAAAAACTTCCTCATGTCTTCCGTACACATAGTGGTTATGCACATATTTAAGGGGTGCATGTGTTGAAGTGGTTGGAACTATCCTTCAATGCACATCTAGTCATTGCTTTCAACCCGCTTCATGGGTTATGCTCTTGCTCTTGGTATTAGCTATGTCTTGAAGAATAAAACACTGTCATATCGATTTCATATACTAGTAGGATTTTTAAAGTCATTGTATGGTCTAAATATCCATCCAATAACTTCTACGAAGTTTCGAATGGACTCGAATTCATAAAACACCCGTAAGGAATTGATCAACGCCCCATGTTTTTGCATCAAGTAAACGATTGGGTCGAAAGGCAGCCATCAATTGTCTCGAACGTACAAGAGAACTGATGCGAGGTCACAGCTACAGTTAAGCTTCACTTGTTCATCGAGAGAGCTGAAACTAGCAATGAGCAAAATCAACCCATCGACAGAGTCCTGCGAGGTAACCGCGGTCGTTTTGTTTCTGAAAATAATATAAAAGTTCGGGCATAACAAGAAATTTCACGAGAATTATTATGGTCTTCACATTTCGTTTCTTGTCACTTGGTAGAATTATGCAGGGAACTGGATGAAAAATAAATATTGGTTGTTTTCTTGTTTAAATAATGAAGGCCTATGGGTTCCTCAGATAAATTCCTAAATAGAAAAAGCCAACGTGATGGAATCACCCATTAACCCCTAGTTTACACTAGTTTCGTGTTTTGCAGCCTCGTACAGCCACGGTCGTTTATGCTGATGCACTCTTATTGTTGACATCTGTTCACTTTTCAGCTATTCCGACGTTCTCTTGTATATATGATTTTCTGCTATGATTACAACCACTCGCCTTCATGGTACTCAAGCTGTGAAGCGCTTAGAAGTTGCTTGGATGACGTGGAACTGACGTTCGAAGTCAGACAAAAACAACAAGACCGACATTTTTCACAATCAGAACCGAGTAGGAAGGAAGCCGTCTTTCGTCACACTTGTTAACCATAGCGCAAATTGCATGTGAAAGAAGTTCCCAACAAAGCCATGCACCCTTCAGAAAATGGTGGACACAATGCAGCTATAACAAACGTCGCTACCGTAATGGTCTTCTTTGGCGCCCGCGTTGGATTGCGCACAGTAGTCGGATGCAAATGGCACGCATTGAACCTTATGCATGGCCCCAAAATGCTCCAGGACAGGGATGTTAGGTATCTTTCTCACTGAGCAGCCATCTACATGTTCTTCAACCAGCGCAAAATTAAAATTCCACCTAGTTGGAACAGAAAACATTTTTTCTGTGTGCAAAAATTTGTGATTTCTAATGGTCTGTAGGACCTAGTTAGCCAATCAGTGTGGGAACCTTACGGTTGATTGCTTTTGCGCAATGTGCAATCATGCAGAATTTGAGACCGTGTAATTCATTTGTTGAGCTTCTTCTTCTTCTTCTTCTTCTTCTTCTTCTTCTTCTCACTATTTTGTTCACATGTGTAGGTGGTCGGTCCCACATGTCACGGGTATCCTAATACATTTTCGATTCGATTCCTTGAAACTGTTACATGTATAGTGTTGGTCATGTATGAGCTGGGAACTGTCACCTTTTCTCTTTTTTGACACGTTCTTTGTTCGTTGGACTTCGTTTAGACTGGAATCCTTTCGTTACAGACGTTCGTCAGTCCATATGCATCGGAGCGAAGTTCACAGTACCGTGTCTGAGATTCTTTCGGAGTAACAGAAATTCCTGCGATTAGTTGACCGAGAGATTGAGGACGGTATACCAAACCGAATCCATTTGTTAGTATATCAGAATTTTATGAATACGGAAGGCACTGAAACGGTCAAATTTGGCTCTGCTCCTGTGATGGCTTGCCGAACATAGACTTTGGTGTTTTTAAGCATGATGCTATTATGACTCGAAATGTAAGTCCTCCAGCTAGCTCGTTTTATTAGCGTGTATCAGCAATTCAACCCCAGTTCAAAACGTTCTCAGCAATTTTTGGAATAGGCAACCAGCTAATGTACCATCTTCCTAAGCTCTACATATGTTTTCTGGACTTTGTTTTGCATCATAAAATCTGAACTTCTGAAGCACAGCCGTTTGAGAAGCAACTTTGTCCATGTCAACTAAAAGTGCTTCCTATTAAGGAAGTAGATCATGGAAGACAACAGATAAAGGTTTTAAATAACTTAACACACAACTACTGCATATCGAGGGCTGCAGCTATTGCAGTTGGCTTTATGAGTCCAACAAAATTTAATTATTTCGTTCACTGCTTTCCGAGTGATCTAATAAAAAGTTCTCGAACCGATATTACTGACACTAGAAGAGATTCCACTAAGTATCTTACTTACTTGAATGGTCCGTGTTCACGAGTTGTGCGGACTCCAGCACATTTGCCATTCGTTTCTTTCCCTCACTATCGTCCATGGTGGTGGTTTTATTCGAGCATGGTGGCGTGTGCGAGTCTCCGACCGCGATCTGTCTGGATATCATATAAAATGTAAAACACTTATTGTAAGCGCACTTCATGGGTTACGAGGAACGTTGCCCTATATTCGCTACCATATTAACGTTTTTTCCTTACTATCACCAAGCGCTTACCATTATCCCGAACATTCTTCAAAGTTCATGGAGTATAAAGCAGGTCTCGATCGTTTTATCAGTCAGCAATATCAATTATTTGAATTCTCCGCAAGTCAGCTTTTTAAAATGGAGCGTCATTATTTAGAGAATCTGTTAGGGCACGGAAGAGGTCAGAGAACTATTACGCCGATCGAGGTTAATGTTCATTTCTGTTTTATGATAATTCTTATCAAAAGCCGTGAAATATGGAATTCCTTTTAAATGTTGTCATGGTTCTCTATGTATAGCAGAAAAATTGTTATACAACTGGTCTTGATAAGGAATGTTTTGAGTCACTTGTTATGAATCATCTGATGAGATCTCCGCGTTTCTATTTTCTATCTAGCAACTCTGCTACGGACCATGTAAACCGGGCTTTTCGTTGGAAAACATGTGCGACCGTGATGGTCCTCGTTTCCAATAGCTTGAATCTTTTAGTATTATCTTCTTCATTTAGTAGAAACCATCATCATCATAGAAACACATTTAGTACCAATGGTGAATAACGGAGACAACACAATTAACCTCAGCTATCGTTGAGTCTGTGATCAGTTGCCTAACGAAGACTTAGTTATAAAACAAGCTGTGACAGAGTCTCTAGTGAGCCTATGCATTGATCGAAATTGTGACAGTGCGGAAATAGCGGAATTTTATTCAGTTGCTTTATTTTTTCAGGACGGTCACAAATTGCTCTTTAATGAATGGCAACCGCAAAAGAGATTGGTGGCGTGGCAACCAATGAAACGAACTGTAGACGAACGTCAACCCGGTGAGTTGGTGATATGATAGGTTGACGTCGGATTCTTTGCTGCAGTTCAAAGACGTGCGAAGTGCATGTAGCGCAGTGGGTTAGAGGTACTCAGCAGCGAACATGTCATACCTGGTTCAGTCCGTGTCCTTTAAGGTTTATCATGATAACATGATGAATACTGTGCAAGACGTAAAAGTTCATTGAAGAGCAACTTTACTGAAGTCGATAAAACGAAAGCGTAAAATAATACTATATTTAGGTCCTTCACAATCGCTTATTGTCTCTAGGAAATTCTATTTATTCCCATCACCACCGTTCTTATTTTAAGTGCAAAGGAAAGAGGTGGTGCACGTTTTTTCCTACTGCATTCGTCTCCGTTATTGACGTGATTCTACCAGCTATCCTGATATTTTTTAGGGTAGTGGGAGGCTAAATTTTAGGTCTAAGTTCGTGAGTTCTAAACCTTAGAAATTTCTTACGCTAAGAGTTTGGCGATACTTGAATTTAAAACGTTGTCAACGGACTAGCATGCTGATGTGGGTCTGTTAAAATCGCATTCAAATGGAATAACGTTTTATAAATTTTCCAGCCTCTCTCGGAACCGACATTCTTTTAACCTCGGCATTGTTCAGTAATACAATGGTTTCCTGACGAGCAAACACGAAGTTGTTAACAGCAAGATTTATTCAACGCAATGATGGTTGACGTCTCGGACGACGGTTTCACCTTTTTTAAAACCTGGAAAAGTCAAATCAACTCCAGGCTCTGAAAAAGGCGTGAACCGCCGACGAAAATGTGAGCCAATATTGTACCGTGTGAATTTTGCTGTTAACAACTTCGTCTATGAGCATCGAGAAAACACGATGTTGTCTACTCTATATATAAAATTATTCAGTAAAATCAGTCCTTTCAAATTTTCCTGGTGATTATTAAATGGTATTTTACTGAACTGAATCAGGGATTTATGCACCCGGCGAGAGCCACGTTTCGTTGGTGTCGTCGACCATCTTGCGGTATGTAATCATGCCCACAGTTCCTGGTTACTCGGCCAGAGTCATATAACACCTTTCAACAATCAGTGCTTTGGGAATTTCTTGAAGCGTGCGTTCTATCCAACATTAGTATCACGATCATTTCGTAGTTCATACTAGGCTGTTACCTATAACTTACCACTACGCCTTCTATGTACAGGAGCCATGCATAGCTACGGCTCGGCTGAGGCAAAGAGTCTATCTTCTGAATCCAGCCTGTCTTAAGGCAACTACAAAGTCGTTTTCAGTCCGCGTTAAGCATCTGTCAGCCACCTGGAGATGCACCACTTAGCCTCGCGACTAACCGGCCAGTGATCCCCATGTGAGGTGGATCTGCTATGTTATAAATGAGGCTTCGAAATATAGAAAACACTTCAGCTCGAGTTCAAATCCAACGTGTCATAAGTGGTTCTACAAAATAAAATGAATATGGAGGCATTTAGATAGGAAAGAGAAGGAAATGTCAAACTAGAATATTAAGCAATAGTTAGGGATTAAGGAAAAATGATGCCCAGCTAAGTGTACTTGAATATATGAAGAGAGATCCTAAAGGTGAAATGAGCACGCCTATTGTCTTTGTAGAATTAGGACGGATCTAGGATTTATTAATTCACTCTGTGCTTGAAGTTTACTTTACATAGATTAAAAAACTCAAGGACATTTTTCTGAAATTTAAGCGGATTACAATACCTCCGGGACATTTCTTTCTCGAGAAAGTTCTCCACAACAACGATTTTCCCACTTACGGCTAGGAAGGATGTAGAATTCTTCCTACGATTTAGTGGGTATTGGAGAATTCAAATTACTCTGGGAAATAAAATAAATAGCACATAACACTGTAGTGAAATGGAATGTTTTAAGAGAGAAGTCATCTAGGAAATAACAAGAAAAAAAGAAAGTCAAATCAAGTTATCTTTCACTAGCTGTCCTAAAATCTTTGTTTTTCATTATGAGGAGCAACTGCTTTATTTTCTTTGAAGGATAAAGGACAAAGTTCTCGGCGTTGATCAATTCCTGAGGGATGCGCCATGCATTCGACTTCACTAAGTATCGTTGAAGGTGATTGAATCCATATCTGGCCTTTACAATTACTCGCGGTGGCCTACCGATGTATCGAGTCACTGCTACTATTCTCCCAGACAGGTCTGGTACCAATTTGCCGACCCCGGAGGGATGAAAGGCTTGATGGGCCATGGGCGCGGGAACCGATTCCACATGAGTCTAGCAATGGCGCCTCCAACCATTGCGCTACACGTGCCCCTATTTTTTCCTTGAGCTGTTAAAAATCCTTAAGTAACATGTCCAAGATATCCAAGGAAAACCATCAACGGACTGTTTTATTAGAGAAGTTTTTACCTTTTCTATTCCACTTTGAGTCTTGGGCGAGCGTAGCGCAGTGGTCGGACGCGCTCTGCAACACATATGTGGAATCGATCCCGCGCCCATTGCCCTCCAAGCCTTCCATCCGTCCAGTGTCGGGACGTTGCTGCCAGACTTGTCTGAGAGATTGGTAGCACTGGCTGAATACACCGGTAGGCCATCGCGAGTCATTGTAAAGGCCAGATATGCATTCACCTTCAACGATACTTAGTGAAGTCGAATGCATGGCGCACCCCTCACGGATTGATCAATGCCGCGAGCTTTATCGTTTGCCCTTTGTTATGAAAAATTATTTGTTAGGACGTGTTTTATGTTGTTTTGAAGCCAACGGAAAATTTAGGTTATTCTAGCAGCTGTTCGGTTAGCTTTTTCTTTCAGAGATAACCGACTAGTGACATTTCTTCGTGCCAAAACATCCTTTTCTAGATTTTATGAAAACATTTCCAGTTATTTCTTGATAATTTGTAACTACTCATTTAAGTCTTGCAAGTATTAATCACAGTGATTAATAGCGTCTTTAAATCTTGGGCAACATTGAAGCCTTAAAGTAGGCCAAAATTTCGTGCTGAAAAGCTCTTAAGTATTTATCTGGATAAAGAGGTCAACGAATGACTTCGTGCGCTACAGAGATTAGGTGGGTCTTAACATCTAACGCCCGGTGCTAAATTAATTCTGCGTGGTTGCCATGTTGGCCGTCGTCCAATTTCATGTTGGTTTTAGACTTGGTTCAATCCATCAACCACTTAAAGGTGTCAACAAGCAGAACATAATGAACATTGCTGGATTTTAATGAAGGGTTTTCGGCAATATATCGTAGTTTTCGATAAAAAAAACTACAGAGTTTTAGGTGTTGGGAACATGAGGGAGTTATGGAAGTTTTTAGACTTATCGCTCTAATTGTGCATAGTATGTTATTAACTATTATATTTCTCTATGAGGTATGGATAGTGCAGGGGTAGTGGCGCAGCTCAGTGCTACGTACAAGGTTCTGTTTCATCTTCGCTCTAGGTAAACGAAGTCTTCCTTTCCTTTGGAGTTGTGGAATTCGTAATTCATCAGGAACGGCTATCGCGGGGTCATCTTCGGGTAGGAAGAATCGATCCGGCCAACATTCAACGACATTCATAAAGTAGACCAGAAGTGAACACGCCAGTCCAAGGATCAAAATGGAATATAGAGGAGGAGCAACGAATTGAATGCAAGAAGTACTGGGATATGAGCAATGCAGAGAACGTGATTCACGTAAAAATTGTTTTACTGTGGTGCACTAATCAGACATATTACTCTCAGCATTAGGAATTATTCTACGGCTTATAGTGAGTCCACTTCGATATTTTTCATATGATAACAGTTATTATACTTCCCATAGTGGACTCCGCTGTCTATTCGAAAACCGTGGATAAGTTTTTGATAATTACAGTGCTTTCTTGAACAGAACCTGCATCAACAACCAACAGTTCTATGAATTACTGATGGCTGACATGTGGAAGCTGATTGTGAAAGATGGGAATAGATTAGGACAGCAGCACGTAATGTTGTAAGAGTGAACAAGTGTTAAATAGCTGAAAGAATTCATCGGTTCCTATCTTATGATAGGATTTATGAGACTGCTACAGTTGTGGAATTACTAGAACTCCAGTTCTTGTGAAGTGTGGTGGATTTCGAAGCATTCAGACTGATCTCCTTTTTGCCGAAAATACATCGGACAATCGATGACGTAATTTGTAGAAAAATAGAGCATTATCAAACTAGGTAAGAATAGGTAGGAATTTCAGCAGGATGCAAGCCTGGGAAATGCTTCTATGTGGACGAATTCCTGGTGCCGCTTAGAATCAGAGTTGTTTTCTGCCAGCACACTTTTAAAATTTGAAAGCTGGCTACCCTTGCGAATTTCTGGTTTATACTGATACTGGTTTCTCCATAAGCGGATATTTGGCTTAGTTTGTGATGATAAAGCTTTTATATGATTTGTTTGATGAAGGAAGGTATCTCTCTCTACGCCTTGCCTTGGTTGAAAATTTACTGCAAGGAACGAACCGTCTTATTGGCATCAGGGCGAAAAAAGTAGGAAGAATGAGAGGAACATTATCAGGGCGTCTACAGTTCATGATGCGATCGCTTTGCTCATCTTATGAGAACTGTAGGTTATTGAAAACTGTAACTGGGGAAATTTGCTTATAAATACGTTAGCTGAACTTGCAGTTCTACTTCTGCTTGGTCACTTAGACGTATTTAGTGAACGCATGGGAGACCTACGGTGAGCACATTCGCGAAAGCTCACTGAGCGACTTGAACATGCATTTCTATTTGCGTTACCTTGGAAATGTATACGCTTCGAGAGCGTTGATTTTTCATTTCCTTGAAGAAAGAGATATCAATGGACCAAGAGCATGGTGGCCATGTATAGTATGTTATGGGGCAATGACAAAGCACTAATACGGCCATTGTAGGACGCATTATTGTTTAGAATGCTTAGGTACTGCGAAAATACATCATACCAAGTGCACCTTTTTGGTACTAAGTGCAATCCTCTAGCAAAGAATTTAACGCATTGAGAGTACTGAGTTCTATCTGAAGAATATAACTTCAACGATGCTGAGATATTTGCAAAACTCTGGACTGTGGTTTCTGCGGTGGAGAACGAACGCGCTGTTATCCTTTTCGGGGTGTAACGCGTTCACTACCACACCATACGGGTCCTTCGTTTCGCCTTTCTCTCAACTAGTTCTATCGATCTTTTTGCCATCAGCAATCACTCGTCAGCGGGATAGGTCTGGGGAGCCCAAATCGACAATGAACCCAGTTAACGTTTACTCGTTACGCCCTGGAAAAGACAATAGCGCGTTCATTCCCCACCGCAGAGACCAGCGGTCCGGAGTTTTGCAAATATTTCAGCATCATTGGAGTTATACTTCGCAATATACTCTGCCATTAAAAAAGATTGGATAGTAAATAAAATGGTTGAGATTCTATCTGAAGATTTTTGATTGCAGATAAGAAATTCAGCCATATTGTGTCATGAAATGCAAACTGCGAAATCAAGGAGCGGATAGCACAGTGATAATGATGCGCTTCATCAAGAGCATGATGCTAGTTCGATTCCACTCCGGCCCAACCAAGCCTCTCATCCGGGGTGGAGGAGTTGGTACCGGACTTGTCTGGGAAAAAAATCACTCTCTGCAATCCAATTAGGAACGCTCCAGCCCTGCTATCTCAGAACTAAAGGGAGAAACGACTCGACCAGCATTCTACGACATTCAAGATGAAATGGAAATCCTCAAGCAGCAAGCGAGGACACACATAAAGTTGGAAGATCTTCGTGGTGAGTGGATGCGAGGAAACGAGTTGAATGTGAGAAGTGCTGGGATCCTCACAGTAGATGTAAAGAAGGCCAAATAGAATAAAGGAATAAAAGAACTGCGAAATCTGAGCATAATTTCCATAACTTCGGTCGTGAACTTGATGACTATTGCTTAAGACGGATTGTGTTAAAGCAGATTGATGAACGCATATTCTGTGAACACTGGGCCAATCTAAAGAAGTCTGTAAAATGGCTAATCGTCTTATCTTGTGGGCGCGTGTGGCACAGTGGATGGAGACGCCACTGCGGCACACACGTAGAATCGATCTCAGAGCCCATGACCCACCAAGCCTTTCATCCATCAGGGACACATTTCATTGGGCACATTGGTATCAGAATGGTCTGGGAGGATAGCAGCACTGAATCGATACATCGGTAGGCCACCGCGAGTCATTGTAAAAGTCATATTTATTCAATCACCAAACGATGCTTAATGAAGTCGAATCCATGGCACACCCCACAGGTATTGATCGACGCTGAGAGTTTTTTTTTTATCGTCTTATCTTAACAGAAATGTGTCCGCAAATGTCGAGCCTTTGTGTTCAAGTACAACAAGGGAAATAGCTACGTTCCCTGCTTACCGTTAACAGACTTTGTGGCGATCGCTTTATTCATCGGTGACAATCTTTCATTGCGAAATGGACTCGCTCAGGAAGCAGTTTTTTCTAGGCTGCCGATTCCGGAGAAGACTTTTACATTTACTACGCCTAACACAATATCTGTGTTGAATAAGATATCGATTAAACACAAAAAGTTCAATGTAAAAGCTCTTTGCAGCAAAATGAACCACTGTAAAGAAACGCATTGATAGCGAATCACTTCGTTCAACTCTACCCCACTCCGACTAATCCTAGACGTGTTCATGCTTCTAGCACCTATACCAAGTCACTGGTTTATAGCTGAAGCAATCTCTTCTGCTCCTGCTTTCGTATTCTTTGTGGAAATTCGTGTTCAGCCAGAAAATCAATGAATGCTTACGACGACATCGAATTTCGTCGCATGCTATCTTTAGAACTGCTTCGCGTTATCGCTTTGGCGAAGGAACTCAGTGCGCCATAAGAGCACCCATGTTTCGTCAAATCACTTTTGAGCACTGGAATCGTTAAGAGGGCTTAACTCATTAGAGATGTCACCCCCTTATGGGATACAAAAAACTTCCCATAAGCACAAATTAACGTAGATGAATGACTAATTCAAAAAAGAGGTGTAAAGTCTGGAAATATGGCACAATGTTATCACTGTTTTACTTTAATCAATAAGGGTGAAAAATCACTTGGTAATTAAACAGTATTATGGCGAAAGACTACTTTCACATAATGAAACAAGTTACCAGAGTTGTTGCTTTGTCCTTAAAGTTAACTTCGCTATCGAAACTCCCACTCGAATACCAAGATTGTTGCTCGTATGGGGTCACATATGTTACCCTAGTTGATTGATAGGTAATCGTATTGTTAATAATCTTACATTGATCAATGCCTTTGGGATTTTCGAGTTTACCTGTGTATTTTGTTTACTTTCTTGATTTTTTGTTTATTTATTGAAAAACTCATCACCTAAGAACCCTTAAGAAATGTGTTTGTTGCTCCAATCGTTGTTAGCTGGTTTTATTTTTTCAACTGAACATTGACTCAAAGGCGAAATGACTTAATTCATTGACATATTTTGCCGCAATTCCAATGGTCGACTTTCTATTAACCTTGACCGAATAATTCTTTATACTCTTGTTGAGCTAACATGAGGTGTTACTTTATTCTTTATTGACGGAAAACTCGCGGATTTGGATTTTTTGGACCAGTGGATTTCGCCTTCCTCAAAGCCTTAAAAGGTCAAGTCGATCACAATCTACCCAACCAAACATCTCTATGGCTTTTTCTTTTTTTTCATTAGATACTTCTCCCTGTTTGGTCGTGGAGGTGTTCGGTTGAGTAGATTCCAGCGAACTTGACTTTTCCAAGGTCTGAGGAAGGCGAAATCGCTGAAACGACAGTTTTTCCTTCAATAAAGAGCCAACTAACACCTCGTGTTTACTCAACAAAAGTGTAAAGAATTAATTCATTGAACTGCAAGAAAAGCGGTCACATCATACATATATATTCCAGGGGTAATTTGTAAATCGAGTAAATCGATTAGTTGATCGAATATTCGACTTTTGAGTGAGATCGAGTCAATTACATTGATGAATAGGAATGAACTTGGATAATATGGTCTAACACGGAATCTTTCAGGTTTCTCGTACAGATAAGATCAATGCAGTGAGTTAGGGGACGCGGTCGGGGAGCAGGCGTTTACCATCTAATTTGGTCACGATCACCAGATATTATGGAATAGTATTAATAAATAATTGTGGAATTCTTTCTCTTGTGTCGTAATGAAAAGCGAACGCATTTTTTCCGCCTTGTTTGAAACTGCCTACAGTATGTCTACTGCGATAGATCTCGTGCATGATTCCTGGTCGTCATCGCCACTTGTGCAGTCACATATTTTGCCCGTACCCCGTCATTTTTTCGCTCATATCCAACTGGTTCTTTGAGATATGTGGGAGCTGGACGGCATGAGAAACTGACAATGAGTGCTTCTGTAAGCGAGATTGATTCTTAAGCAGACTGAAATATTGTTGATCCACTATTTTACCACACTGACGACAATGAGTTCTTTGTCGTGAAGTTCTCTCTTTCAAACCTTACATTCATGTTTTACATTATTCACACACTCAGACGTCAATGTGTTAAAATGAAAGCGCATGGGGCAAGTCGAGTGCACACGATGTACTGTATTAGATGGCAAAATGATTCATTCACTACTACGTAGTGAATCTGCACAAATCTTTGGGGATTGTGTGATTGTTTAGAGATATATTTGGTAGTGCATGACTGCTACTCTTATGAAGCTGAATCAAAAAGCTAACGTGAGTTTGTAGTTCTAAGTTGAATGTACGGTAGCGGTAAATTCATGTATTTTTGTGTAAAATAGAGCATTTCGTGTGCAACGACTATAGCTGATATGTTAGGTTTGACGTTTGGTGATAAAATGATAGATTGGTTAGTGGTGGTATTTGCGTCCTTGGTTTTATTTCGAGTTTCATGACCTTGGTGCAGTTCGTTTGTTTAGTTTTGCACGTCATCGAACAACGATTATCGGAAGTACTGAGAGCCGGTGAGCGTCTCGGCATTTCTCCTGAAGAGGTACTGGAGGACCTGCGCCATCGTAATCAATTCGCCGAGTGAACATAGCCTGAGCATATGACGTCTAACACTTTTTCACAGGTCCACTTAAAAAGCACTGGTTTGCTCTCATCGAAATCTCTTATGTGCATTAGATTTATTTGAAAATGTACTAAGGAAGTAAAAGTTCTGTTGCCTGAGTGTTTCTGACAATAATTCATTGCAATAAACTTTCTGGACTGCACTTTATGTCATTCTTTGATGTGGAGACTATCAACTCCACTAGTTTCTGCACCGGTATTAAGAATATTAGGCGATAAACATGTAAATAGCGCACAGTGGTCGGAGGCGTCCTGCAACACACACATGGAATTGAATCGGCCTCGCGCCCATGCTACACCAGGTCTTCCATCCCTCCGGGGTCGGCAACGTGGTACCAGACTTGCCTGGGAAGATAGCAGCACTGGCTCGATACATCGGTAGTCCACGGCGTGTCATTGTAAAGGCCGGTCAGATATTCATTTAATCGCCTCCAATCGATGCTTTATGAAGTCGAATGCATCGCGTGTCCCTAATGGGATTGATCAACGCGGAGAGCTTCATCCTTTATACCTTAAATATAACAAATATTTCTATTTGACAGGTTCAGAGATATCTACGAAATGTGCCATCTTTATTTCAGACTTTATATCGTTGGTATTAAAATGATTAAAGCTTGCTGATATCCCATTCTTCCGGAGACGGCAAATGGTATCGGACTTGGTTGGGAAGATAAAATCACTGATCCTATGTAACTGCAGATCATCGTGGGTTACTGACTAGGCAAAATATTGGTTCAGTGAAATTTCGAATGCCATGAATAACGTCGAATGCATAGGGTATTCCTGAGCGGTTGATCAACACAGGACACTCTATTCTTTATCAGTTTGGAAAGAATTTGTATGGGACGGAAATAGTTCGATGAACACAGGCACAGTGGTAACAAAAACAACAAGAACAGCATGAGCAATAACAGTGATAGGGCGACTCCTCGTTAATATTTCAGTTGAGCGGATACTGTATGGGCACTGTGAAATGAAGTCTGCCAGTTCAACGACAATCGGCTACCGTTACGAGCGCCGCGGATCTAAATGCTTTCAAATCATAATTTATCTTGTGACTGGTATTTCGGAAGTGGCTCGTTGATTTTTTCCTTCATTAGATATTGAAAATTTACTGGAAGTGGAAGAATTTCATCCTAACGTAGTAAAATGGAGCATCATTACTACACCCGTGATCGGCCCTGACCCACACCAGCTTAACCTTCCATCGTTTCTGTGGGATTTGCGTAAAATTTAGTGCGAGGACAAATGCATAGGACATGTTTCAAAAGAGTTTTTTGAACTGGCGATTCACTGCAGTGCAACGGAATTCATGGATTATTCAGGATGTTGTAACGTCCACGAGTACTCTTGGCTTAGTCTCATTATCAGTCTTCTCTTCCGAGTCACTATCTACTCTTTATAGATTAGAACTGGAATAAAAGACGGAGCTGTCGCAGTGTTTTTATTTTTCTGAGAACAACTGGAACGCCCACGGTGATCTTCAAGCGGTCGACGCTGCTAGCACTTAAAAGGACAGGACGGTGGGTGGCCTATGTCGGGTTCGTGCTTATTTCTCAGCTGCATCATGTAATTGTTCTTCTTTGCTTCGTTTTAGCCTAGTAAATGGTTTAATGCAAGAGACTTCTACTAATCACTGAAGCTAAAAAATAACTCGATTAGACGGAAAATCTAAATAGAAAAATGTGAAAAAGAAATAAAAATTGCATAAAAAAAGGAAAAAAACATTAAAAAATGGAAACCTAAGAGTAGAATCATAATTATCTCAATCATTCTTCACGTCTTTTTCAAGCGTTCCTTAATGAAATGTTACAATCTTGACCGCGAAGTCAGCTATCCATAGAATGAGCGCGACAAGTGGAAGAAGACTTTTTGCTTTTTTTTTTCTGCCTTCCCACTGTTCTATGTACGGTCCGAGGATTACAATCCAGGTCAAACAGCTGTTCGTCCGATTTAGTAAATAAATCAGTGAAGAGCAATTTGTGGAAGTGAAAACATCAATCCGGTCATATGTTTGCTCGTTTACGGATTTTTTCTCCCATCGTTCCCCAAGAAGTGTACAACTCATATGAAAGAGACCGTAGCTATGTTCTGGAAAGCGACTTTAACGGTTTCATTTGTTTTCATAGGACAACCCTACTATGCTTGACAGCACGTGCGTTAACACACAGAATGCATATATGCAGAAAGATATTGCGAGGTAGGAAAATTAAAATAGAATGTAGTTTACCCACTGAAGGTAGAAAAAGTGCATTATGTGGGAAGAAAAAAGACAAAGTCCGATGGTGAGTGCGATGTGACCAATACACATTGCCAGTAACAAGGTCAGCAACGTCGTACAACGACACTTTGGAGCTTTAAAAGTGCCCATCCTAGGATACACAAGGTCTTGAGATACCGTCCATTCGAGTAGTTTAATTAATTTTATATGTGCCGAAAGTAATGGAGATAATTTTGACTTATTATTTACTGCTTCCACGGATCTCCCTCATATGAGGGATCTCGAGCCGGTTAGTCGCGAGGCTACGGGGCGCGTCCCCAAGGCGGATCAAAAGCGACCTTTGCTTCCGTGAGACGCAGGTAAAATCCAGAGGACGGACTCCCTGTTTCTGCTGCGCCGATTTGGAACGTACTTTCTGTATTTGCTTGACGTATTCATTCATACGTGTGTGAGTGCGTTCTCGCTTTGTGCGGATTGTATTCCACGAATCAATTCGGCCAAAAACCTGCAATCAAGTGACAGGGAAGTATATGAGAGGCGACTAGGAGTCGTCTCCAACAAATAAGATCCATGTCCACTCTGGAAGAGCCTGGCAAGCTACTCGTGAGTATAACCAGCCCCCACGATCAGAACCCAGCAAGCTATACGTGGGTATCAAAATGCTAAACACAGTAAAAAAAAACGGGCCTCATTCCCCTAACACAGAAAAAGCCCTCAATTCGGCAGCGTTGGCTAGGACGAGTACGGAGAGGTTGCTAAAATATTAGGGCCAATGCAAGCTGCCTGGATAGCAAAGAACTATGGTAACGATCTGTACCTGTGATGCACGTACACTTGCATCCGAGTCCTCAATAGAAGACTTGCTCATGCAAACAAGAATGATAAGGTACGACGTCATTGGCCTAGCCGAGACGAGACGACGCCACCCATTCAACGCCGTCTATGACATGGGAGAAGAACTGTTCCTCGGAACACGTGACAGCTGAGGAGCCGGCAGCGTCCGCGTTCTCGCCAACACGAGTTTGTCCATGAACATTGATTCAATCGAACAGCTTACAACCCGAATCGGACGTTTGCGATTGAAAATATGTGGCTCAATACTGGCTTTGACAATCTTCGTCGTTCACGCGCCAACATTAAACTTTGACGAAGAAGAAGTCGAAGCGTTCTATATGGAGTTGGAGAAGTTCTACAAAGAAGACCATAGATTCCTTAAGGTGACCATTGGAGATTTCAACGCCAAGATTGGATCAAGAAGAATGTCTAAAGAACGCCACATTGGGTCCCATAGATTAGAATGGAACAAAGAGAGTGAGCGGCTCTCTGGGTTTATCATGGAGACCAATACCTTCCACGGTAACACGCAATTCCAGAAGCCCCACCCTCAACGATGGACGTGGGAATCTCTTAATGGAGAGTACCATAACGAAATAGACCACATCATAGTAAATAGGAAGTTTTGCCTAACCGATGTCGCTGTTGTCCCAAAATTTTACACGGGATCAGACCACCGTCTCCTTCGTGCAAGATTCTATTTTTCCCGGAAAGAAGAAAAAACCGCTAAATTCAAAAACCGAAATCCCAGAACCACCGCATACTGGGACATATTCAATTCATTAGTGGACTGTTGGGAAGATGTCGTTGTCGATGACATCGACGAAGAATACAATCGGCTCATTCAACATCTTCACGTTGCGTTACGAAAGCTGAGAGTTCGAAAGCCACCAAGAGACGCTTGTCTCCAGAAACACTCGAGCTGATACGCCAGCGTGGAATCGCATGAGCTGCAGGCAACGGCGAACTAATATCCGAACTTGCAAAACAATGCAGATAGGTGATGAAAGGAGATTTTAAAAGGAGAAGAGCAGCAGTAATAAACGAAGCTGCAGAGGCTGGGAAAAAGATTCGCAAAGTCCATCGAATCTTCGTCCATTGCAAGACTAAGATGATTGCACTCCGACACCCAGACGGAACAGTTACAGCGTCCAGAAAGGCAATAGGGAAAATCATTCACGAATTCCACTCAGATCTCTTCGATAGCCAGGTCCATCTTTTGTCATTTCTTTTAGAGGATGGATATGTTGTACTACTGGTTCTCCGTTCCGAATTCTGGCATGCTATTTCGTCGACGAAAAGTCGAACAGCACCAGGTCCGGACAGGATAGGATCAGAGCACCTGAAGAACCTTCCACCTATCTTCGTAAACACACTGGTTCGGCTCTTCACACGTTACATGCCTGAATCCTAGGACCCTACTCACTGGAACACCAATAAGACCGTGCTATTGCTCAAGAAGTATGACCTACACGATATTGGCAACTATCGCCTAATCTGCTTGCTGTCTGTCGTCTACAAATTTTTCACTCGAGTCATCCTGAACAGGATAGACAGAACACTGGACTAAGAACAGCCGTGCTAGCAAGTAGGGTTTCGAAAAGGATTTAGTACGATGGACCACATTCACACCACAACAAAGCTCATTGAAGTATCGCGAGAGTACAAAGGACCGCTCTGTCTCACTTTCACCGACTTAAAGAAGGCCTTTGACTCAACTGAGATAGAAACAGTCATAGAAGCCCTTGGTAGTCAAGGAGTCCCTACTCAGTACATAAAGATTCTTCGTGAGCTGTACGAAGATTTCACAACCAAGATTTCACCATTCTACAACGATATTAACGTTGAGGTCAAAACAGGAGTTAGGCAAGGCAATACAATCTCGCCAAAATTATTTACCGCCACCCTCCAGAATGTCATGCTAACATTAGAATGGAATAATATGGGAGTGAAAATCGATGGTCGGCAGTTACACCACCTTTGCTTGGCTGATGACATGGTCCTTATGACCAAACATTAGCCGTACGGAACTTATGCTTGCCGGCTTTGATAAAGCCTCTGGGAAAGATTGGTCTCCGACTAAACCTCACGAAAGCGATATTCATGAAGAGCGTGTCCATTTACGCTCACCGGAACGAATATCTTCGAATGCTCCAGTTGTGTCTATCTAGGTCGGGAAACCAACATGATGAACGACTTAGCTCCAGAGCTGAGCAAAAGGAAACGAGCGGTTTGGGAAGCTTTCAAGAGCATCGAGGTTTTAGTGAAGGGGACAGAAAACGCCCGACTCCGTGTCCACATTTTCGACTCAACGGTACTGCCTGTTCTAACTTATGCGTCAGAAACCTGGTCGCCGTGTAAGTAGGATGAAAAAACACTCAGCGTTGTTGAACGCGCAGTTGAAAGAACGGTGCTAGGAGTATTCCGTTTCACACAAGTAGAGGAAGAGATCCGAATCTGCGATCTGCATCAACGACCAATAATCAAAGATGCCGATCTCTACCCAAAACAGTTCGATTACTTAGATAAGAAGAAGATAAGGTGGGGCGGATGCGCAATGCGTATGAAGTCCTCTAGATGTTAAACTCACTGCAGGAAGACTACCGACTCGATGGTCAGAGTTCTTCACGAAAAGCCTAGAAGAGAGATATGATGCTCGTCGAGTCCCTGGAGCGTGCAGAACCCCTTGGGCTACTCTTGCACACGACAGGGAAAAATGGAATATTTACTTGCGCGCGCTCGAATCACTCGGCGATCAGAGGGACTACAGGTGATACAGGTGATATTTATTGCTTACTCAGTCTTGTTGACGACATATCGCACTTCCAACCAGAGGATATTACTTAGATAAGAAGAATGTCAACTTTTTATTTACTGCCTATTGTAGTTTTTCACGGCAGGGCATGTGTGATACAACCACAATGACGAAACCCCATTGACTGTTGTATGCTGATGGCAGTGATCGATAGAACTATCTGAGAGATAGGCAAAACGAAGGACCCGCATAGTGTGGTGGTAAACGCGTTGCTCTCTGGAAAGGAGAATAGCTCGTTCGTTCCACACTTCAGTCATCTGCGGTTTGGAGTTTTGCAAATATCTGAATATCACTGAAATTATAATGAAGGTAGTTATAAGCCTTTAATTGCATATCAAAAGCCAACTGCTTGGAAACCTGGATCTCTACGGAAGCAATAAGTTACGATCACCGGAATTTAAGGCCTTTGTTATTCGCTTTAGTATTTTAGAGTGCGAAAAAGACAATGACGTCATGGGAAATCTATCATTCATAGAATCTAGAATCTATGTGGTTAACTAAATCACTCAATCACTGTAATCAAATCGCTTAAAGAACAACTGTATACATTAACTTATACGGGTCTAAATTCATCATAATGTAGAGCGGAGGACGTATAGACATCGAAGGTAAATGCTAGAATGAGAAGGCGATGCTGGAACTGCTCAATAGAATTCACTAAACATCGGTTGCCTCTTAACCATCACAAATATTAATAAAATATTGAAAACAATAGGTGAACAGATCTAGAGATAAGTATTTAGTCTTCATTACGCAAGGAATGTCTGGAAGAAGGACTTTCATTAAGGTATTACTCTTGGTACTTAATTGACACTTGAACGGTACGTCCTCACTGGTTGTGCGTACTCCAGCATGATTTTTTAAGAGATTTGTTGCTTAAGCCATTGTGCCGAATCCAGAGGACAGTCTGATCAAAGTCTGGCCCAGGTCTTCATCACCTGAAGCAGTCGCAGCCCAAAGGAACAGAGGGAGATTTGCCACCAAACGACTTTGATACCGAGACGGTGGCCGATCCTGGTATTGGTTTGCTCTTAGCTAGGCTTTTTGATGGCTCTTCATAGAGCCCCAAGCTAGCAGTGCGAGGGATTTCCTCGAAACAAACAGATTTCACAAACGATCGTTCGTCGTTGTGAACTGAAAATACGATTGTCGCTTTGGTACTATGAACCTTTCAAGTTCCTGTGATCAGTGTCCATTGTCAGGAACAATGCAATGCACCGACTGCTTAAAATGTTTTGTCTTTCAGCCTCTGAGTTATAATAGTTCGTTCTTGTGGAGATAAAGAACTTTCTCGACCTAAAGCGAAATGCAAGGCATCGACCATACATGTACGAATGGATCTGCTCAGTTCTAGGTTTTTTTTTGACTAGGGCGAAGGAAAGGGGGGCGAGCGGATTTCGTGACTCCTTTTTTCATTTGGAGTTACAAGACCAAACAGATAGAAAGTGAAACTGCGTCGTGATCAGTCTGATTAAGGTCAGTCCTACGTCACTAATTTGAATCGGGCATTTTCATTCCGTTCTTTGATGAGTTTACACGATTCATGCTATTCATTAGCAGTGAGGAATGCCCCGAGATCACGTGTGATCTCGCCCCGTACGTTCGTATCGATCGTCAATGTGGGAGGTTCAGTCGTCAACCGTATGCGACTCTGAGCGGCTGTTCTTCCTCGGTGGAAGACAGGTGAAAAAAGCGGTGGGTTTTTTCGAGAAGCCGTAGATCTTGTAATTATCGCTCAGATTTTCATCTTTCTGTTTGTGCTCATGAAGCGTTTGACCTAGTAAGTTGCGTATTGGTGTACCCTTCCAGGCTCTGAAGAAGGCGATTCTGCCGAAACGTCAGCTACGACTGTGTTGTATGTGTGTTATTGCATGGAAGTAAACGTATGCTATTTAACAACCTCGCCATTGCTGGGAGAGAAAACGATGAATTCATAATTCGATGCCGGACTTAATAGGAAGTCGATCCTCGGTGATAAATCGAGTATCAAAATTTTGGAAAATGACTGAAAAGACTGTATAAACTTGTAGAGATTTCATTTTTTCAGATGGTCGATGGTTTTTCAAGAGAACGAATGTCAACCTATGGTGCCGTTCATGTTTTTTGCACGGTTCGTTCTTAAACATGTTTATCATTTTAACGTAGATGAATACTTGTATACTTCGACGGCCCTTCCTCACTGGTTGTGCGGGCTCCAGCATATTCTCCATTTTTCGGAGTTTTGCTGGTTTAGCCACAGCTTTGCTGGAGTCCCGAGGTTAGCCTGGCTAAAGTCTGCCCCGTTTTCGTCACCACCACAGGTAGTCGAAGCCCTAGTGGATCAGAGGGAGATTTGTCGCCATGCGAATAGTTTGATTTCAGGATGGTAGTGGATCCTGGTATTGGTTTACTTTTTAGCTGAGCTTCCTGATCGGAACACCGAACTCCTGCTCAGCTTGGGAGACTTGGCTGGAGGATGAATCCTCTCTGTACATCGCAATCCCACATCCAGGAACACTTCCCAGCCACGACGAGGCGGTAAGTCGTTAAGAGGGTCATATTCAGTATTTAAAATATGTTTGATGTACACTACAATACTTGCTTTGGAGTACTTGTACTGCAATGGTTGAAAGGTGTCCTGCAATTCATTATGTCGTTCGTTCGACCCCGTAACCGAGGGCCAATCATGCCATCTAACCTTCCGGGATCACCAAATTGGTACCAGTGCCGTCTGTGAAGATAAGAACGCTGACTTGACACATCGATAGCCTATTTCAAAATATTGTATAGGCGAAATGTGCATCCATTCACGCCTACTATACTACGAATGGAGTCGAATGCATGACGCATTCATGAGGTATTGATCAGCATCAAATGCCTTGTTCTTCATCTGTTATAAGTGCATTATCGATTAATCCCTAAAATTATCTTAAACTTCGTTTTGCTCCCTCATGATAGGCTCAAAATTATTTTTATATTTTATCTTTCTATTTTTTCATGTCGTTCAATCTTCGCTCTTTCCAGTTCTTACACCTGGTCAGTGAGCAGTCTAGCTCTTTCGCTTTACTTCATTCAGAAAATAGTCTCAACTAGTAAAGAGTGCTACTATTTTCGTTTTCAGGGAAGAAACGAAATGACCATTTGCCAATTCTGCAAGGATAAATTGTTTTTCCTTAATTAAATGACTCCATGAGCTGTTCTATTTACTTCGAGAGCACTCAACTTGCCAGGAAATTGCCAGTCTGATGAATAAATCAACGATGAGAAGAACAACTCAGCAATGATGTGCAAGCACATCACAAAAAGTCTAGGTCTTCGAAGGGATTTATTGACGTTTTCTTGATTTTATCCCAGAAGAAGAGCAAAAACACTAATAAATATTGACCAACCAATCGTTTTACATGGAGAAAAAAGCATAGCAAAAATTTTATAGCTGGGACGAGATGCAGCTTCTTTCGGTCTGGAGGTCCACGTGCGGAAGTCGGCGTCGTAAGTATTTTAGTGTATGCAAGAAATCTGGCAAGAAGATTCCAGTTTAATAAGTGATTGATTGGGTGTTAATCATCATCCTTCATTTAGTTCTATGTATCCAATTTTAGGAAAATAGTTGTATCTAGGCACTACACTTCTTTAAAATCTATTTTTGCGAAGGAATTCCAAAATAAAGGATTCCATTTTTGGGATCGTTGGCGCGTCAAACTCGTGCTAAGTATTTATTTCACTGTTCTTAATGTCTCGTGTCACTAAAGACTTTTTTGTAACTCCAGCAACAAGATGAAAATCCCAAAAAGTCGATTGACTAAGGGTTAAGGGCTCATCGATGGCGATCAATGGGCAGCAATTCTCCATTTAATTGGCTCATGGGATTTTCATGGACTAGTGATGAACGACTGGTATCGCCATAGCGCTGTTACCTCTGGATCACAAATTAAAGCACTCTCGATCTACATTCAAAATGGCGGTGAGGAGAAAAGGCAAAACGCCACTGTTTTCTTCACGAGCCGGCAAAAACAAGCTGTTAATTTATTCACAATAGCTGACTTTTCGGGGGCTTGCCCTTCTTCAGAGCCTGAAAGCGTCAAATTGACATGCAATCTACTTAGACAAACACTATAATAATCCAAACAGATATAGCCCAACAGAAAAATTTCATTCGCAGAACAACTTTCTTTTTAAAGCATTCATCGTTTTCTTATTAATGGGTCTTCCAGTTATTATTGGTGATTAGCCGTACAGAGTCACATAGGTGAGGTATATTTCTGGACTAGATCAAAAAATCTGCCTAAAGCATAGCGCTATTTCGCGTGATCAAGACACTACTCTGCCGGTTGTAGGTAGTCCTTGGGTGCCATCCTTGGACGAACAGCTGCCAATCCATTTAGCAGGTCCGTATTGCTCCTAGGACTTGACACCTTGGAACATCAATCATACATTATGGGGCGGTAGATCATTGAAGGGCCGTGACAAAAAATGCAATCAAAATCATTACGGTGCTATTATTTCCGAAAAAAGATTCGCCTATCGTCTAACCAGTTTGTCGTGGCCTATTAGTAATATAACACAAGCGACAACATTAAATTTCATTGTTGAAAAGGCTGAAGTGGTTTCAACAGTTCTAAAGAGCATCCCTCCCAACGGTTTACCGCATTATCGTGACCGGGAGGTGTTCCTGGGTGTCGGACTGCGATGTACAACGGGGTATTCATCTTCTGGCAAGGTCTCCCAAGCTGAAGAATCCGGCGTTTCCATAAGGAAGCCTAGCTAAGAGTAAACCAGTACCAGTATCCGCCATCGTCTTGGTATCAAAACCGCGTGGTGGCAAATCTCTTTTTGATCCACAAGGGTTGCAACTGCCTGTGGTGGTAAGACCTGGGGCAGACTTTCGCCAGGCTGACTTCGGGATTCCGGGCAACCACAATGGCTTGACCAGCAAATCTCATGGAGATTATGCTGAGAACTGCACAATCAGTGAGGACGGGCCATTCAAGTATCAAGTATGTAAGAGAGCGTCAGTCGCTTATGAGTCATATATGGTCGAAGATAATTCAGCATTTCAACTTTTAATAGGAATGTCTCGGATCATCGCAAACTTTATTTGTCAAAATGTGGCAAACTGTAATCAACAATTCTTTTAAAAGACGGTGCATGCCTTCTTAAAGCACAGTCTTAAAGAGTCATTAACCATATGCGACTATAATCAGCTGTTCTAACCTTCCTCATTGAAAGTCATGTAGAAAAGCGGTGAGTTTTTCGAGAAGTTGTTGATCATGTAATTGCCATGAAGTTTTTCGTCTTCTGGTAAGTGTTATTGAAGTGTTTGGCCTAAAAAATTGTATATCAGCATACCCTTCCAGGCTCTGAAGAAGGCGATACTGCCGAAACGTCAGCTACTGTTGTGTTGTATTGTATTGTGTGTTTTTCTATGGAAGTAAATGTATGCTGTATAACAACCTCGCGATTGCTGAACAAGAAAACTACGCATTCAAAGCACAGTTTTTCGACATCATTTTTTTTCCTCCTTTCGTTTTCGTTGAGGCTCATATTTGCAACAACGAATCCGATAGAACGGATATAAAGTTTCATTCATCCGTGCATAATTTATCTCCGAGTGCGTCATCAGCGTGACCCTTGGGTTTTCTCCTATGTTCAGAAGTTGATAATTTAGTTATAGGGTTTTAAAATAGCGTTAAAAAGAGACGAATTTTGTACAATTTCGAGGATAGAAATCAGAGTTTAGAAGAATAGTGCACAAAAAAAGGCAGTCCATCGAGCACTGTTTGTTCTACAGGTTGGTCCATAAACCTGAACTACTTCAGTTTTCGAAGAACTGTCTGTAGCTGACAAAAAGCGCCCTGCTCTCTTTAACGGAATATGTGAATATTTTCTTGTAATAGTAATTTGGTGCTGGAATAATTACCAGTACAGCTTTAAAGCTAGACCTTTCCTCAATTATTTTTCCAAACGCTGAAATTTTCCTAGACCAACTTTCTATTAAACTCGTCATCGGTCAGTAATTCGCTGTTTTTCCGGTGAGCACACACTAGTTTGTTAATTTACTCTTCATTTGCTAGGAAGACCGACTTTTCGGCGTATTTCGTCTTCTTCGGAGCCTGGGGAGACCAACTTTACTGCAATTTACCGGGCTGAACACCTCCACAGCCAAAGCAGTAAAATTACGAATTATGAACCCTAGATTTTAATCGCAGTGAAAGCAAAGCAGCATCTTCGTACATTCACAGCTTTCTATGAGTCTTCCATTGGGTAAGTATCGTGGAGGCCAACCGCGCAGAGTTCATATGGATGAGCAATGTACCTCTCTCACATTCAAGCAACTGTATTAAATACTCTGTGAGGTCACATGTCATAGTGAGGCGTTCCTCTCTACGGTCCATTATTTCTATTCTTAGGTTTATTCAGAATACTCCGAGAGTTTCGCGCCGTTGTTTCCAATTACTCTGCGAAGACGGTAGCATCTACTTCAAATCTGGCCTTGTTACGTCTTTGTGTCCTATGTGCGCCTAGTGAAGCGATTGGTATTTTAGTATTAAGTATAAAGTTTACTGAAGAGGTGTTTTATACGGCTACAGATACGCTTCACAAGAGATCAGACAAACTGTACCCGAACTCATGGCAACCACTATCTCTGCCATTGGCGTCGATTATGCAGTTTTGTGTTATGCATAAGCAGTCATGGAGGAGGCTCTCATGTTCCTCAGGTGCGCTTGGAAGTCGCAATAACCCTTTCAGGGCGTTCACGTGTTTTCTACTTCACCATCGATGCCCTTGCCTTTCGCTTTTCTCAACGCGTTTTTTTTTTACTGTGCTATCAGCAATCACCCGTCAAAGCTAAAGCATTCTGATTTTGACTGCAGCATCAGCTTAACTGGGTTCGTTGCTTATTAGTGCTACCCGAATCATTCTTTTTAACTGGCGATGGCATCGTTACCATTAAAAAATAGATGAGACGAGGGCAAAGCAAGGGCCTCAGTTGACGTATTGAAAAGCGCCTGAAGCCTCGGGAAGGATAATCGCGAGTCCCATCTGAGGTTATGAATTTTGCTCATGTTTTGGTATTCTTGACGTTGTAACTTTACTGAAATTGTCGCTTCCAGAGTTTCGAAATTCTACGATGGCAGAAAAGTTTCAGTTTTGAGATGTACACAATAGCACGCCCGGTGGTGTGACCGATGGCCACGAGATGCTGTGTCTATTGTGGTATTGTGACAAAGGCCGTCTCCATCGACCCATTAAATGTGCCCGCTAGGTAGACGTAGAATTCACCAACTTGAGAAACAGTAGATATAATCCTCGATATAGAAACATGCAGTAATAGGAACAAATAGTAACTATTCCAGGGATAGTTGCTATACTCCCCTTCCCCATATAAGATTAGTGCACTGAATTTAAACAAGTGAGCAACCAAATTCTACTTAATGGAATGACATTTCTAATGAATGAGGTTTTTGACAAATGGTGACTGCATGTGAAGTGAAGAAAGAGGAGAAGAGAGAGATTAGGGGAGGAGAATGACTTAGGCGTACGTCATTCTCTAGCAGAGTTCTACACATCTTACGTAATGGACGAATTGGCGAGCTTCATCCTAGTTAGGTTCTTCTCCTTTCTTCTGTTTGTTAGACTCGAATCGTTGTGATTATTCGAATATTGTTACGACAGAATGAATAGGTGGTGATGATCTCTAGGAATAAAGTGAAGTGCGTGCAGAAGAATACAGTAGCGTAATTGATGAATATTGTTCGTGTGAGTCAATGGTATATGTTAGGTCGTATTTGGTGGGTAGGGTCGCAGAGAGAGGGTTAGGGTGGTCGTCATCGTACGTCAGAAATTGTTGGAGTTCGTAAGTAGTAGGACTCGTTTCCTGTTTCTTAATAAAATTCTGCTGAAGGAACTGTTCATAATCGTTAGACTATGATGACTGAATTGAGTGAACAGTGCGAGTACGGGGTCGTGGTCGTAAGTTATAACGTTCTCTCGATCTTTTGTGTAGCTCCACTTCGTTTTTGATGTCGAAACTTGGAACAGCATTCAACTCGTCGTTAGTCTTCAGAGACTCATTTGGTTGGGTGTTTCCCAGTTCTAAGGGTATAAGTAAATTAATAGGTCTTCTGAAGCTTGACGTGTTCTCGTATGGCTCCACCTGATGCTTGGAGTTTAATGATGCGGCCTATTCTCCAGGTATTTCGGGATAGAACTGGTTCTTAGTACCACTGTACCAATCATTGGTGGGATTGTAGTGCCTTTCTTTTTATCGAAACTTAGTACATGTGCTTCTCGGAGGCTATTGAGGTACTGTTGGCTCCAAATGGTCCATTACTGTTCCGTTAATTTGTGACTGGACGTCACAGCTGCTATCGCTTGCTGTTTGGTGTGCAATCGAGCTAGTTCGTATGGAGGAATATAATTTTCATCGTCTTCTTGAGCACTTGTGGACTCGAATGAATATGTCAACACTATATCGCGTTGGATGAAATCGATTGGACGCAAGATTACCAGATCATCAGGTTTTTCTTCGATGTATGTGAAATGTCTGTTATTTAGGCATCCCTCGATCTCTACCAGAAGAGACTAAAGTGTTATTGTTCTCCACATGATTGCTTTGGTTGCCAACGTCTTCGTATACGAGGTATCACTGGTTATTGGAGCAATAGCAGTTCGTAAGATTTGTTCCGCTAAAGTGAAGTTCGGACGCGTGTGGCGCAGTGGTTGGAGGCGCCACTGCGGCGCGCACGTGAAATGCGCCCATGACCCACGAAGCCTTCCATCCCTCCGGGGTCGGCAAATTGGTACCAGACTTGTCTGGGAAGATAGCAGCACTGGCTCGATACATCGGCCGGCCACGCGAGTCATTGTAAAGGCCAGATATGCATTCAATCACCTCCAACGATGCTTAATGAAGTCGAATGCATGGCGCATCCTTCAGGGATTGATCAACACCGACAGCCTTATCCTTTTATCTTTTAAAGTGAAGTTCGGTGTGTTATCGGAAGTGATCGTGTTTGGTACACCCCTTCTAGCAAGGAATCGACGAAGTGCTAGTAGGAGTTCGTCAACTGTCATGTTTTGAACTAGTTCTGGGTGTAGCAATCGTGTGGCTGTACGCGTGAGAATAATTCTATAGCCTTTCACTACGCCTTCTGCATTTTTCATTGACAACGGACCAAAGTAATCTATCCCAACATGTTCGAATGGTCGTGATCTTACCACTCTTCTCTTTGGTAGGTCGTCCATTGTTGGCTTCGGTCCTAGGTTACCATCAAGTAGAAAAAATACATCCGAGCAACCTAGCAGGATTTGTGGGTGTACGCTGTTACAGTCAGGATCAATCGACAGTTCAATATAATTACAACGGAGAAACTTCTTATCCTTTTGGCTGAGACGTATACGTTTTAGCGGCTTGGGGATGGTCTCGATTCTAGTTACTGTGATTTCATGTTGTGTTCCCTAGACATCCCACAATTTTACTGCGGTAATTCCACAGTTCTTTTTCACTTCGCTAAGAGCTCCGAATGTGTTGATGGACAATTCTGCAGAATCAATATTTCTTAAATGAAGACGTTCAGCCTGTTCGTTGGTGATGAATGAACGGTCGGCTCCTGTATCGAGCAATAGACGTACTGGTTCGCTTGTCTGAGTGAATGGGTTGAAGATCTGCGCTTGGCCTGCCAGTACATGGACATTCGTTGTGTTTTCTTTCATCGCGTGGAGTATGACCGTATCGTTCTGATAGTTCTGTTGTGATTCAACCGAATTGACTTTTGATGGCGTAGTCTTTCTGCTTTTCGTGGTGGTGATAGGCCGCTTTTATTTGTTTGTTTGGCCTATTTCTGAATGATTAAGCTGTTCTTTTGACGGTTCTTGCTGCTTACAAATAGACGTTTGATGTCCACGTTTACCGCACACTCGGCAGCACCGCCCTTGCAAGCTGATGTTTGGTGAAACGTTGACCCACAGTTAAAGCAGAGGTTCCTATCTTTCATAGTTTGCACTTTTTCTTCATACGTTCGCACTCTTTTGCAGTCAACTGGGAAATGTCCCATCATCTAGAAACATGGATAGATTCTGGTTGTAGTCATGTGGGTTTGAGGCATAAAAGGCTGTTGTAGGGGTCTATTCATAGTGCCTCTCAAATCTGAAGTAATGCTGACGTTTCTGCCCAGCTGCTGTTGTATTTTGAGCTCCTTGCTGATATATCCATTGATAGACTTTAAGAGATCTTCGATTTTGTATGTTTTACCCGACTCTCGACTCCTTTGATCCAGTGCGTGTCTTTGAATATTTGGTGAGAAGTTGATTTTGTAGGTACGTGGTGTCCACAAATTCTCCATTGTGTGCCATTTGGCTTAAATTTAGGAATAGGGATGGGAGCAAATATACTGCAGGAGAACTGAAGTTTGTTCTACTCGAGACTTCTTTTGCATCTTCTAAAGTTTTCTTTAGTTTGAAGAACTTGAAGAGATAACTTGTCACTCTATCAAGTAGCTTGAGTGTTCTTTCGGTGTTTCCACTAATTCTTTCACGTGCATCCTCTGTTGGTAAGATGTTAGGGTCAAGATGATCCACTTCTTCATTGTACTTATCCAGTGCTGACTGGACGTTTTCCATTTCGAACTGGATGGCGAGTGTTGCATCTGTGATCTTTTTCCTTAGCGTATTGACGTAGGGAATGCGGTCGACTTCATTATTGGGAAGCACTAATTGGGATGATGCTAGGTCTTCACTCTCGTCGAGATTACTTAGGAGACGGTTAGCACCCTTGTTAAAGCCCTTTGACGTGAGGACATTAAGGAAGCCATTATATAACGGATGTAAGTAAACGTACTTGTTTTCCGGTTTGAGGCTGATTGTCCTGCAACTTCGTAACAGTAGATTGGTCGTTGCAGCAGACTCTATTGATTTAGCCAATGCACCAAGAAATGTCGCAGTTGGTAACAGAATATAGGCCTTCGAGTCTGTTCTAGACAACCATAGCCTTAAGCAGAATGCTCGACTTCATGAGAAGACGCCACGCGGGACTTTTCGTAGTTGACATAGGGCAACCTTTCGACCCTCAAATTTGGGATTAAATCTTTATATACATAAAGGTAACAAGAATACAACAGGAATAACAACGGAAGAATACTGGCGTAAGAATCAGGCAATGAAGTCAGACGTAAGACCTGAAGGAAAACTGCCAAGCCCCCAACCGCAAAAGAGGGCGGTGCTAGCCGTGCGTGGCTTAGGCGGATGAAGACGACCTCTGATCGTGGAATGCTCGAAGTGTTTTGAGAATACGTGTTGCCACTTTATAGTCTATAAAGGACCTTAAGACACTGAATATGAATGTCTTGATTGCTCAAAGTTTTAATGGCTGATCCGAATACTGGTTGTGTACCGGTAGAATTAGAATGGTCTTTTGCAATTTTGAGACATTACGATGTATCGTACTCTAACAACCCTTCAGTAGGTTTCGCTATCGTATCGATATTATCCGCCGGATTGAGTGATTTTCGAAACTCCTCACCACTTGCATTACAAAAGCCTCCTTTCAATGAACAAATTCAACATGTAATAGTACCCAGGATCGACTCTCTACTAACCTCGGCATTGAACTATGAATTCGTCGTTTTCTCTCTCAGCAATCGCGAGGTTGTTAAACAGCATAGTTTACTTCCATGCAATAACACACATACAACACAATCGTAGCTGATGTTTCAGCAGAATCGCCTCCTTCAGAGTCGCTTTTTCCACCTGTCTTCCACCGAGGACGAACAGCCGCTCAAAGTCGCATATGGCTGACGACTGAAGCACCCCCCACCAACGATCGATACGAAGGTAAGGGGTGAGATCACGCGTGAACTCGGGGCATTCCTCCCTGCTGTTCATTTTAGGAATTTTGGTATTTATCCAAAAAGCCTCGAGGAGTTTGCGCGTTGGTGTTTTAGTGTACCGTGCGAGGGTAGCGACTTTTATGTCAAAATCGTCTCCGCTATGCTTTTGTATCCTATACGTCCCTAGTTGCATGCCTTGTCTTGCTTTTCGTTTGCCATCTAGGTGTTCTTTTATGCGGATACACGGTTACGAACTAACTGGCGACGAAGAGTAGTCGGTGGTATTTCAGTTATCACTGCCGATTCCTTTAGATCTGCTCTTCTTAAGCATCGTTTCATCGCTGCACTTATTTCATCGCTAATGGTGCAAGATAAACGGGACTTTGTTTTGGCCAAGCCGTTCCTTTTGGAGCGTCGCTCTCCCTCGAAACTTATCTCGTGGCGTTACAATTTCGTAGCCATTGGAGATGGCTATTTGCCGAGCCAAGTCGCGCGTTTCTTTCCTTAGCTCCCAACTTGCGCACACAGAGGTGGCTGTTTGAAACATGTTTCTCACAAGCGCTCTCTTTGTGTGTGAAGGGTGACAAGAAAGGGAGTGAACCAGGATATTTTTGTTACTTGGTTTTCGGTACCACTTTGTCATGTAACCGCTACTTGACAACTTAATTTGAACGTTTAGAAACGGGAGCCAGTCGTCCTTCGGTTTCTCCCGGGTGAACTTGATGTACTCTGACTGCTCGTTTAATAATTCAAAGCATTTGTCCACCTCCTCCTGTGTAGAGAAGACAACAAAACAATCATCTATATATCTGCAGTAGAGTAGCGGCTAGAGACCGAGAACGGGTGCTTCCACCCTAGACATAAACGCAATGGCAAGGCTTGGTGCCAGTCGCTGTCCCATTGCCAGCCCCCTTATTTGCGCGTAGTATTTCCCGGACCATCTGAAAATCGAGCAGTTTAGGCACTCCTTTAAGAGAGCCATAAGCTGCTGGATGGACAAGCCATGCATTTTTATTTTTCCTTCATGTTCAACAAGAAGTTTGAAGATGGCTTGCATTGCGAAGTCATTCGATACGTTGGTGTACAGCGCGGTAACGTCGAACGACTCTATCACGCACGCGTTATTAGGAGACTCGTCACGTAGACTATCTAGGAACATTTAGGTGTTCGTGAGATGGGCTGGAATGTGGTTAAGCAACTGGGTTAGTATTAGGCCTAAGAACCAGGTTGTTCTATCTGTTGACCCGTCTACACAGCTGATGATGGGTCTAACCTTGAATGATGTGTATGCTGTATGACAACCTCTTGATTGCTGAACAAGAAAACAACGTATTCATATTCCAATGCCGAGGTTAATAGAAAGTCGATCCTGGGAAATTTCCTGATATACATCGCAGTTTTTGCAGGGGTGGAATGACCTCGCTTGAAAATCACAGCGGTGTATGCTATCATCTTGATCATCTGTAGCTTTGTTGGTCGTCCAATGAATCATCGACATTAATGTCCCAGTTTATTTTTTATTCGCATGTGCATTTCAGCTATAATGTGTAGTCGTTTGGTATACAAACAAGATCAAAGGCTGTTATCCAGTTCGTTGGAATCAGGCTTCACCACTTAATCAACAAACGTGTGGTTGTCCCATAAATTTGTGATGGACTTGATTGTACTGAAATACCTTTCACGTGGTGTTTTAGCGCATTCTCTAGTGCAACTAACCTTCTAGATGTGATTAGGCGTCTTTAATGGGTAGCATCTCCTTTTTTATAAACAGAAACTGGTACTCTAAATAATTCCATCTTCTTGAATGAATTGTTTAACTCTTGTCTTTGTCCGGTTGGTGAGAGTTTACACTACGCAATTGGAGCCGCCTTCATAATGCTTGCGTGAGTACCAACGTGAGGTCTGAGCATTCATAGGATTTCACATTTCATAGGATTCAAAGAATCTGAAGTAAAATAGAGAGATTGAAGCTGCGTGGATAAAACGAGCACTTATTTATTTTATTTTATGTGACTCATGTCTGCTGTGCGGATACCAGCACTTCTCACATTTGGTTCGTTTCCTCGCATTCATTGTCTGCCAAGATCTTCCAACTTTAGGTGTAGCTTCGGTTGCTGTTTGATGATTTTCATTTCATCTTAAGTAGCGTAGAATGCTGGTCGAGAAATTCTTTTTGTAGTCCTGAGATAGCCGGGTTGGAGCGCTCCTAAATGGATTGCAAAGAGTGACATTTTTTCCCAGACAAGTCCACTACTAGTTTCTGGACCGCGAAGGGATGAGAGCTTGTTTGACCCTGAATGGAATAGAACTACCAGTATAGTCGTGATAACGGACATCACTACCACTGTGCTATCTGCACCCTAAAAAGAACACTAAGGAATTAAATTTATACTTCCTATACAACGGTGGAATGTTATTTGAATTGGTTCAGATAGGAATATTCAACACTTCCTTGTTCTTCTATCGACTTCATCGTTCTTCAACCGATCTACACTACCTTGTGAATCACCCTTTTCCTCTTTACAATTAAATAACTTTTTAAAATTATAAGACAGAAAAATGCGATTCTGCTGCTAATAAAGATTTATTCAGTTTGTCTTTTATCGATTCAAGTTCAACAATCATTCCTCTATTTAGTTGCTCAAATGTGGCTAATCGACAACGTCAATCATTATCCCACATTTAGGCTTATTACATTTGTAAATGAAAGTGAAAAATCGATGAATACTTAGATAAATACTCTTGCAATATCTTAAAATACACTGTAAATGTTAGGAGTCTATTGGGAATCCCTAGATAGAAATTACGACTATGAGTGAAAAACTCAAACAATCAATAAAACAAACATCAATGGGAATGAAAAACAACAAAAACACATTTGAATAAAAATGATAAAAATTAAATAGAAATAAAGAGTAAGAATTCTGTACACATGAGATCATGGCCGTGACTCGATAGATTCGATCGTAATCAGATCGATAGGTATACAAAACATAGTAAGCAATAAAAAGAGTAAATTAATCAATATGCATAAATACCAGAATTGACATGGGTGTGACTAGATTCCGGTTGCTGTTAGGGCTATTTATGAGCATTGATGTGGTTACTTGATTAATAGTGAATATCATATGAAATATGTAAGAAAATCTTATTATGAAACGATTCAAAATAATGCAGAATAAATTTAATCAGCGTTTCCATCAACAACGACCCATGGACCAATCATAGACACCGTGACGGCGCACCGCCACTCGCCTGCAATTGGTCACTGGATATAAGGATGTATTACCTTGCACATTTCATCATTTTCAAAAGGTTTTCTCCAAAGAATTGGCTGCAATATGAAGAAAATACTGTTCTATTACAAAGAACTTTTTGTTTTAAAAACATATGATGGAACGGTTGTCAAATGGAAACGCCAATGTAGAGGAACGGGAAAAGTAAGAACAGCCTGGCGGATTACGCATTTCCTAAAGTCTCGAATAAAAACGTTTCTGTAATTTCGAAAGAAAACAAGGATGGAGATAAGTTTAATGTTAGAATTTTCATCATTATTATTGATTGACTTGTAGCATTCCGTCCTAGCGTTTCTTACCTTTCGGCATTCCTTTTCGACTGTAACGACGTTGTTGAAGGTTAACACTCACAAAAAGACATCGAGTTAGTAAGCAAAGCAAAGCGAGAACAAAAAAGCAGATCGTTCGTTAAAACGAAAGTTCGATGAAAAAATAAACTCAGTAAATATCCAGAGGCTTAATACGGGCGTAGAATAAATGGAGGGGGTCTACGGACGAAATCACCTGAAAAAAAGACTTTTGGAATCAAAAGAGATTAGCTGTAGAAAACGAGGTTTTCTAGAAATGAATAAAACTCGGACTATTTAAGAGTTTTGGGACGTAGAACTCTTTCCCAAAACTTCTCACTTTAAACTTGACTTCTTTCAGCAGTTGTGAAAAGTGGATGAAAAGGACTATTGCACGGGAAATATCCAAGGGTTAATAACCTTCGTAAACAGTTTTGAACGTTCTGCTTTCACAGAAAGAGAAGAAAGAAAACGGATTTACAACAATTTCGAAGCAATACTATCTAGCTAAAAATACGACATAAAAAATAAAGAAAAGAACGAAAAAAGAAAGCACGGACGGGGATAGGGGCGTGATGGCGGTGAAAGTGTAGCACAACATGCACTCTCAACCGCGCAGCAACGCTGCCTAGTATGGCCGGTCCTGACGCGGTCTCTTCAATTGCACCTTGAGGCGCTTCATGCCAATCTGGAAGCCGTTCATCGCTGCGATTGCGGCCTGTGAAGCCGCCAACGAATCGTACGACACGAATCCTGTAACGACCGGACAACACTGAACGTGCAGATGAACAACATTCGACATTACCACAATCGTTGTCGCAATATGTGCGACACTTGCACACGCTCATCCGGTTGATCAACGCCTGCCGGTGCAGCCGCCTTGAGCAACCGCCTGCGCGTATGTTCTCTAGAGTTTCGCGAACCTCGGACATATAAAATGGACATTGAATGCTCGGTGACATCGCCAACACAGCAAATTGTCGACGCAAGTACTAAATCTACTTTCTACGCTTTGCAATCAGACACCTTACGCTCGTGTCCAAGTGTATAGGTCCGTGGTAATAGGGTGCTTCCATACTTCTATAGGATCTAATGTGTACGCTAATATGCCAAAGTTTTTCTTTCTCCCAATCACAACAGACACAGCTATTGCACTTGGCAATTCGCACGTTACGGTATGGTTGCACCCTATTGTTGGCGGCAAACCCGTACCTACCGAAGCATTTGCTCTGGTTGGTGGCTCGGTCCACAAATACCTTGGCCGAAATCACATTTCCGAAAGGCGCGAACATCTGAATGAGTTCGGCATCGCCAAACTCTTGCGGCAGATGGTAGATGAATAAGTTGCAACCTTCGGGACCGAGCACTAAACACGACACGACAATGAATTGCCGGCGGACACCAGCGAGACACCTCTCTGGGTGGCTCCCCCATCAAACACAAATACTCGATCTCTAGTGTCACTAGCGTTATATAGTGTTTTATGCGCTGCCAATGCTTTCTAAAAGCAACTAAGCAATTTAGATATGACAAAACCTTCGTTGGCATTATTTGAATCTAATATCTACAAGAAAAAATCGAATGCTCTGCGGCCGAAAGCTATTCGTTGATCTGCAAAACAGTACTGGAAATCGTTGGGTTCGAAAGCTCTTGGAAGAAATTTAGATCACGTCAGCCAAAGAAGTTCAAGGAAATCATTATGCACTTGTAACTTGGCAAAGTGCGAAACGGGTTAGGCCCATATTTAGCCAATATTCAGAGTCAATTTTCACTCCCTTCTCGTTAGCGAAAAAAAAGAACATGGCTGTTCGTTTCGTTTTCGAGAGGTTCAACATTAGCGCAGCAACACAAGAAACCATTATTCAAACAAAAAGTGTGTGAAGTGTAGAGCGTTAATGGTGTGGAAAAGAAAAAAAAAAACGAATTTGATAGTATATACTACATTTGAACTGATTTCTATACTTCAACACACGTACCCTCTTTTGGGGTGACGAGGGGTATTACTGCAGCCTGTTGATGTAACTGAGCCAAATGCTGCAGCGCCACATCTAAACGACGCGAACGACTTTATAAGACCATTTACGTACACCACTTATAAGAAAATGGACCGCTCTAGACAGCGTTCATAATCGGCAGCGATACGCAGTTAACATGATGCGTATTGATTGTAATCATATCGAATGCGCGCAACAGATCAATAGTATGTTCAGTGTGTTCGATAAACAATTTTTACGCACAGCACTGAACGCTATCTAAATGGAGCAGCCAGCTGCTGATCAGCTAGAGCTACAACACTACCAGCAGCACCATCATTGGAAAAGAATTCACATCGTCATGCCACGTTGTGGTGAACTACAAATGACTGTAATTCATTCATATACGTTACATATCTTTGTCGCTCTGTGATACTGAAAGCACATCACTGCTGCTCTCTATTGGAAAATCTTCAACCTCGACACCAGCACTACACACGACAATGGATTAGCAATGAAACGGGTGCTACAGGCGGTCAGTGTGTATGCGTGAATGAACGGGGTGGACGATCAATAGATAAATTCGGTCTATTATTGGCGTTTTATTTTTTTTTTGAAAAAAAATAGATGGAGCAGAATGGAACAGGTCTTTTTTACGTACTGTTATGATGGTCCATGTTGATGATAGGGTAGCCAGCATTCGGAATCGCAAAAGCCGCTTCTCCATTGGTGCTCGAAGGAGCTGTAATGAAAAACATCTTCATTGCTAAATTGACCTTCATTTAACCTCGGCATGAATAATCTTTTCATACACGTGCTTGTTATATAACGTTAATTCGGCTAAAGTTTTGACGTCTTCGTCTTCTTCAGAGCCGATGAACTGAGTCGATGGTCCACGGTCATTCGTCTACTCGTTGTGGGTACTCGCAGTCTTATAAAGACGAATCTTCTGGCGTGGAGCACCGCTCGAAAGAAATAGCGATACTCGACGATTTCCTTTTATACATGACGGTGGTCATCTGACGGTCTACTTATAATGATTTCTTTTCATTTCAGCAATTCATCCAGTAGCAGTCGGGATTAGAATAATTTGCACATTACGAAAACGCGCAACGCGAAGGCGAGTGATTGTGGTCAATCGGATCAGATCGTCCGCTCTGATGAAGATGAAGACGTTTAAGCGCCAGCCCAATAAAGGTTAAATAACATCTCATGCAAGATGAATAATCAAAAAAATTATATAGAACAACCTTCCGTTATCCCAAATCTTCTTAGGAGTTCTTCTGCTTCATTCTCTTTTATGATCATGTTACAGGAGTTTCAGCAGTAATTTTTTTTAAAAGAATTTCAAAGACTAACGAGAACATTGAAAATCTGGCTGAACATGTTGTTGTTGAGCGACAAGCGCTTGCAGAGCTTGGAAGTGATGTTGCGCTTGCAGGCTGGGAATCGCCATTTGCGAACCGGCAGCGAGTCCGATCTGAGTGAGGCCTTGTTGAGTGAGCAGAGGAGTGGCACTGGGCATTTGCATCAGCTGAAACCACTAAGCGAAATTATTGACCTATTATTTGGCATAGAAAAAAAAATCATAGCACCTCATTGTAGTTTTAACATTAAAGTCAGAATAGCGATAAGTTCATTAACACATGAAATGGTGAAAGGGTGAATTAAATGTAATGGTGGCCGATAACAAAATTCAAAAGTGAAAATGTCACTCCATTTATTCCCCTCAAGTGTGAAATCGTGAGCCACTCCACCATGAAGCTATGTTGAGCGTTCTAAAGCAGCACTGGAGGCTAAACACAAACCAAAACTGACCATGAACGAGAGAAAGGGCGAAATCAGCGCACGAGTGGTTTATCGATGATTGGGTAATTAAATGATTAGTTGATTTATTCCTTACCTTGCGGGTTTTAGCCACACTTCTTGTTTTCCTTAATATTTGCATGTAAAGCGAAATACCTACTTCAGAAGAGGACCACAAGCAACCCATGAGTATATCCAGTATCTCGTGGTGAAATCTGGTAAACTACTCGTGAGTACTCCATGCCGAATACACGAAAAAAAGTGCTTCGCAAGAGAATTAGAATGCTCTTAATCTCTGTCGGGTTAGCATAGTTGACTATCAAGCTCTGGAGCGCGATTAGAGCATTTGGAAATATTTCCAGCTCTACTCGAGTTAGAGAGTGGTTTGTCACCATGCGATTTTGATATCAGGACGGTGGCGGATCCTGGTATTAGTTTACTCTTAGCTAGGCTTTCTAATAAAAACGCCGGACTCTTTCGCAGTTTGGGAGACCCTGCCGGAGCCCCCCTCCTCCCGTTGTACGTCGCAGACCAACACCCACCACACCTACTAGCCACGATGAGGCGGTAAACCGTTGGGAGAAGGTGGGATTTTAAGGTTGAATATGAATGAACTAGTAAGCACTATAGAAATACGCAGTGGTTTAGCTCATCAAAAAACATAATAACTTCAATAATTAGAAAGTAAACTACACCAACCGCTGGATGCTGTACGAGAGGCATGTAAGCGGCTGAAGATTGAGCAGCAGCAACATTTGCTAGGGCTTGTTGTTGAAGAATCTGAAAATCGACTCCATCGATTTTTTGATCGTGTAATGTTGACAAAAATACTCTGGCCTTCAATGAAAGTTAGCGTTTTTGATTCTATATTTTACGGTACCCGTAGGAAAAATGTTGGAATACTCGAATAGCCTGATTCATGCATTATTTGATCGACTGCAAAAAATGAATAATGAGATTTCAAAAGGTGTATAAACAATTCTTATGGATAGGATTTTCATCAAATTGAATTATTTCAGATATTCCAAGACTTTAGACATGAAAACGCCAAGTGACAACGCCGTGAATTGGATAAATAAATCATTCTAAAGCTCGAATATTTGAAATCCTGAAAAGTCAACGCAAATAACGATTTATAATTTTTCTATTAATTCCGCTTGTAAGACCCGTTTTCACTTCTACTGTGTGGATCCCAGCACTTCTCGTTTCGGATGGTTTTCTCGCATGCATCATCAACTAAGGTCTTCCAACTTTTACGTGTGGCTTCATCTATTGCTGCTTGAGAATTTCAATTTATCTCGAATGTCGTAGAATGCTGGTCGAGTCAATCCTCCCAATTAGATTGTAGGGAATGATTTTTTCCCGAACAAGTCCGGCACCAATTTTCCGACTGCAAAGCGGTGAAAGGCTTGATAATCCCGGGGCGATACCGGGTCAGAACCGTGTTAGTGATGACCGACTCCACTAGGCTATTTGCCCTTAACGAATTAAGAAAAAGGTCCAAAAGTTGTGGTCTTGAATTTCGAACTCGATCGAAAAGATCAGCTGTTATCAAAGCCACCAAAATTGAGAAAGAGTTGAAAATTTCGGTTGGCAATTTCAGCTACGAATAAACCAAAGAAATTTTGTAAGGTAATAGAACTTTTCCAATCTAAGAATCTCTAGCGAATTTCTATATCGGTAATGAAGAAATGCACTAGAAAATCTATCTTAGGATTGTAGAAAGAAGAATGCGAGCTAATCAGGAAACTGCCGATTAAATGAAAACTATAATTGGCCTAAAAAAAAACTTGGCTTCAGTAAGAGATTTTACAAGGACACGGTATCTATGTAGCAGAGTTATTATGGGATTCTTATTCTTTGTATCATTAATTCAGTTACTTTAAAACCTTAGAAGCAAGGGAAAAACCCAATGATTCTTCAGAAATAAAGAAATGATGATCTCGGACTAAAAAGGAAAAGAAAACGAAGCCCAACGATTCTAGAAAACTGAGATTCTAGAAAAACTGGGATTCTAGAAAAAGAACGTATATGCCCATCAGCCAATGACGTACTTCGAAACAAAAAGCGGTTGAGAAGTTCTCGATTTTAGATTTTAGTCTAAACATAAGTTGAAAGCAATTGTTTCTTTGAAGGCGCTATATTATATGACACTGTTCAGATTTTTTATCATGTTTCTTATAGTTTTTCTTGCACTTCAGAAAAGGAGTTTTGTCCAATCTATCAGTCATGCTACTGTCAATGCCCAGTACTTCACTGTTCTTCCAGATCTTTCTTACCTGTTCATTCACACTCTTCCTTCGGGTATTCGGAAACAAATGTCGTTGCCTACTCTATAGGGAGAACATTGCCGACTGCTGCGAACATGATTGGGCCCGACACTAACAGTGTGAGAAGTGTATTATGTAAGCGTAAGTCAATTGAGAAGAAACTGTTAGCCGACACAGCAAACACCCAAGCGAAATAACTTCCACGACCGACTTTCTATTAACCTCGGCATTGATCAAGTAATTCTTTGTATTCTTGTTGAGCAAACGCGAGGTGTTATTATTATGCTTTATTCACGAATAAGCTGACCTTTCGGCGGACTTCGCCTTCCTCAGAGCCTAGAAATGTCAAGTTGACAGCAATCTACTCGGTCAAACGCCTCCATAACCAAACAAAGAAAACGCTAAACCAAGATTTCAACCACAATGAACAAACTTTGCGCACCCACCGCTTTCTATGAAAAAAAGTAAACCAAATATCCCACTAGGCACGCATAGGACCCAGAGACATGAGCAGGAGTACTTTGAAGTACGCGTCACGATCCTCGCACAGGAGACGAAAACACAAGCGCGCAAAACACTCGAGGCGTTCTGGATTAATTCCAGAAATCCGGAAATGAACAGCAGGAAAGAATGCCTCGTTATCACTCGTGATATTGAGCAGTATATAAGCCTATTATTTTGAGGGGAAGGGCACATTACGATTCCATGTGAATTATGTGCGGTTGGTCTCCACTAGACATACTCAGTGGAAGCCTCATAGAAAGCGGTGGGTGTGCAAAGTTGTGTTCATTGTGGTTGAAATCTTGGTTTAGCGTTTTCTTTGTTTGGTTATGGAGGCGTTTGACCGAGTAGATATTGTGTTCGGTCCTGACCGCAGACACGAACGGGACGGATTTTTGCAGATATCTCAGCAACCTTGTGGTTATAATTCACTAAACGACTAATTTTTCGGATATCGACTAGGATAGTCGTTTCTGAGAAAGACGAAGGCGTCAAAACGGTAACCGAATAAACGTTTTTATTTGATCAACATCGTATTAGCTCAATGATCCAAGAAAGTACTAAACATTTTGCAAAAAGCGCTACTATTATCACTTTGTTTCCATTTTTTTCTCGTAGTTTTTTCTTAAACCTTTCATTAGGTATTCCTCTTGCTTTCATTGTCCTATGCTTTCATAACATTTCGCTAGTTCTAACTAGTTGAGGTTTTTCCACCACTGACAAACCTGCTGATATGCGGCACTGTATTGGGCACCGACCTGGTTGACGAGCACCGGATTGAGGAGACCCATCTGCGCTGCCATCTGCTGCATTCGACGGACCTATACAGAGCAGGATTTTAATAATTGCGGTTGAGAATTCGGCCATAACCCAGAGAAGAGGAAATCTGATGGTCACAATGGTACAGATATTCTTTCACTGTTAGACAAACACGAGGTTGATAGAAGAAAATGTCATTTGCCCTCCGAGGAAGGCGGTTGCGCCGAAACGTTAACAGCGTAAAGTTTCCTTTTGTTATAAACCTCGTGTTAGCTCATTGAAGAAAGGACCCCTGTTGACAAGTTATACCGGGGTTAAAAGAAAGTTGGTTTATGAAATACAGTCATATATTACCCGCCGATTTTCCTACTATTTTGAAACGGAAATCGTTCTCTTATGATGGCGTAACTTTACAAAACCAAGTTCATTGATGTTAACAAATCAGAGGGACCTCATCAATTCATGTTTCTATAGCGCTCTAATAGTTCTGTCGCACTATACTTCATGTTTCACACTAGCAACGAAAACACGTTTTCACTGTCAGACAGATGGACATTCTGTTTTTCTGGCTTGATCCCACCTGTCGTTCCTTTTCGGTGTCGGCGTACTTGACGACAAGGCTAGAACTGGCGCCGGCCATCGTCTGACTGCCGTGTAGGGCGGTGATCGCCATCTGAGCATCCAACGCGTTTTTGAACTTCACGAACGCGCAACCCTTGGACGCTCCGTCGGCACCACGTAGCACCGTCACCTGCAAACAAACTCGTCCACGTCCTACTGACTAGTCTCAAGTTCCCTATGTGAATCAGTTCAGTAATTGTTTATGTCTACGTTTTTCTATAATCTGATGTGCACACTCATCTGTAGAAAAAATCATGGTTATGGAGCGAGGTTAAACGAGATTGCAAAGCCATCCCGTGCATGACGTATTCGATAAAAGTGTGGAATTTTTTCTACGAAAGAAATTTTAAAAAAATGTTCCGTCTTTCCAAATCGAGCCAAATTTAGGGCAGAGAGAACAAGCTGTGCAGTCACTTGATATTGGTCGGTGAAATAAAACCAGCTATTGGATGATTCTAATTTTATAAAGTATGGATACGGTAGGTTTGCATGAGTAAATTGTTTACGTCTTTTACGCCGTATAATGATCTGTTTTGATGACGCTGAAGCAAAGGGAGGTTTCCCCTTCCACTTTCCCTTCGACATAGGCGCCGTGTCCCTCTCTCTAAGGGGATATCGGTAATCAATCGGCGCTCTTCATGCCGGCCAGCACTGGCCGTTAGCATAACAGAATGAGTCCTAGTCTTTAGGGACTTCCGAAGCCCCACAATTTTGCTTTTGATTAGAAGAATAATTGCAGCTGTTAAAGTTTTTCATTTGACATTCTGAGCGCTGATTTTCGTTAATTGCTTATCATCTTTCAAAATATCACCATACACATAGAGCTAAAAAAGTTCATAGGACTTAGGTTTCACAAGACGTTGATGAAATGGTACTAAATGTGGCGTATATGTGGAGACATTCTTCATGGCACCGGGTAGAAATCTTGTTTAGTAAGCTGACTCAAGGATATTCTTGATCGTCTAGGAAAAGGATAGGAAAGATCTAAAAACTTGAACGATTTATCAAAGATTATACTTTTTAGGTGCTAAGCATTAGCTTGTTCAAAAATATCAGCAAAAATCGCTAAGGCTACCGTGAAACTCGTACACCACGCCAACACAGCGGTCCGAGATCGCTTGCCACTATTCAGCGACTTTTCTTCGGAAGGCAACAAAGTGTACAAATTTAGGATTCTGTTTTGAAAATCAGCTGATTCATGTCAAGACGAGTCTGACATCTCGGAAGGAGCTCTCCCTAAGGGGAAAGTAGCCTCAAACTTGTGCAAATATGAGTGACATCAATAATTCTCGTGTAGTGTGGAAGCTGACGAGAAGGATTTGCATACACCAAATTAGAGAGCGGATATTTGGGAAGAAAATCGATAAATGTACATGGCTGGGCAGCTGTGGACTACTTCAAAGATAAGTTTTAGAAGCATATTCGCTAAAAGTAAGATATGGGACAAAAAGGCTCTGAGCTCGAATGAGGCTAAACTTTTGGAATAGCAAAATTTTAAACGAAAAAGGATTTGAAAGTCAATTTTTCTTAGCTGTTATACGGTAGCCTGTGTAAGACGTGTATCAAAATATTCACACCCTCTTACAAGAATAGAACCTACAGAATATATCTGATTATTCTGATACTGATGTATAACCTACCTAACCTAGGTGGGCTACCTTATACCCTTTCTGGTAACCCATCTATATTCTACAGAATATCTGCATTTGCCCAGTTTTTCAACCCAAAGAATTGACCCTTTTTCATCAAAGTCGAAGTGAAATTAAATTTTCTGTGCTATTCCGACGACAGGCGGCGGACAACGACCCGACCAGAACCCACTAACAAACGTTCCCTAATCGATATTCTGGGACGAATATTCTCGAAATATAAGAATTACCTCTTCGAGTACGCCGAAAGGTAGGAACAACGCTCGAACTTCCTCTTCCGATTGATGTTTCGATAACATGCCGACGAATAGTTTCTTGTCATCGATCTGCAACTAAAAATTGACCAGGGTGGGACAGTTTAATGAGACTCTTAGCTGCAGTGTTTCAGAGTGAAGCATCAATCCATATAAGGGATTACTCCATGAAAAACTTCTGAGTATCAGAGTTCACCTTGTCTTTCGGGCTGGTCGGCCTGCTTTCAGTGTCGGCCGGCTTCACTTGCATGGCGCGATTCATCTGAAGCGATCAAGTGGTCTGGTAAGTAGCTAAGTGGAATCAAATAAGAATAAGAAAGATAGGAAAACAAAATTATCGAAACAAATGGGAAAATGCTTGTAATAGTGGCAATGACCCTAGAAGCAAAACAATTATTTGACAAATACTTTTGTTCACCATGTAGTAAACCCATGTAAGCTAGAAAGTGTTGGTTGGGTGTTCACATATAGTTTTGCTCTATCAGCTCAGTTTATGATAATCGAACAATAAAAAAGTAGTTCAAAGATGCAGTGAGCCGGAGTTCTGGGAGTGTTTGAGCCATTTCAGATGACCCACACTGGACTTAGAGTTCGTAGTAGGGTTGAATGACAACCCATGTGAATCAATGCATTTTCTTCAGAGTCAATCTGACTGCACTTTTTCACCTTTCTATCACAGCATTTTTAGGAGGATTTTTTTAAACGAATTCACATAAATGTATGATGCTTGTATTTCTTATAAAACAAGTAAACAAATGAGCAACTGCTTCAAGCTAGATAGAAAACTAGCAGAAAGAAAGACAGAGGAAAAGCCTCCGCGGTGCTAAGTGTAAAAGTGTAATGCGCGAGGCCCCGGAAAGGGAAATTCGTGGTTTCATCTGGCCCGAAGTCCACGTTTTGAGAATCTCTCAGCATCGTTGTGGTCGTTTCAAACTCTATCTCGATCACAACCTCCCAAAGATACATAAAAATTTTACAGCTGATTAAAAACATTTAGAGACTTTTTGCGATTTATCAGAGAAAGTTAGCACGTTTTAACTCCACAATAGGCACCTTACGTCATCGACTTTGTTCCCACAACACAATAATCTAAACTTAGCTGCAGTACGTCCATAAAATAAAAGACATTTGAGTAATTTTTGTTCCCACGTTTTTAAATCGCCACAGTGAAAAAAGAGCAGTGACGTTCGGCCTCGTAATAAACTTGTAAATTTTCAAGAACAAAAGTTTTCTGGAGGAACTAAATTCCTACTTGGACGCAGAGACCGGCTGCGTCTGGAAGATTATGCTTGTTTCTGCAGCTGGAATATCTGTGCTAGAAAAAGCAAATCTCTGTCAAATTAGTTCTGTAGGAATGGTGTTAGTTGGGAGAAGATTCGAGGAAACTGGCACAGACATACTTTTTGACAAAGTGTTGGAAAAACTATACCTTCAATAAAGCGATAATTTAGTCATAGTCCTTCTTATTGATCAAAGTCTTGAAGAATTTCTCAACATAAATATCCTACAGTGAATAGAGTAGAAAAAATAAGTAAGAATAGGAAGTGCCGTCCTGCTACGTTGTAAGGTGGAGTGGAGCTTTGAACGGGAACAACTTGGCCAGGCGAAGTAGTAACTGATGCGGAGCGAATCGGATCTAACCTCGTTTTCGCGTGAGTTCATTTCATTCAGTGGTCCGCAACATGGGGACAGCAACACGCGCCACCGCTGAAGCTCAATGAATGCCTCAGTGCGCCAATCGGCGCCAGTTCGGGTGGAGTCACTATTGGATTAACCGTACTCTAGCGACACCTTATTAGCGCTGTAGAACTGGCGGGTCGAACGACTAACTTCACACCTATGCCCTAGAATCCGTCCTAGTGCACAAATGTGTTTCGGTGAACTTACATAACTGACAGAGCTGCTGAACTGTCGTGGATTATGCGTGGATTAATAGGGAAGTTTCATGAAATGAATAACACACAATGAAAGTTTCAGAAAAAAGGTATGCAGCTGTCTGATATGTGATCGCTAAGTATGGGTTATGGTCGAACATGATGCAGATCTTATAAAAAAACTTTTATTTCTAAAAATATTTGTAAAAATATAGTTAAGCTATAGCATATTATTAAAGTGAATTGCCTCCTGGTCACAAAACTTGTCTTCATCAACAATGCCCAGCGAATGAAGAAATCTGCAAGCACCGTGGCACGCTTGTCTCTGGATTCCAGAAAAAATTCTACTCGTCCGATATTTAAGGTGGAAAAAAGTAGAGTAACCAAGAGTACATAGATTCTTCAGCTGCAACCGAAACCACACGCGAATTCCACACCCATTCATGGATGACAGTTACTGAAGAACAAAACAAATGAAAGAAGTGGTGGCGTCTGCACGACATTCGACGACGAGAATCATCCAAGTATCGATAGAGTAGCCAAATAAGTCAGTACTTTACGAAAGAATATGTGGACGCCGATTCGAGAATTTACGTTATGAAAGATGTTCAGATAGCTTCAATAATTTCCAACGAAACGAAAGAATTGAGCCGAAATCTTCTTACTGTCAAGTTACTGGCACCATCTGATAACCCCGTATTCACAAACGTTGACAGCTGAATGCTGGATATCCGACACAGAATTAGCAATTCTCTTTCTCGATAGTCACATGGTCGTTTGATAGCGGCGGAGTACCGCGTAATTAATCGCCTACCACCTGCCGTCTACGTCGGCGGCAGTGGTGGTCGACCACTTGGGACTATACTCTCGAGCAACTAAACAGAAAACAGTGGGAACTAATTCGGTCACTGAAGGCCGTAGTGCTACCTCCTTGTCGGGTTTGTCGGTGTGGGAAATCAGAATGGCGTGAGGAGAGTGTTGAGGTTAAAGGCGTCGAAGGATCCTTTCCTCTCCGGCGACGATTTGCTGATGAAATTTGTTCCGTCAAGAGCTCTCAAAAATTGTGGAAGCATTCCCGTTGAAGAGAGCAATTGAAAATTATTTCCCGCTAAATTGAGTTCTACGTGCATATGTCTGAAGAAATTATGTGGATTTCAGGACATCGAGTTCGCTTTATACCATGCAAATACGCGGACAAAAGAAGGCTTCATAAGCTCGTATGGTTTTCACTATGGGATCATTTCCTGATACGAAAAAATCGGAGAGAGCATCAATTTTTTTTGTTCCTTGATTCTTCTTTCCGGCTGAACCGCTAACGAGGGTAAAACTACCGATGGAATGACTTTTTTTTTCTTACAGAATCCCCACTTTCCCTTCATGAATGAAAAGAAGCCAAAATTTAATTGAGACTAAGGGAAAAACAGGAAAACCTTCGGAGCTATGAGTAGGTTGTTTTTCACCGTCACCTGACCCTGATAAAAGACGTTATTTTTTCGTGATTTTGAAAACTGTTGCTCTTCTATCCAGGAATTGTACAACTCTTAAGCATGATCACTTAATACTCTTACAAAACTGGGAGCTTAAACGGAGCTTATACATCCATTTTCCTTTCCTTCAAGCTCGTTTCACCACAGACGCCATTTTCTCGTGAATTCCATTCTCTCTACTGCTAGTAACAATTTTGAACAAAGTGCTTTTATACACAATATAGTTTTGTATCCTTCATTCTATTGTCGAACCACTGCAATGCTGGCAAAACTGCGGGGCGGCACTCAATTTGGCAAAAGGTCATGCTCACGTCATGCTCCATTAACTATTGAACACCTGCCGTTTTTCTCTGGAGGAATACGGGCGGATTACGTTTAAGTGCTAAAAAAAACAGCTCAAGATTTATACACAATCGTCAACACAGGAGTCTATAGTATTGTTACCTCATCAAATTTAACCCTTCTTTATCATACTTACTTACTATTCCTTTTCCTTTTCCTTTTACCTATTCCTTTTCCTTTTTATTCCTTTTTACTGTAGTAAATCCATCACTGAGCTTATCTAGCTTCCAAAAATTATTGGCGCAGGTGTTTTTGTGACTATTAGTAGCGAATAAAACGGGAAGAAAATGTAAGCGAAATGAAGTTGAATCTTCATGTTTTTTATTTCATGAATTTATTTCTGTACAGGAATATATCTACCCAAAAAAGAAACTGATAAAGCGAAAACTATAAAATCTGAGAAATATACTGGACTTTACTTTCAAGGCGCCTTTAGGCAGTGGCAAAAAGACAAAGGATAAAGCTGTGACCGTTGATCAATCATTCAGAGATGTGCCATGCGATTCATTACGCTTCATCGGAGGTGATTGAATGCATATCTGACCAATACGATGAGTTCAGGAAGCCTATCGATGTTTCAAGTAAATGTTGCTACTCTTTAATATAGGTTTGGCAACGATTTCTTTACCCTGGAGAAGTGGAAGGTTGGGTGACTCTGAGGCAGGGTCGAACCAATGGCCGCTTGTGTATTGCAGAGCACCACTAATCACTGCACTACACAACGTTCCTCTAAAGTACGAACTTTAGCAGTCTCCGTTCGCGAAATCAATCTTTTCTCAAGAGATCTCCTTTTGAGATTCGACTCGTAGAAAATCTTTTTTCAACATGCACTAGATGTACTGATTAGAGACGACACAAAAGTCACGGTCATATCTTCACCATGTCTTACAGTATAAAACGGCCAAAAAACTGCTTACGATTCACTTCTTACTTATTACAGCGCATATGTCGACTGTTTACCATATACTACGCCTTGAGGTACTATGGCGCAATAGATAGAAGGTGCTCAGCGATACATACTTGGTGAGTGATTCGACCGCGCGTCGCGTCCTCACCGAGGCCCCCTCCCCCTCTCATCCGTAAGCCAAAAATTGGAACCAGAGTTGTCTGCGAGGGTAAAAGCACTAATCCTAGCATCATAAGAAATCGTGAGTCATTGCATAGGCCATATATGTTTCTGATCACACGTCTAACCATAGTTAATGAAGTCGAATGGATAGCTTGTTCTTCCGGGATTGATAAATGCAGACAGCTTCATCATTTACTCTTTTCATCCTTTAAATTGCAGGAAATAAGTGTGTACAGGGCGAAGCTACCGAGGATGAGTAAGGTTTTGTAGATAATGGATAACTGGAAATCCAGTTATCAAAATATCCAATCCACGCTTCGCTACGATGCAAAAAATTCTTCTAGAGGGATAAACGTCCACGTGTTCAAGTGGTTTTTAATTTTTTGTAGTACTTTTATTACTATCGCCGGCAGCCTTCTTTTGGAAAGCTTTTTCTAGTTTCCACTATTTCTACTATAGTTGAACATTTAGCTGCGAGGTCAGAATGCATTCTAATGTGACCGGTAGGGGGTTAATCCCGATCGTTGCACTGCTGTGTATTCACCATAAAAACAGTAGGACTCAGAAAGGTAGTTCTCTTTATTGTTCTCAATTAAATAAAACACTTATAGATTTCGTACAAACACCAGCCATGGCTGAATCACACACTACGCGTTAGAGCTAGTCCGGCAAGCTATTTGTCAATGCCTTTTCGAAAATACATAAAAAATTAGAAAGCAGATATAGGGTGGGGGTGGAAGGGATGGTGTGAAGTTGTCATGCTCCTCAGGAAAGAAGGAGTACAGAAGGGTAGAGGGGTGTAACCAAGTGACAGGCACGGTCGACGGCCAAGTTTCTGATGACATTTGTAGTCAATTGGTGAATAGTGCAATTACAGGTGATAAAGTTGATTTAGATAATTCTTGATGCTTTCTAGTTTTTTAAGATACCGCAAAAAATGTCAATCCTAAGCTCTGAGATTTTCAGTGATATAGGACACTAACACGGTGTTATGATCGTCATGGCAACCAAAAGGCCGTCGACGTTGACGTAGAGCAATACAATCATATAGTAGTGCATTTGATAACGAAAAATGAGCGGCACTTAATTACGACCGTAATCTCAGGCAAAGGAGAGTGAAGCCTTGATGAACTAAGCTCAAAAATTTTACGAGTAAACTTAATTGTTAACTTTAATGCTTTTTTCATGTGATTTCGGAAAAAGATTTTGTGGTTAGTTAGCCTTTTATAACGGCGAGTCAAATTTCTAAAAGCGATATTTCTAGCATAAGTTATTCTTTGAATACTTTTTCTATGGATATTTGCAAAAGATAGAGTTTCTTGAGATGTCACCTTACTCGTCATCCAAATAGCCCATATTGGTCTGTAGTTCGAAAATCGATGAAATGCATTAGCTCTACCGTAGCCTTTACCGTACTTCTTATTAACGTTTGTTTCATTGTGGTAGAGAGCATGAAACTTTTTATCACTTGTTTGAGATTGATCACAACAACGGCGCAGTTTATTTAGCCCACCTATACTAGAGAGGTTTACCAACACATAGAAATTTTTTTTGAATAAAGAATTTTGGGGATAAATTACAGTACCCGATACACAGCTGAGAAACAACACTGTTGGTGCTCACAAATAATCGAAAGACGGGCGAAACAAAGGACCCACATGGTGTGGTGAAGAACGCGTTAGCTCTCAGAAAGGGTAATAGCGCGTTCGATCTCCACCGCAGACACCTGCGGTTTCGCAAATCCCTCAACAGGATTGTAGTTAAGAAAAAAACTGTTGGAGCCCATAAATAAAGAGGCAAAAAACATCAGAAATTATGGCAGTGCCTATAGCGGAAGAGTAGGAGAGGTTGTCTTTCGGCCTTGGTCCAATTTTTGAAAAATTTTGGTTTTAGGTAGGTACCATTCAGAAACGATGGAAAAATTACTCAACATGCTTTCTAATATAAGTTTTCTATGTTATTTTCTTAGAAAGCAGAGAAATATTTTCTCGTATCGCTCGCAGTCCTTCTTGTTTTTGTCATTCGATCAAAATTAAATTGCTAGTTATATGAAAAAATGATCAGTCAGAATAAAATCTAAAGTATAATTTAAGGAAAACTTTTTAAAAATGTTAGGACAAAAAGGAAGAAGGGCTTAGCTAGTCGATGTGATCATTAATTTACCATTCTGTCTGTAAAAGCTCTAAAGCTCTCGGCGTTGATCAATCCCAGAAGGATGCGTCATGCATTCGACTTCATTAAGTATCGTTGGAGGTAATGGAATGCATATCTGGCCTTTACAATGACTCGTGGTGGCCGGCCGATGTATCGAGCCAGTGCTGCTATCCTCCCAGACAAGTTTGGTACCAATTTTCCGACCCCGGAGGGATGAAAGGCCTGGTGGGCCATGGGCGTAGGGATGCGCGCGTGTCGCAGTCTGTTTTCTGTCTGTTTTCGACTTTATTGTGACTTCTGGAAAAACACTATGTCATCGTTAATTCTTAAGAAAAAGTCATTTTTAACATTAAGACTGCTTTATAAAATTATTACTGCTTCTGTGGGTGACTTTTTCATCAATCCACTAAGAACTAAGTAATCTGGCGAACTCACTCCGGGCAAGGTCTTCTGGTCGTGAAGCGCTGCCTGACATTTCATAGCACTATCCCGATGACAGTATGTCAAAAAAGCACATCCTTTATGCATTCCTGAAATCAAAAATGTTTCAAAAATGTTTGTTATTTCCTAGATTCTCTGAGATCGAGCTTGAACTACGATAACGAACCAGTGTATTTGTCCTTCAGAATTGTGAACTCGTAGATTTTTCCAAATTGCTCGAATAAGTGTCGCAGATCTTTCTCTTCGAGATTGCGAGGAATCTGAAAGAGTTTGGAGACAAAATTCTCGCAACGGGGTTCAGGTTATGGTGGAACACTTTGTCCACCAGGATTAACTTTTGCTCTGGAGAAATCGAATTCAGGTTGAAATTATTTATGTTTACAGCACTAGAGTGTTCCGTAGATTACAAGAGAATAACTTCGCCTTAAACTGTTTCACATTCTTTTGTAGTTCATTAGGTTCGTAACATCCATACGTCATGGTGGAGCACTTTGTTTTCCGAGAGCCCTGAAGGAAGCTTGAGGGTATCGATCCGGACGTGCGACTCACAGGGCGCTGTTTTTCTATCTTTGCCGAGTATCAACGCTTCGGACTGTGGCGTTTTCGTTATCGAAATATGCAGATTATGCACAGCTCGTGAGACAGATGTCGAACCATTAATAGCAATTTTAAGCCACACAGAGACTACTCTAGAACCCTAGAGGACGATACCTGTGTTCAGCATGGGAAATCGGTGCGATTGTTCTATAAGGCAATGAAAACATTCATGCACAGCGCTCACCTGACCGACAAATAACTTCAATGCATCAGGATCTTTGACAGGAAAACCATTCGAATCGGTTGATGATGTTGAGCTGGCACGCATTCTGGGTTAGATGTGTCAGCAGTCAGGATTGTTGGCTGGGGAATGTTGTCGGTGAGGGAGAAACCAGCACCTTGCAGTTGTGTAGGCGCCGATTTCGGTATTTGGTGAAGATGAAGATGATGATGTTGGTGACGCGGTGGGAACACAAAAGACGACACGGCACGACACGACGACGACGACACGACGCGACACGGCTAGCCTAATGCCATTAGCCACACGGTTTCATTAATTCCCAGTTAGGGGCGGTCGGCAACCGGCCTCGTCGAGCTACCACTGGTGCGATGAGCTCACCAACACGCCCATGTCCAGCCGTCATTGGCTCGAGGGCGGACGCAGCTGTGAGTCGGCTAATGGACTGACCCTTCAGCATGCTGCTGCTGCCGCCTTGGCTGTTGTGTGCTTGGGTAGATTAATGCGTGAAATCGAGAAAACCTTACATGCCATAATGAGGAATGGATTACTGCTCTAAGTGGACAATAACGCTTTGCTTCTAACTGTTTTTCCTCGTGATCCTAAATTTCTGAAACGAGATTGAAGCCTTCAAAAACTTTCACGTAAAATTTTGTTCCTAATGCTTTTTAAGCGATCTGAAATACGGTGTCTACCCGAGAAATTACACGCTGATTAACAGTGACCGATGATTCGTCATCCCATAGAAGGATAAAGGATAAAGTTCTGGGCGTTCTTCGACCCTTGAAGGATGCGCCACGCATTCGACTCCATTAAGCATCAATAGAGTTACTCGAATGCATATCTGGCCTGTGCAATGACTCACGATGGCTTACCAATGTATCAAGTCAGTGTTACTACCCTCTCAAAGAAGTCTGATGCTAATTTGCCGATCTAGAAGAGATGAAAGGCTTAGTCGGCCTGGGAAGGTAATTGAACCTATTTATATTGTAAGGTCACGTCTAACCACTGCGCTAATTACGCCCTATAAGCTAGGATAAACAGCTTCAATATTTTTCCTGCAATACATTTCGGAGAGTTCTGTATGTAGAACAAATCTGCTCTACTCGTTTTGTATTAACTAAGCAAAAATGCGAGCAAAAATTCACTAAAAAGGTTTATAACCATATACATAAGTAATTCTACTGCTTATCAGAATTAGTCCAGTGGGAAAACTTTATCGATCGAGGGGTTTTTTCTTAAAGTAGAAGATATTCTTCATTTCAAAGGTGTTGTATTCTGTGTATGGAAGTCTCTTCTTCCTAATGAACACCGTCCGCGATAACTAGCAGGGTTCTCGAATCTCTACAATATTAGGCGGATCTCGTTAGGTCATTTACAGGTCCGTTTTCTTCTCTTCGCTTCTTTGGAGGCCGTTTTTCTTAAATAAGGCGGAACAATGTCCATGTTTTGTGCTTTTATTGTTTAATTATGAAGCATGTAATATAATATTTTGGCATGCCGTTGAAACATGAAATGGAAAGGAAACTATTGATTTCGTATGAATAAAAAGAACGACTGGAGGTGTGGAAGCAACATGGACTATGACGCAGTACTTAGAGCTTTTATTGATTTATGCGTGTACAGGTGTGGGCCATATATGGCTCATATTGCCCGTGGTGTGCTATAAAACTACATAACAGTAAACAGTAGCATGAACAAAAAATGTTTATTTTACTTGTATCTTTTTTTACTTAGAAGAAAACAAATGCCGCGTTGCTTCCTGCGGTGATCACTATGGGTTATGCCTGGCCAATCTTCTCTTGTATTCGTTTTGTTTTTGGAATTATTACAGTGCTTGCAAGGAGTGATTAAATCCATCCTACCTCCGTATGAACTCATTCATAGTTTTTTCGTAAGAAATGGTTCAGGAATGTGAAAGGAGGGACAATAGTGTGAAATTTTCACATTTTTTCCACAAGGTCCTCTATGTAACCAATTGCTAGAGAGAAATTTAAGAGCAGTGTTTGTTTACATGTGAAACAAACACAATAATGCTAAGATTTTGGCATTTGGATCGCGGGTGTCTGCGATGAGGAGCGAACGTGCTGTTACTCTTTCTGGGGGATAACGCGTTTACCATCACACTATGCGTGCTCTTCGTTTCGTCTTTCTCTCGGCTAGTCCTATCTATCAGCGTCATCAGCGACCGCCCGTCAACGGGATTGATCTAGGGAGCCCAAATCGGCAACGAAGCCAGTTAAGCTCAGGCTTTAGTCGAAATCACAGTGTTAACTTTTATGTTTCATGTATCACACGTTAATACCGTGCCAGGAAAAATTCTAATAGGTTGTGAATAAAAAGATAACATAATGTTTGTTTATTTTAAGGTACAATGTGTGCATTTTTTTTCTGGAGAAAGTTACCTTTCTATAGGTTTATCCTTTTCGTTCATTTCATCGTTTTCATCCTTTTCATCACAGCGTTTCTCAGGGTTCACAAAGCAAAATATTGACGCCTTCACGCTTGGAGTGAAAAGCTGCCGAATGGTTATTGAACGCTGGCAGTAACGAAAGCATCACAACCTTCAGCTGATCTTTTTTCAAATAAATTACTTTTCACTTGATCGGGGTGCTTACCCTTCAACAAAAACAGGACTCACATCTTTTTCTTTGACCAAAAACATTTTGCTGAAAACTCCTACATTTAGTTTTTTCTTCCCCATTCGGTTCCCCAAAATTTTTAGTTTCTCTAAGCCTCATTATCTCTGCCCAAACGTAGTCATTCTGAAAAGTAGAGACTTTTCAATTTATTAAATAGCTCCTTATATAAAGGATAAAAGGATAAAGCTCTCGGCGTTGATCAATCCCGGAGGTATGCGCCGTGTATTCGATTTCATTAAGCATCGTTTGGTGTTTATTAAATGCATATCTGGCCTTTACAATGACTTGCGGTGGTCTACTGATGTATCAAGCCAGTGCTATCTTTCTAGACAAGTCTGGTGCCAACTGGTCGACCCCGGAGAGATATAAAGCTTGGTGAGCCGTGGGCGCAGAAATCGATTCCACGTGGGTGTTACAGGGCGTCTCCTACCACTACGCCACACACGCTACATTTATATAAAGTGTAAAAACACTGTACAAACTGAGATTCAAAAGAAGCGATTTGTCCTGAATCCAAAAAGGAAGCGAAGACTGCAGCAAAAAATCTACATAACCTTTTCTACCTCACATGTTTTAAAGTCGTCTCCTTGCTTTCTTGAAGAGTAAATGCAAGGATGCTGCTACAAGATTTTTTAAATTCCCCATAGTTGATGGTTCGGTGCATTTGCCTTCTTCAGAGTCTGAAAGCTTCAAATTGACCAGCAATCTACTAAGTGAAAAATTTATTTCTCGACATTGTGTCTACTGTGGTAACGACAGTGTTTGACGGAGTAGATGACGTGTGCATTAGACTTCTCCAGACGCCGGAGAAAACGAAACCGCTGTGATGTCAGCTATTTTTTTTGTTCACTTTATTTTATATGACCCGTCTTCATGTCTTCTGCGCGAGTCCCAGCACTTCTCATATCCGATTCGTTTCGCGCATCAATTGTCTACGAAGATCTTCCAGCTTCACGTGCAGCTTCGGTTGCTGCTTGAGGATTTTCATTTCATCTTGAATGTCGTAGAATGCTGGTCGAATCGATTCTCCCTGGAGTCCTTGGCTAGTTAGGCTGGAGTGATGCCCGCTTGGAATGCAGAAAGCGATTTTTTCGATCCAGGAGAGATGAGAGGCTTTGTTGGTCCAGAGCGGAATTGAATTCGCATCATGTTCGTGATAACGGACATCTCTACCACCGTGCAACGCCTCTACCTATTTCAGCTATTATGAATGAATAAATACTGTAATAACAATCTCGTGTGCAATTATTAAAAAATCAACAATTGATCATTGTCGAGTTTGAAAGAAAGCCAGTTCTGGGATTTTCAAATCCTACGAAAACCACTGGAGTTGTCCTATCTGTTGGGACAATTTGTAGTGAACACTTTCCAAGAGAAATCCTCGCGTCCACACTAAGTCCTTTAAGGTTTTGTATGACTGCTTGTAATTCGGTTATTGTCACAACAAAGTGCAATCCAACCGAATTATTTTTTTCAACAATTTTTCATCAGTACTTCTTTGCACAATTATCACAATTTTCTTCTGCAAATGATGTTTCCAATTCAGTTTCGTCCATTCCAGTAGAAAGTTGGTAATTGCTGTGCTAACCTCTGCAGATCGTCCGTCGATCGGAGTATTGTAGGCAAATAATGATGGCGCAGATGTTGTCGACAGCTGGTGACGGCTAAATAAGGGCCACCCATCCGCCTTCGTCATGCGGTGTCGATCGAGACCTCCATATGACTCCAGTGCATGGGACGCTCAAAATACGGGTTTCCGCAGAAAAACCCTTGTAAAAGATGTTTCTGCGCTTTAGAGGCGAACTCCGAGACTCGTATATAGTTGCAGGTCGCATTGTACGATGTTATTCAATCATCTTTTAAAAAACCGTTCCTGTCTCTTATGTGGATCTCAGATCTTTTTCTATTTGGCTCGTTCTCCACGTCTCTCATCCACCCAGCTCTCGATGTATGCACGGATTCGTCTGCTACTTGAGGATTTTGTGTTACTCACGATCTCTCTCTTCTAGAGCATCCCAGGTCTTTAGCATAAAATCTTTCATCGATCTTTATGGATTGGAAAGAGCTATTCCTAAAAAAGTCTTTTACTCAGCTCTCGATCACTGGCAGATGTTAGGCATAATTGGCTCGGACGAGATCAAACCATCAACTGTGCCTATATGGCACGATATGAGCATCACAAATGGTAAAACCCGTAATGACTATGGTACAACGAATGCTCTTTAAACAATAGTAATTCATCAGGACGATATTGACTTCACAATTACAGAAATGCTTGGTTAGGTGAAGATGTTCAGGAAACGCGAACAACTAGAAAAAATAATAGTTTTTTGTGTATTTAAATCTTGGCTCTTTTGAAAGAACAAAGTAAAAGACAAAAGGATTTTGTAGAAAAAAGTTCAACAAAGAAGTGTGTCAAGGGAAGCGCAGCAATTCTATTGTTTAAAACTTCACCATCGTGAAATCTCGTACAATCTGTTCCCATCCTATGTTTTGTAAAAATTCAATGTTAATTTGAGCCACACAATGAGCATTAGGGTTATGAGTTTGTCAAGCCGCTGGGTTTCAATCCTGACGGAGGTTTGCTATTGAGGGCCACGACCATGTCGCATTTATTCACCAGCACCTCCTACTACCTTACGTTAGCCCTCTCATATATTGTAACGGAAATGGGTTAAAAGAGATCACAATGTTTTATCTTTTATTTTCTGTAAAATTACAATTTTCACGGCAGGGTACTAAGTGAAATACAACCACAACGTTGCTGAGATATTTGCAAAACTCTGGACCGCAGATGTCCATGGTGAGGAACATGCGAAACGAAGGACCCGCATAATGTGGCGGTGAACGCGTTACTCTCCGGAAAGGGCAATAGCGCGTTCATTCCTCATCATAGGCACCTGCGGTCCAGAGTTTTGCAAATAACTCAGCAACGTTTTGGTTGAGAGAGTTTAACAGGTCTTCTTGTATTCTTTCTTTGATGAGCTTACACGAGGTTGATAATTACATTTATTTTCGGCTCGAATCGAGGAGATGGCCCGCTGAGGAAGACCTGACTCGACACGAAGGCGAATCTGCCACATCGAGACGATTAACAAGCGTGCACCATCGACTCGGATCATCGGTTCTGCTGAAGACGAAGACTTTGAAACGCTAGCCGGAAATAAATATATTTATCAATCTCGTGTAAGCTCATCAAAGAAAGAATACATATTGATTAGTCACATCGAGGTTTAAGGAAACTCGGTTTCGAAATAGGTTTTCTTGTGTTTAGGTGATTCGGTTCTTTTTTTTTCAAAATGTGAAGCCAAGAGTAGAGAATGCAAAAGCATCCGTTAGACAAAAGAAAGAAAACGTAAGCGAAGGATAGAATTAAAGCCTGGTCTAAAAGGATAAATTGACTAATTCACAATAATTATATCTGATACTTGATTCTAGTTAAGGTTACAGAACTTTGTCACACAAAACTATTTGGCCGATGGCTTAGCAAGATCTGTTCTCTCTGAGTTCTGGGCAAGGCTAGAGATGCTAGGGTATGAGTTTCGGCTAGGTTGTTGGACATTTATGACATTGATTTCCACTTAGCTGGACCATTGTCTGTACAGCTCCTTTACAGCTTATTTGATGTTTTTCTTAAATTAAATCTTATTGTGGTCTGAAGTCCTAAGACTAAACGGAGACGATATTGGTAGTTCATAAGAGGATTTAGGTGATTGAGGGTTAATAAGGTTAACGAATTGAAACTTTTACACACATTTTTTAACTGTATATCTCTCTAAACTGAAAGAATACGACAAGCTTAACAAATCTTTCAACGATCGCTGTAGTTCTTTTCCAAGATGAATCCGCTACAAGAGATAAAACCACACAGGAACTGATCTGCAAATGATGGATAACGGTCTCTCCGAACGGACAGATGGTAAACATGTAAATTTGTCAGTCTGGGAGGTTGTCGACGACCTTGTTCATGAGCGTTGATTGTGGGTCGTATGGTGTCTGTTGAATTAATCGCTCAGCTGTTCGCTCCCGCCGGTGGTCCTGTTCGAAATGCACCGTTTCTTAGGAATGAACAGTCAAGAATAATATTTAGGCGAAAAATTGCCGGCGTCAAAAGCCAGAGTTAGACAGAAAATATTTTTTTTATGACTAATGCTGTTGGTGACAAATCGAACCTATTTTGTCTCATGAAATTCACCTTTATTTTTTTACATCACTCGCTGTGTGGATTTTAGCACTTCTTCCATTCGATTTTTTCCCTCACATCCTTACCATCTTTGAGTATCTTCGGGTCTTTCGTTGCTTGGTTCGGCTGTTCCTTGAGGATTTTCGGTAATCGCTACGATCGTCGATAAGTGTTGGCAGAGTCGATTCTTTCTAGAATTCTGGTATAGCAGTACTAAGGCATTCACAGCACTTCATTGTACCTAGTCGTCAGTCAGCTTTCGTGGTTTAGTGGTGGCGAACTGGTTATTTCTGTTCTTCTGTTAGCATAACTCAACTAAAGATGAGAATATACAGATAGATTTGCAATATGTAGGTCTACACCATATTGAACAGAAAGGCTACTCACCGTGGTGTTACGAGTGGGACTGGCCCACGTGCTGCTCATATGGGGTCGCGGGCAAGACACACCCCCGGGGTCAAAATATCATTTGGAAATAGGGCGCCAGGTCACGTGTGATAGTGAGGCATTTGTCTTTCCGGTTCATCTTTGGATTTTTGAAATTTATCAAAAAGGCCTCAAGAGTTTTGCGCGTTGATGTTTTCTAGGATTCGCACAGTCACTTCAAAATCATCGCCGTTGTACTTTCGTGCCCTATGCGTACCTAGAGGAGTGTATTGACGTATTCTAACTTTCCCATTTAGGTGTTCCTTTATGCGGACACAAAGTGGTCTGCCAGTTTTCCCAGTATATTCCTCACCGCACGCGTTACATTAGAACAAGTATATAATACCTGAACTCATGCAATCCCCGTCTTTCCCGTTAGGACAGACTATACAGCTTTCTGAGCTGCATAAACGATCATAGGGACGGTTACGTATTAACTGACGGCGTAGGGTATTGGGTGGGATGTCAATAATCGTCATATAATTTTCAAGACCACTTTTTCTTAAGCATTTCTTAAAGGCATTTGATATGAAGGGTAGCTTAAAGGAAATCTTACTTAAGTTTGAAACTTAATTTGGGCAAACCACCCTACGCTTTTGTCTAACCCGAGTGGCTTCAACTTCGTTGCCATTGCAAATGGCTATTTTTCGTGCCAGGTTTTGCGATTCCTTCCTTTCCTCTTCTCCTGTGCACACATTTTTAGCCGTACGGCACATATTTTTTGATAAGTGCTTTTTTCATGTGAGAGGGGTGAGAGGAAAGGTAGTGAACTAGTGTGTTTTTACTACTTGGCTTACGATACCATTTTATTATATAGGCACTTTCTGGGAGCTTTATTTGGATGTTTAAGAATGGAAGCCAGTTCTCGGTCGGTTTTTCTCGTGTAAATTTTATATACTCTGACTGTCTATTTAACAGTTCAAAGCACTCATCCATCTGTTCTTGAGTGGAACAGACAATGAAGCAGTTCGTCTATGTATCGACAGTAGTGTAAGGGTCGGTGATCGAGAACTGGAGCTTCCACCATAGACATGAAAGCGATGGCAAGGCTTGGCGCTAAACGCTGTTCCATGGCCAACCCTCTAATTTGTGCAAAATATTTTCCAGACCATCTAAAAATTGAACAACTAAGACACTACGTAACCATCGACTCGGATCATCGGCTCTGATGAAGACGAAGACGTCGAAACGTTAGCCGATAATAAAGATCATTATCAACCTCGTGTAAGCTCATCAAGAAAAATACGTATTGATTAAGCACACCGAGGTTCAAGGAAAGTCGGTTTCGAAGAACTAAGACACTGTTTTAAGAGAGTCATTATTTGCGTGTTCGATAAGCCGTACATTTTTATTTTCTTTTCGTGCTCTACAAGCAACTCGAGAATGGCTTGCATTGCTGAGTCATTCGACACCTTGTTATAAAGTGAAGTAACATCGAATGACTCCATTACATGCGAGCTGTTTGGTTGCACCGTAGGTGGTCTAGAAACATTTTGGTGTTAGGCAGATGGGTTGGAATGAATTCTAGTAACTGGGTCAGGATAAGGTTTAGAAACCACGTTATTCTATCCGTTGGCTCGCCTATACAACTGATGTTAGGTCTAACTTCAAATGATGATGGGTTCGTTGACGCGATATCATCAGTTGAAGTACGCTTATGTGTTTTAATAAGCAAGTAAAGGACAGGGCAAATTGGATGTTCGTTTTTAAGTCGAGAAATAACTGAAGGCTCTAAACCAGCGGCCGTTGACGTGTTGACCCATTCTTGATTTAATTTTCGGTATTGATTTCTGTATTCCTTTTCAGAAGATGTTCGATAGAGAGAGACATCGCTGAGATGCTCTGTTATTCTAATATCCAACTGACTAGGAATCTACAAATCCTCCGCCTTTATCACTAATAGAAAGTCTAACAGATTTTGAATTCAAGAGCCCTCTAACCTGGCGCATACCACATTTTTGTTGGTGTGTGAGGTTGGAGCTTATTTTTCTTTTTTGGTAGTGATTAAGTGTGAGAAAAATTTCATCCGAAATAAGCGAAATGTTGGGTCAATATCGCTATTTGGTAGCTCTTGTTTAAAATAAGTTCGGGGAAATGGTACTGGTGGTAGTTGCCTCTTGGTACCATTTTACCTAACCTTTCTAGCCTAACCCTGTAACGTAGTTGGTCTTGAAGTTCATGCAGACTACATGTGATCCTGCGCAGGATTGGTTTAGAGATGGGTTGACTAGGCGTGATAACCGGACCCAATTCTAACAATGAACGCGCAGTTTCCGGAAGCGTTATACCTCCAAGCACAGTAACTCTGGATGTTCTTTGTGCGCAATCTATTTCAGGGGTTTTTTTTTTTGCTGTTTACATGTTTAGTTCTCCACGTTCGCAGGTCTCACCGTGTACACATGTTGGTGAATCGCAATAGATGAAAGTGGTATTCTTTTAACCAAAAGATTTAAGACAAGAGTGGCGAAGCGAGAAAAAAGTTTTCTCATCAGCTTACAAAGTGGCTTGTTTCTCGTAAGACCATCATGATTTTTTAATGATTACCTTAGGACGAAAGTATGCCCATGGAAAGACGACTCTAATGTTGCAGAGCAGCAAATAAGTACCATAACATGGGCTAAATTATTATTTATTGTTTTCTATTAATACATGTAAAACGCAAAATTTAGCTGTCTCACCGGTTGTCATACTACCTGATGGGTCAGCCGAACTCTTTTTTCAACTTGGATGGCCATGTTGAGAATGAAAAACCTTTGTTGCATATTGCAGTTCGGCACTTAAGAAAACCGCTGCTAAGGAGTGCATAATTAATTAGATGAGGAAAGCATAGAACACTTAACTAATAAAGGATAAAGCCATTGGCGTTGATCAATCTCTGAAGGATGCGCCATGTATACGACTTCATCAAGCATCGTTGGAGGTGATTGAATGCATATCTGGCCTTGACAATGACTCGCGGTGACCGACCGATGTATCGAGCCAGTGCTGTTATCCTCTTAGACAAGTCTGGTATCAATTTGCCTACGCCGGAGCGATGGAATTCTTGGTGGGCCACGAGCTCTCGGATCGATTCCACGTGTGTGTCGCAGGGCGCTTCCGACCACTGTGCTACATGGGCGCCTTTGTAGAAGACGTAGTGCACAAAAATGATTCATACGACATTATTTAACAGCTTCGCAACTATACTTCTGCCGTTCTTTTACATCGTTGCCATCGACGTATGGGAAAGTTATTAAAAGATATCATATAAAAAATATTTTGCACAGCTCTAGGAAGTGGAATGCTAAAAATTACGGTGACAAAAATCTTAAGCGAAGGTCAGTGATGGGTAGCTCAACCATTTTCGCCCTTCTAGTGTCATGGTTCCATTCCATTAAAGTATTATTCCAGATGAATGATTGCCAGATTTTAGTATGAAGTGTAACACCATCAATATTTCAGAAAATGAGTTATTTTCAACCTAAGCAAGATTAATCGAAGTGTGCTTTTCATTGATAAACTAACACGAGATTGATAAAAAAAAAAAACTGTTCGGCTAACGTTTCGGCGCCTTTGCCTTCTTCAAAGCCGGATTGATTCGAGTCGACTATTTTCGCAATCGTACAGTATAGAATAAAGTGGAGGATGCTCCGGCCCCGAAGAAGGCAAAAGCACCGAAACCTTAGCCAAATAAAGGGCTTTTTATCAAAGTCGTGTTAGCTGTAAGATCACTAATTTACATTATTTATCTAACGAAGAACATCAAGTGTTATGATACAGGGTACTTCTAAACTAGTATTGCTGGAAGGAAAACGTCAGGAACTCATGGACGAAATCGTTTTGTTCCTGAAACAAGGAAAATTCAATTAGTAACTGTTTACACGACAGGAACAAATCTTCGATTTGTGGTGATGTGCTCTATTTCTCCCTATTATCTGGTCCTAATCTTCCCATGTCTGGTGCTGGTAGAGTAGTTTCAGAACTATGAATTATCACAGGATGGGGTGCATCACGCACACCAACTTAGAGAACGTCCTGTTCTGTAATTCAAGCTATTGGTCCAGATGTTAAATTCGTCGAATGCTTCAACAGCGTCAGCCTTGACTATGGAGTATTTGCCAATGATGATCCTCTAAAAGTTTGTTCTTCTCTACAGAGCTGCTTCTATTTGAGACTCGGTATCGGCGAAATAAAACATAACTACCGCGCTTTAACACTTTCTGGTTATCTTTCTTATTTTTGTTCTACATGGTTAAACTTACAGATATCTTACGAGTTTTTGCGATTCTTTTACTTGATTAGATCTCTCTTGCTCATCTTTCCCGAAATCTCAGGATTTCTCATGTAGACTAGGCTGCTCGCTGAGGATTTTCGAGCATTTTTTGCGGATGGCTCTCATTGCTAGTCGAGGAGATACTTCGTGGAATCCTGGAATAGGCCATGATTAATACCTGAGCAAATATATGCGGAGCTTGCATATGTACCCAAAAATTCCCAAGTCTATTCACAAGGCCACTTGCAATACCCAAGTGAGTTGGTCACGCGCGATGCTCAAGCTTTCGAATCCTCCGATGTGGTTTGTTTGTCCTAGACTTCTCTATTACTAAAAAAGTGTTTTAAAACATAGATTCGCTCTCGAATGTCTGGAAGAACGTTAAAGGATTGATATATCAAGAGCTTTATTCTTCCTCCACTATCAAGCATTTGAGAGCGAACAACGCGAACTCGCGGCTACCCAATTGTGGTCCTTCAACGAGCGAGATCTATAGATTGAGCAACAAAGAACAAAGCAACTAAAAATTATGTCCTGAGCCACACTGGTTCTTGAAGGCTGGTCATTACTAAAGCGAAGTAAGTTTTCACAGCTGCTATGTTGCTGTGTTCGTTGAAAACAAAAGGAAAACCATGTAAAAATGAAGTCATCTACTATATCAATTTATTGAAATAATAATCACACTGTGCTTCGCGATCGGTGCAGACACATAATACTCAGGTGATCACAAATAGAATTACAATAGCAGTGAGGTGGGAAGGTTAGAAGTCATCAGAATGCACTTAAAGAACTGATTTCACCGTGGTGGGTCTCGGTCAATACTGCGGACATTTCTGTTTGTGACTTAAATCAACTATGGTGTCATGCGTGATAATGAGTAAAGGATAAAAGAGATAAAGCCTTCGGCGTTGATCAATCCCTTAGGGATTTGCCATGCATCTCACTCTATTAAGCCTCGTTTGGAGGTGATTGAATGCATTTATGGCTTTTACAATGACTCGCTGTGCCCGGCACATATATCGAACCGTGGCTGCCATCCTCCCACACAAGTCTTATACCATTTTGCTGACCCCAGAGGTAGAAGGGCTGATAGGATAGAGGTACGAGAATCGATTGCATGTGTGTTACAGGACGTCTCCGACCACTGCATCACACGTACCCTATGATAGTGAATAACATAACAAATTTATGCCATGTGATAAGGAATGATAACACTGAGATAAATATGTGGTGTCGATTGCGGTAGTACTCATTTGACTGCAGCGTCAAACAACATGCGATGGGTGCCGAAGATGGCTCTAAAATGAAAAGTCGGCGACTGGGAAAAAATCTGAAAGAAATGAATCGTGAAATTCGTGCGAAGCTGTCCAACATCAACAAGAAGCCTCGGCTACACAGGGGATTAAAAAAGGTGAAGAAGCTAGCCGGAGCTTCGAGTAAGTCCAACATTCAGAGTTCTCCAATTTTCCATCTAGATTATTGCATTATGCATAGTTGAAATCATAGTTGATAAATCGTTTTTTCTGCTTTGTATAATTCAAAATTGAATAGTTAAATCTTTGAAGAAGGTAGTCAACAAATGAGTTGAAAAATTTGGGTTTAAAAATGGTAGCCTAAACTTATCAGCTTTTTAGTACCTCAAAATATCAAAGAAATTGAGCACACTGAGCACGTAACTGCAAGCTGGCTTTAGTAAGAAAATGTCTTCTTTGGATGCTCAGATGGTCCGCCCTTATATGTCAGGGGAATACACCAGGGATATAAAGTCAAATATAGCCACGGTGATGTTGGGATATTTGCGAAACACCGAGTCGCAGGTGTCTGCGGTAGGGGTTGAACCCCTCATTGCCCTTTCCGGGACTAATGTTTTCACCACCATAGCATGCAGTCTTTCGTTTCGGCCACGGAAGGGGTAACAAAGAGTTTAATTTCCAGCTCTAGCACCTGCGCTCCGTAGTTTTGTAAATAACTTAGCATCATTGTGGCTATTTAATACACAGTATTCCAAGGAATACATCATACGAATGAAAGATGTCGTAAGATTGATAGCTAGTCACAGTGTCGACCACTTCTTATTATTGCTTTCGTCGATGTTTCTGTAAGTTCTTTAAGTGGTTGGCTTCTTTCTACTTCTCTCTAAAACCAAGCCGTTTATCATGTTAACTGTCAACCTAAATGCACTAGACTGGAACACTCAGTGACGTTCGTTTCGTTAAGTGTGAATGGGCAGTAAGATTCCATCCTAGTTTCTATGAGAGTCTTTTTTCAGATTGTGAATGTAAAGCAAGACAAAATTTGCCACTGGTTTTCGACTGTTCATAATTAAACTTGGTGTAATTAGGTAATATTTGATAGGTTGAAGTCGTATTCCACGGAAGTAGAATAAAATTTAGATCTAGGCTACGATGTCTTGGCTATAGTGTACTGGACGTGAAAATAATGACCGTTTTTAGCTACAAATCAACATGTATGGGCTCATATTAAATTGTATAAGTGAAATAAAACCTTTAGACTCGACATAGAAAATAAAAGGTTTTCTAGTTTATCGCTGTGAAATTCTAGTGTCCTAGAACTCATGACATGTATTTCCTCCACAGATTACTTGGATACTTGAATACTTCGACGCCCGTCCTCACTGGTAGTGCCGACCCCCAGCATATTCTCCATTTTCCGACGTTTTGCTAGTTTGTGTTTCTCTGGAGCTCCGAGATCATCTGGCCAAAGTCCGCTACAGGTCGGCACTACCACAGACACTTCGGTTTACTCTTAGCTGTGCTTTCGCATGGAAACGTCAGACTCCTCGGCTTGGGAGATCCCGCCGGTGGGATGAATCTATCGCTGCACATTGCAGTCGAACACCCAGGAACAACTCTCAGCGACGATAAGGCGGTCAGCCTTTGCGAAGTTTTCTCCACATGAATGCTTCAAAGGCTGTATTTAGGGCACAAAATACACCAACAAGCGGAATTTTGCTCAGTGTGGGACGACGGTGCTCACTTACGCATTGTTTACGTTTGCAGCTTCTCACTGGGTTAAAAACCTCAAATATATAACACATTTAAGATGAGAAAAGTCTGTAAAAAATACTCCGTATGCGAGTAGATTAAGAGAGCAAAGAGTTTCTTCTCTAAGTGTGTAAAGTTCTCAACTCATCAACTGCTTCATTAAAGGAGAACTTACCGTCAGTTGTCGGAAGGCAACTACGTGTGCTATGTGTGAACTAGACTTCATTTAAGGCATTGAGAGCGATTCGCATTTGGTTTTAGACAGGAATCCAAAGGCTGCTCCGTTGCCACAGTCCGATTCATCGGCTGAGCCCAAGCTAAAAGCAAGACGTTCGCAGTCAGTGGTGTTGTCTGGTATAACGGTTTTTGCTGACATATATCGATTTAACGGCAACAGGAAAAATATAAGTCATTAAACGAAATAAGGGATAAAGCTCTCGGCATTGATAAATCCCTGAGGAATGCGTCATGCATTCGACTTCATTAAGTATCGTTGGAGGTGATTGAATACATATCTGGCCTTTACAATGACTCATGGTGGCCTACCGATGTACCAAGCCAGTGCTACTATGTTCCCAGATAAGTCTGGTACCAATTTTCCGAGGGATGGAAGGCTTGTTGGGCCATGGTCGCGGAGATCAATACCGCGTATGGTTGCAGAGCGCCTCCGACCACTGCGCACCTGGGCCAGTATAATTCATTAGGTCACATATATTCAACGATTTCACATAAAACAGAGCTGAACAAAAAAAAGGCGGAAAGGTTGAAAGGGTGTTTAATCTTCACTGCAATGTTTTCGGGCTTATTAATGGAGAGAGCATCCCACCTGATGCTTTCGTGAACGGTCTCTTAAGCCAATTGTTTTACTATATTGTATGTGCAAGTGTTTTAAACTGGGATTAAATGAAAGCTCTCACCTTCTTCACAATCAAACATAATATCAAAAATAAAAAAAAATGGAAAGGGCATGAAATTACATTACGTGAAATTCCTCAAGCCTACATTACCTGTTCTAGTTCCTTTTTAGTTGGAAAACTCGATAACACTCAGAAGTCATCTTCAATTAACCTACCAGCACCGCCTTCAACACTCACTAGCACACCTCTGACCTCTACAAACATAGTTAGTAACGAAAAGCCTGCTACAAAAGTTTCTACCGGAGACGGATCGGCAGAGAAGGTTTGTCAATTTGCATATTTTCTATCAGTTTCAATGTCTATATTGACTACTTCCACTTCATGCTTGCACCTGAACCATCTCGTTGTGTTCAGTTTTCCTACAGTAGCTGCTTACAGTTGAATTAAGCCTCTTAGCTCAGTATTAATAATAAATTGCAGAAGTTTCGGTTCAATCAGGAAGTCGACTTCGTTGTCCATGTCACATTAGATCCCTCTGTGAATGTTGCCAATCCATCTATTTTCTGTGGCACTCAGATGCATGGTGCTCCCGGACTGTTGGGAAGTCCGGTTTTGTTGTTGCCGTAGCGATTTCGATTCATAAGGCCTCCATAAAGTGTTCTGTGAATGACGTAATCAGTCCTATTCTGAGCTATCGAGGCTTCACTGGCACATTGTGCAGCGGGTGAAAATCACTGTTATGCAGTACGATCGCGGAAATCCGCACCTGTCACCTAGCTGATGGGTGAATGACTGTAGGTGATTTTGCCTTCTGGGTGCAATGTTACTGTCTTCCTTCATAAAAAGAAAGTTTTTGGTAGAAATGAGGTCATGAAAACAACCTTATCTATTGTGTGCTCTTCATTCACTCCTAGTCCCATTCTCCTTCAAAGACCCAGTCATACTACTGAAAAACATTTATGAAATTCGATTAGATGCTTCTTATCATTTCGCTGCAGTCGATGATCTAGGTGACAAAATCGCTGTATTTGGGGAGAAGTTGATGATTCTAATTCTATGAAATTATCGAATCAATGATATCGCCTTCACAATAATACCTTGTAGAATAAAGGATACTTAAAAATTTGGAAGGTGCGTCCTCACTGGTTGTGCACAATCCCCAATTTTTTTCGGGAATTTTTTGGTTAAGCCATTATGGTTTCCTGGGATCCCGAGGTCAGCCTTGCAAGGTCTGCTCCAGGTCAGGTCCATCACAGGCAGTCGCAGCCCTTGTGGATCAGAGGGAGATTTGCCACCATGCGACTAATTTGGTACCAGGACTGTGGTGGATCCTGGTATTGGTTTACTCTTAGCTGGGCTTTCTGATAGAAACGCCGGACTCCTTCCCAGCTTGGAGAGCCTGGTGGAGGGATGAATCCCCACGCTATACATCGCAGCCCAACATCCAGGTACACCTCCAAGCGACGATGAGGCGGAAAGCCGTTTGGAGGACATAATAAAGATATTTAATAATTTTATGCCGTTGCTGAATTGAAAGAGTCAGACTACGATGACAGATTTCGGATTTGTTGGCTCGTTTAAGACTAGCCAGTTATGCAGGAACGGCCTTTCACGTGGTCAAACACTCAAACATCTTGGCTGTGAGGGTGTAATCGAATAAATATTCCTATATATATCAATTAATTTTTTTATTTCATTGACTTTTTTTTTTTTTTGCTTTTCTCTTCTACCAATAGAAGTCGCCACGAAGACTGTCTCAATGAGTGGGTTCATGAAACAATGTGTATCAATAGAAGAGGTTTCACAGTAAAGCGATCAACCGTTTCTTTATGAATAAATCTAAATATGCAGGAAAAGAAAGCGACAGCTAAAAAAGAAACCTCAACAGTAAAAAAGGGACAAGCTGAAAGGAAGTATTCCAATGAAGAGCTAAGGAACAAAATCGCTGAGTTACACAAGTACGGTAACCTTTTGATAGTTCCCATCAATTTCCTTTATTTGCATTGAGATAGCAGCGAATTCCGATCCTAACCACAATAGAATGAGAAGCTAGGAAAGAAGGAAGTTAAGGAACACATCTTCTTAGAAAATTATTTGCATATTTACCATGTAGCCAAAAGTAATGTCATTACTTCAGACATACGAGAACTTTACGAGCAGAAGACCCGGCTGTTGATAAGCTTATTGCTGGAGTCGATGAATCTTTGAAGGCTATTGAGGTTTGCACTTTCTCTATTCTGGAACTATTGCAATCTCCTTAGAGAACTTCGATCGATAAATAAATCGCAAAAAATTTTCTTTTAGTAGCACTAATTCCAATTATATAAAGAATTTTATATTCGAAAACACGAAGCTTCCGTGAATATCTAAGGGATGCGCTGCGCATTCGGCTCCATTCGTAGCACCGTAGTGCTGGTTGAGCACGCATTTCGTCTATACGATAATTTTTTGGGACCCACGCATGTACTAATTCAGTGTTTTCATCATCCTAAACAGGTACAGTATAAATTTCTCACCCCCAGAGAAATGAAACACCAGGTTTGCCCGTGGCGAGGAATCAAACGAAAGATCATACGCGCGTTGCATGACACTTCTAATCAATGCGCTATACTTGCCCTTAAGCATTATAAAAATCTACAGCTCTCGGAATTGATCAATCCCTGAGGGATGCGCCATGCATGGGGCTTTATTAAATATCGCTGGAGGTGGCTGAATGCATATCTGACCTTTAAAATGACTCGCCGTGGCCTATCGATGTAGCGAGCCAGTGCTGCTTTCTTCTCATACGAGTTTGGTACCAATTTGCGCCGACCCCGGAGAGATGGAAGGCTTGGTGGGCCATGGGAGCAGGGATCGATTCCACGTGCGTGTTGTAAGACGTCTCCAACCACTGCGCCACACACCCCCATCTCTAAGTATTATACTGATGTCAAATCGCAGTTCTGATTACAGTTAAAATAAAAACGGTAATACCTTCATAAAGAGAACAATGTTTGTGTATGGAGCAGTATTTCAGGCTTTGGACAAAATCTATAACAACATTTATCAGGAGGCAAAAGGTCGAACACGACAACTGAAGACAGAATTTGAACACTTGAAAGCATTAAGAGAACAGGTTTGTTTGAAAAAAGTTTTTGTCTTATTCGAGAAAATAATCAAAAATGCTGTTTAAGTTGACTCCCACTTATAATTTTCTGTTTCTGGCCAAACCATGACGGGCACTAAGTTGATGTAAAAGCGACAACGAAACTGCCAGAGCTCACCTTTCTGAAGGGATTCCACCGTTTAGGTTCCTATTAGTGGAATAACGTCATCACTGAAAGACATCGTTCTTCTTGTTTTGCCAAAATAATACCTAGATTTTTTTTATTGTTTCTATAAGACAATTTTTGAACGAGCATAGTGCAGTGCCTAGAGGTGCCTTGCGATACACGCAGCGGCTTTAGTTCAAGCTTACGTTCTGAGTTAACCAAGATTCTCCATCCTTCTGGCAACGAAAAATTAATATCAGACTTGTCTGGAGACATACAACACTGACTTGAGATACATCGCTAGACCACTCACTGCATAACCCAACTATAAATTTGACCATCTGTACTGTGCTGCGAATAGAGTTAAGTTTATTCCTTATCCCTAGAGGGTTGAACAGTACCGAACGCTTCTTCGTTTACTCTTTAATCTTTACAAGTTAATGCGATGATGATATCCATTCGGCTTGTCTGAAAATCAAAACCCGGAGTGGAACAATTTCGACTGTTCTCCAAGCTTTTAATGTTCACCTTAGACTTCGAATTTAATGGAAAAGAACGAAAGTGAACTCAGTCACCGTTAGTTTTTTCTTTCGGGTTGCTCCCTCATGAAGATGTTTGCTTGAGGTAATGGTGATCTTTTTGAGGATCTGATCTCAATCCGGATAAGAGTATAGGAAATCTACATACTCGATAAACATATCGGCTTATATGAGGGCCATTGTTTTGCAAAAGAACCTGTTTACATCATTAGAGTAGTTGATGTTTATGTAAATAGCAGGTAATGAGCAGAGCGTTCGGCTTTGATTAGTACCTTATGACTGCGCCATATAATCGACTCCATTTATAGCAATGTCGAGGTGACTAGATCACGGTCCAACATAGAACTGTTTCTCGCACCATGCTACAGTCGGCGGCGTTGGCGTTTTCGTCAACAGGAATTTGCCCATGAACATCGATTCATCCGAATAACTAACAACCCGAGTCAGACGTTTACGATTGATGAGACGTGAATACCACCTTTGAGAATCTTCGTAGTCTACGCTCCGACATCAACTTTTGACAGAGCCGATGTCGAGGCGTTCTATATGGGCTTAGAAAAGTTCTACAGGGAAGCTCATACATTGTTCAAGGCCATCACTGGAGATTAAGATAGGACCAAGAAGAACGTCTTAAGAAAGTCATATTGGAATCTAAGGATTAGAATGGAACGAACAGGGTGAGCGGTTCTCTGAGTTTACCACGACGACCAAGACCATTCATGGTAGCTCGCAATTCCAAAAGCTCCGCTCTGAACGCTGGGCAATGGAGCCTCCCAATGGCATGTACTGTAACGAGGCAAACCATTTCATGGTAAATTGAACGTTTTACCTGGTCGATGTGGCTGTCTGTTGTTTTGAAATTCTGCACGAGATCAATGCATGGCCCAGTTCGTGCAAGTTGGAAATGGAAAAGCCGCCAAATTTGGAAAACGAAGTCCCAAATCCATCATAAACTGAGGTGTATTCAGTTCTTTAGTCAGCTGTTTTAAAGAGGTTCTTCCTCATAACATGAACGAGCACTCGAATTACTTAACGATGAACGGAGTGGCAGTTGATGCTTCATATATATTCAATGCTCGTCACGTCGAGTATGGTTCTCATGATCCTTGCAAGGTTGCACTGAAATCAATGCGTTTCGAGCTTGCAGATGAAACACTGCGCTAACAGCACTTCACTAAGCCATCATCTGCCTAACCTTGGCTTGAATAATAAACATATTTGTCCAGACTGTTTGGTTTACACCAAATCATAAATAGCTTGTGTTGGGGCTTATAAAATAAAACAAAGGACAAAGCTGTTGGCGCTGATCAATTCTTAAGGGATGTAACATACATTCGACTTCACTGAGCATCGTTTACAAGTTACTGAATGCATATCTGGGCTTTACAATGACTAGCCGTGGCCTACCGTTGTATCAAGCCAGTGCTGCTATTCTCACAGACAAATCTGGTACGCCGGAGGGATGAAGGCTTGGTGGGCCATGGGCGTGGGGAACGATTCCACGTGTGTGTTGGAGAGCGCTTCCGAACACTGCTCTATACACACCCATTGAGGCTTATATAAAATATAAGTGGTAAGAACATACTCGAATAAGAGTTATACAACAGCGTCGTGTGAGGTGAATACTCCGTAATGTGCTTTCAACGCTCGTCGTTGAAAAATCCTTGATGAATCGTTTAATAGGCTAACGAGCGCTGTGATAGAGAATTGTGTTATGCCTTTGGTAAAAGAAAAGCATGAGGCTTTGCTCACACAAGAATGACGTCGCTTTCACGGTCTCGGTGACCGCTGTGGAAATTTCCACCAACAGGCGTTCAGATTATCTATTGGACAGCTTTCTGTCCAATGTGCATCTTCGTGGTGATTTTCTTCACATGGTTTATTTCCAGAATAAGAATGACATATACGGGCAGATTGCTCATCAGATGCGATCGGAAGTGGATAATCGAAGCGAACTTGACCAAATCTTAAAAGATATAAAGTTGAAAAGCTTACTGGTAAAGTATCGACACTTCCAATGGAACTTTCAAAATGAAGGCTAAATTCTAACCCTAATATAAAGCTTCTTATTCGTTTAGGCACAACATAAACCGTCACGAAACTCGGATTCACCGTCGTTTTTTGTGAAGATGCTGAAGGGCATTTTTGGATTCTAACTGTAACTGTCTCCATTCAGTCACATCCTCATTCTCTGCACTCATGCCGTTACATTACTTCCTCGATGATATCTCAGTATTCTTACCGACAATATTACAATAGAGCGAAAATTGAAACTCCCAGCATAACAACATTTTCATTTGCTCGTTCCTCATTGGTCGTCCACACAATAAAAATTTCTTCATTGCTTGTGATTTGTTATTTGTATAGAAATTGCACTAGGGGAGTGTGTGACGCAGTGGTCGGGGACGCCCTACCACACACACGTGAAATCGATCCACGCGCCCATGGTCCGCCAAGCTTCCATCCCTCCGAGGTGGGCAAATTGATACTAGACTTGTCTGGGAGGATAACAGCACTGGCTCGATACATCGGTAGGCCACAGCGAGTCATTTTAAAGGCCAGATATGGATTCAATCACCTGCAAACGATGCTCAGTGAGGTCGAATGCATGGCGCACATTCAAGTATTGATCAACACCGAGAGCTTTATCCTTTTTATTTACAGAATTTACACTAATGGTTTGGTTTGAAACCAAGTAGGGAAGGAGGTATCTAAGCACAAACTCACTGGGGTATGAAGGAAAAGGTGCAATAACTAATCAAGTAGTAATACTTCGAAACCGACTTTCCTTGAACCTCGGTGTGCTTAATCAATATGTATTCTTTCTTTGATGAGCTTACACGAAATCGTGTCGTTGAAATCGTGTAAGCTCATCAAAGAAAGAATACATATTAATCAAGTAGTGTTCGCACTACTCTTCACTTCCTTTCAACGTACTAGCTTCTACGTTCTCGTCTCCACAAGCCTATTCCTCATGAATGAGGAGAAACACTGATAGAATGAGCTTTACTGCTGTTAACCATCCCATAGATATTTTATGATCGCACAACAAAGTTCAGTGGAACACAGCACGAGAACAGCGATACTCGCCGTATTTGCTTCTATCGATATTACTGTCGTTTGGACATAAAAGATTATCTAATTAAGAACTCTGACGTTGATATTCTACTGTCGAGCTTGAAGCATAAGAGACAGACCCTAAGGAGATGGATGGCTCAGTCTCTTAGAGTATGCGGCTTCTAACCGGTAGTAGTCTTCGCATTTTCTCTCGACTAGATGATGTTTCAGAGCATGGAGCAAATAAAGTGCTATTTACTGTCATTGTTAGGCAGATGAGATGCGAATCTGTGGTTCAACTATGTCAGCTGCATGTAGGCAGAACATTAGAAGGGTTTTCGTAGAAGATAGTAAACTGTCAATGCCAGGGAAATATGTGCAACTTTTGCCGTCTTTGTCAGAGACCGGAATCAGAGCCGTTTATCTTATTCATTGCTGGTGATGCTCCGCAAAAAGAAGGCATCACTTTAGCGGTCCTTCGTCTTTTAGCCTTTGGAGTGCACGAACCCTTAAAGTAGCCCATCTTCTATACCGATTCGATGTTATTTTTTTACTTCGTCCATACCCCTTCGTTCTTATTCTATAGAAAATTTCTTCTGTGGCTTCACAGACTTTATTACTTACCATTTTATAATGTCTTATGCTCCTCTGACGTTCATAAATTACTTTCTCTTCTTCTGTTTTGCCTAATCGTGAAAGACACCGCTCCACCTACTGCGTGAATCCCAGCACCTCCTAGCACTAGATTTGTTTCCTCGTATCTATTATCCACGAAGAAATTTTTATTCTTCGAGTTTTTTTTGGCTCGCCTACTATTTCAGAGTTTTTTTTTTAACTTTTTGCATATGTCTTCGAATTTTGGCCCAGTCGATTCTTTACCCGGTCAAAATTCTTCTTGAGGTCCCTGTATAGCAGCGCCATGGAGATTTCAGTTCCCTATCACGACCAGTCGCTAATTTTGTGGATTACAGCAAAAGATCTCCTTATAACATATCTGTCTAAGGTCGATAAATTGGTATCAAACCGGTCTGGAAGGATAGTAGCACTGGCTCGATTCATCGGTATAGGTCACTTGAAGTCATCGTAGAGGCCAGATGTGCATTCAATCACCTCCAACGTTGCCTAATGAAGTCGAATACATGGCGCATTCCTCAAAGATTGATCAACGCCGACAGCTTCGTCCTTTCTTTACTGGGAGCAAGTGGATCCTGGACGAGTGTGGCAGCGGTTTTCAGACCGTGGAGGGATGATAGGTAGGGATGAATGGCTTGTTGGAACAGCAGAATTTCAAATCAGGGTCATGTGCTTTTAGAACGTTATCACTGCAGTCGGGTTATCGTTGCTTGCTTCTTTTTCATTTTTGCTTTGTTTCCTGTTTTCATTTCTGCAAAGTCATTTATGGTATCGTGTGATTCTGTTGGTAATTGATAACTGCATGAGTTTGAGGCCACATCGGTATTGTTCATTTTGTTTTGTGGAAGTCCATAAGATACCTTCGTCGTTTACGAGCTAGTATAAGGAGGACGTACGTGAGATCTTTGAGGATTTCTTCGCTCTTTAGACGAACTTACAACTCGCATGATGTAGTTACAATGCATTCCATAGAATATCCACCGTCGTTCTGATCTGCTAGTACTAATTAATAAACTTTTGAACAGTTGTCTCGTTGAGCTTTTTCTTCTAGATCTTGAATGACTTCTATACCTTTTTAATAAGTTTCTATTAGAATGGCAATTTTGATGTCTTCACAAGGCGCATCTTATTCGAAGATTTCATAGGTATTGATCGGCCATAATGAAAAAAAGTCCTAATCCGAAAGACAAGAAAACTATCAAACATGCAGAATCAGAACAGGTGAAAAGGAAATTTTCATTCAGTTTTCTTTTGAGAAATCTAACGCGGAGATATGTGTACATAATTCTAATGAACTATTACCCAAAACTATAATGAGGTCTCATTCAGTTGGTCATTCCATTTCGTAAAGCAGTAAAGCGAATTGTCCTAGTTATTGGTCAAAGCCTAACAAGTAGCAAGGTGACAAGTGTCTGTATGATCCACGAAGACCAATGGGTAACACAACTGCGGTGACCACGTATGAAAGCCCTGTTACGATAACCATAAGTCTTCGGGAAAAAACCGCCACTCTATCGGCTCCCTTATGGGCTAGAGCTATCCGACCCGCGAGTATAGAGATTAAATCTACGCGAAATCAGTATAAAAGCTAAGGGATAAAGCTCTTAGGGCTGATCAATCCCTGAGCGATGCGCCACGTTTCCAACTTCATTAAACATCGTTAGAAGTTATTGAATACATATCTGGCCTTTACAGTAACTATATCCAGTTCGCGCTGCTATTCTCCCAGACAGGTTGGCACCATTTTGCTGACCCTGGAGGGATGGAAGGCTTGCTGAGCCATGGACGTAGAGATTTATCCCATGCACGTGTCGCAGGGCCCCTTTGACCATTGCGCCACACGCGCACTTGAAATTGGTGCATCATTGATCAATATAGCGACTGATTAGGCCTCTATTGCTGCAGATAATGCCACTGCATATCATGTCATTTGAATTTCGAAATCATTTTTATTTTCAGATAGTCGAATATTACCCGGACTTATTGTCCAACTATTCAAATTCGTCTGGAACGATCTCCTATGAAACCATCATTACACCACGGATACCGGAACAGAAGGAATTACGCCTTGCTAGCAATGTATGTCATGGTTCACCCAGCATTTCTTCTTCAAGTTGTTTTGCTACCCACTTTTGATTGATTCGGAAAATGCTAAACCAGCAGAGTTTCTGTAGTGAAGGGAATGTTGTAGTTACTGAAATTGACAAGTAATTCAGCATTTTCTTTTGGGCCAAGCTTACATCAATTCAGGCAAACCAACACTATTCCTAGGTTGATGAGTCAAGTGATCAGTGTTATTTCCTTCGTGAAGTTGATCTTCTTCCACCGCCACTGATACCGGAAGTAGTCGAATGGGATTTAGTGAAGAGATTTAATAGGTGAGTAATCGTTATAAAAGCAAGACTTCCAACAGCTTAATAAGCGACAAAAAAATAACGTATTGTTCAAGTATATATGTTAGTGCTAATATAATAATATAACAACGTATAATAATAATAACCATAATATAAAGAGCGCTTGTAACACACTGATCGGGGGCACCCCGCTATGCACACGGGATCGATCCCCGCATCCAAGCGTCACCGTCTTCCACCCCACCGGCGTCAGTAAATTTCTACCAGACTTGTTTGAGAGGAAAGAAGCGCTGGATCGATACATCGATAGACCACCGCGATCCATTATAAAGGGCTTATATGCATTCATTCACCTCGAGCGATGCTTAATGAAGTTGGATGCATGGCACATCCCTCAAAAATTGATCAACACCGAGGGCTTTATCATTTTACCATTTTAACCAAATAATATTATGAAAATTACACTTGCTCTTATACTTGTAGGAGATTCTTAATGCAACAATGTAATTCATGACACTTTAAGATTATTGCAAGTGAAGGAAAGAAACAAGAAGACCGTAGAGGTACAACGAACCGAAAAGGGCACAATCGAGCAGAGCAAAAGGGTTAGCAAGCCAAATCTTGAATACGACCTAGCGTTTTTTAACCGGAAAGAACCACTTGCGTAGGCAAGTGCTATGGAACGTCAACAATTTTGTAAACGGTTTTCTTTTCCTGATGGGATGGTGGGTTCGAAAGTAAAAGAAGCTAATGAAGCGTTGTGTACTCATCGCACTCTTGAATTGGTAAGTGGAAATGGTACAGACGACAGTCGAAGTAGACTTTTTTAAAAATTATAGATGATCGTTCTGTTTGTCCTTCCAGACGTAGTGGCTGCTCAGCTTAGGATAACGGAAGCCTGCCACTTCACTGCTATAAGTGGGCCAAGTACGAGTGTTGTTAATGATTCATATTCTCGATGAGACATTTTCAACTACTTCTGTTCTCATCAGTGAATCTTTAGAATTCTTCTACAGAATTACTGCTTTATACCTTCGTTGTTGTTTAGCTGCAGTTTGGGTTTCTGCAAACTTGACTTCTTCCTCCTGCTCCTGAGAGTCTTCGTAGTTTTGTTTTTGGGCTGAACACTTCCGAGGAACTACGATGCATCGGTTTCTTTTTCACCTTTTCCATTCATTATCCCCGTTATCCCTGCCGGCGAATTCAAGTGTCTTTGGATTTCGTAGTGGCAGACGATGATTTCGAAACATGTATTCGGCACCCACCCACCCATATATATACCCAGATACCCATACCCACCCACCCACCCATATATATACCCAGATACCCATAACATGCGGTTGTATTCTGTTGCTTCGACTCATTTTTCTTTTAGAGAAAAAAGTCCCACGAAGGAGATATAGATACTGGACAACACTCCACAGCTGTTCCTATCAATCAGTTTCATTGATAATCGTTAGAAGACCAGATAGGCTCTTGCTTCTCCTCTTCAGTTTTGGTTTGTTACTGAAAAATTTTGAAGTGGTGACTTTATTTTTTTATTGGACGGCAGTTCTTTCTGAACTCCTGCAGCGAAATATCCTTTCTGGTTCCTCTTCTTGTTAGTCCTTTTTAGAAATCAATTCTTCTTATTTTCACAATGACCATGATGTTCTAATGTTAAAGAGATATGTTTATGTAAGGTAGACGCCATCGATGTAATTCGTGCAGAGGTCTCGTTTTAGCGTTCAAGTCTAGTAAGCCTCGCATAATCCTAGGTTCTTCAAAGTTTGTCAAATCTATTTAACAAAGTGCAAGTTATTACTGGTGTTTGGAAGAAAACTTAGAGAATTACAACCACGACGATGCTGAGATATTCACGAACCGCCCCAGAAAGGAAAATCGTGGCTCGATCTGGCCCGGCCTCCAAGTTTTGCGAATATCTCAACATCGCTGTGGTTACATTTCACATCATACCCTGCACTGAAAAATTATAGTAAACAGTAAATAAAAGATTAGCATTGTGACTTAGAGAATTGTTTATTCTTTTAGTAACTCAAAAGACCGACTTTCTATAAACATCGGCATAGATAGTTGATATATTTATTTATATGATCTTATAAACTGATCTTCTTTAGCTGATACGAGATTGGTATGGGTCTTCGTTTCCGTTGTCGTTGTTGTTGGTGTTGTTGGTCGATGGATGAAACTGAGACTAACTTGATAGTTCCTTCTATACTACTTACATTGTTCATTCATTAAAATCATTCGTGAAGCGTTTATCACATGGTCCTCGCTGTTAATGAGATACTGAACCGTAGCATACACAGGTTTATATTAAATGACTGCCACTGATAGCTATGTGATCTCATTCTTGTCAGGAAGAGTTGACTAATCACAGCGTTAAATATTTGGCCCGTTCTTCATGCAAAGGCGTAGAGTTCTAGGAATGTACAGGCTAAAATTTTCGAAAAAAATTTGTGCTCTCATTTCAGTGCGATTGATAGGGGAAAGCGAAAATGTTATCATATGCATCCGTATTCATTCCATTATGCCAGCTGAATCATACATATCGATTGCATTATAAACCTTTATGTATTCTCCATTTAGTATACTCGTTAAAGCACCGTACCAATTGTAGATAATCCATCCTTTTTTTTTTAGATTTTTACATGACCTGTTTTCCGGATCCCATTAGTCCTTCCATTCCATTCTTTTCCTGGCATCTATTCTTTTCGAGTAATTGGATTCAACCATGAGTTCCGCCGTTGCTTGAAAAATACCGACATAGCCTTATTGCAAGTTGTAAAACAATTCCAAGTGTTGAGAGCGGTGTGGTTGAATAATGGACTATAGTGAAATATTTTACTTACACAGCTTGTCTTCTCTGTATTGTGCTCATCGCAGCTATGCTAGGGCGTCCCAGTTTCATGTGGATAGCACGAAAGATCCACAGTCAAGTCTGACACCAATTACACGACTCCGAAAGGGTAGTAGGCGCAGTTGACCTAGAACAGAAAGAACAAGGGCGTTGAAGGTATTGAGCCAGACTAATACCATTGCCCTACTTGAGCACCGATTATTCAACTTTCTATGGTATAAATAGTTTAAACATTGTGTAATGTCGGATTTACTCCAACCTGAAACTTTCAGCTCGCTTAAATGTTACGCTAATCAAATAGAAATCAGGTTATTGCTGAAGCGCTGTCAAAATTTCTTTCTCAACCAACAGGATTGGCGATGAACATCTCTACCATACCAAACAGCAAGCCGGCACGATTAGTAATTAAGGTTTGCTTCATTAAAACAAAAAAAAACACTCAACATATGGAGAAATGAACTTACTAGATTATGGAATTTCTTCCGTTTAATGCAAGATCAGGAACTAGTACTCCCGCTCTTTACCATAGAAATAATACAAGCAGGCTTTTTGGCTGATTTATCACAATTTAAACTTCGGCTATCGATTTGCTGTGAACTTAGGACCAGCATGGAGTGGTGGTGAACACGTTAGCCTCCAGAAAAGATAATAACGTGTTCGTTAGCATGGAGTGGTGGTGAACACGTTAGCCTCCAGAAAAGATAATAACGTGTTCGTTCCCCACCCCAAACACCTGCGGTCCGGAGTTTTGCAAATATCTCACCATCATTGTGGTTGTATCACACATAATGCACTGACGTGAAAAATGGTAAGAGGCAGTGAATAAAAACGTTAACGACGTTGTAAATTTAGCTGTTGGCTTTGCTGTTGCTTAGCTCATGTAGAGAAATGTGTTAACGATGCAGTTTAAGAGGAAACCTGGAAAGCATTCCTTGATCTGATTTAGATGTAGTAATCATCATCATGCACTGTGGTTTACAATATAGTTCTGTTCCCAAACTGATGAGCATCAATTGCTACGAGCTGCTTAAAGGTGTGCCCGACAGAACGAATACGTACAACATCCGCTCCACTTCTAACGATGGAGTCAATAGAGAACACATTTCACAGTGATCCATACCACATCACGGAGACTGAAGTCGTTTGCGAGCAGACGAAACTCTTTAGGGAACGAGTCCAGGTTCTAATTTGAAAAGTCCTTCTTTAGAACTGTTCTACTCGCTTTCGTTCTAATGCTTCGTTTTGAAATTTGAAAAAGGAAATTCGATCGTGTAATACCAACTTTCAAATTTGAGATCCTGAAGCAACGTTCAACAGGGTGGCGAAGAATGTCTTATATCTTCCAGAAAAGACAACGGAAATGTGCGGCACGTCGTCGAACGCGACCAAACTTTCCAAGGTTTCCACCAGCACCCGAATCACGTTCGTACGGAGCATGCGCCATGTCGGAGGAATTGTCTGTCGGATCGTCAGAAGACACAAGTCCATAACGACATACATAAAACAACTTGTTCTTTTCGTAGAATTTATGCTTGAAGTTTAGAACAATACGCCACAATTTTTACAAAAATTAATCCGTTCACATTCGCGCTATAAATCCTCGAAACAAATTTTTTTGAGAATAAATCCCACATCAGTCACTTAAGCTTGACCGTAAGACACCAAAAATGAAGACTGTGGAGTATTTGAAGGACAAAAGGTAGCGACCACGGCACGATTCGAACCTGCAATCTTCTGCTCCCTAGGCAGACGCGTTATCCGTTGCGCCAAGCGGCCACAATACCCTTCGTTTCCTATGTGCTTTACCTAGATACCTATCGAAAATATAGGAAAACGCGGATGGACTTTTGGTTGGTCGTTTATACTGCCCTTCATTAGCGATGAAATTAGTGCAGCGATGAAGCAATGCTTAAGAAGGCCAGATCTAGAGGAATCGGGAGACCGATAATTGAAATACCACCGAATACTCTTCGTCGCCAGTTAGTTCGTAACCGCTTATAAGACCGTTTGTTTGAAACACACAATTGCGTAATCTTCCCTTATGAAAAAAATATTTCATTATCCGATTTCTTAGGCTTAGTCAAGGAGCAACCCTTCCAAAGAAGCTGTAAAGCCAGCCAGCGTTCGCCCCGCCTGGATATTGTTTGGTGCTACAAGGACGATATTTCCACTCAATAGCTGAGCCAATCCAAAGCATAATATATAACACCGGTGTGTTGTAGATGCACTAGCTATCAGAAAATGCAGTTTATATTATGGTACGAAATCAATTCTCGGTACCTCTGCATTCCAGCAGTTTTCGTTTCAATCGATATCTTCTTATAAGAGATACGATCCAATTCCTGAAACGTCTAACTACATCTAAGTAACAACATGGTATTCTCACCTCACACTCCTCATACTCAACGAGAGTGCCTCTAAGAGACATGCCTCGAACAGCCACCAGTTTGTGCACAGGAGGAGAGCAGACGAAGGAATCCCTGAAATTGGAGTGGCAAAGAGCCATTTCCAATG
>MQTX01000050.1:0-50047 GCA_009735665.1 Angiostrongylus cantonensis
GTAGGATCGCATGCAACTTGTATGAACTTCAAGATCGACTTCGCTATGAGGCCAAAAAAGACATTAAAAAAATGAAAACGAAGAAATGGCGCTATTACCACCATCTCCTTTCCCCAGAGCGTTCTTCAGACAGCAGTACCCCATGTCGAAATTGATACAAAGTTCGGCATGTTTTCGGACGATGTTCTCAAAACCCTTTCCCACTATCGCGATAGGAAGTATACCTCTAACCTCACAGCTGCGCAAAAATGTGGCATGCGAGAAATTAGAGAGTTAATAAATTCTAAGACCATTAGACTATCAGTTAGTGATAAAGGGGGAGAATTCGTAGTTATTCCTCGGCAGTTAGATGTTAAGATAACGGAAGAATATCTTAGTGATGTCACCCTTTATCGGCCATCGTCTGAAAAGGAATACAAAAGACAATACCGGAAACTTAACAATGAGTGGGTCACAATAGCAAAGGCAGCGGGCTTAAAACCATCCGTTATTTCGCATTTTAAATTAGATCGAACAACATGTCCCGTTTTACATTTATTTATTAAAACACATAAGTTAGTATCAGCTGCCGATCTTGCGTCTACCAATCCACTTTCCTACAGGGTTAGACCCATTATCAGCTGTGTAGACGGGCCAACCGATAGAATAACGTGGTTTTTCGGCCAAATACATACCCAACTGCTTAGCCATATTCCAGCTCACCTCACGAACACCCAAAGGTTCCTAGAAGGTCTAAGTAACGCTTCTTTTAACAACGCGTACGTGATGGAGTCTTTCGATGTTTCCGCGCTCTACACAGTCTGAGTATATTAGCTTAACCCGGGAGAAGCCGAAAGAGACCTGGCTTCCATTTCTTAACGTTCAAATCAACTTGTCAAATAGCGGTTACATGACAAAGTGGTACCGAAAACCAAATAACAAAAACATCCTGGTTCATTTCCTTTCTTACCATCTATCACACACAAGGAGGGCGCTTGTGAGAAATATGTTTCAAACAGCCACCTATGTGTGCACAAACAGGGAACTAAAGGAAGAATCACGCGACTTGGCTCGGCAAATAGCCATCTCCAATGGCTACGAAGTAGTTACCGCAGGAGATAAGTTCAGAAGGAGAGTGACACGCCGAAACGAAACACTTGGCCAAAAGAAGGTTCCGTTTATGTTGCCCTTTATTAGCGATGGAGTAAGCATAGCTATAAAACGATGCCTAAAAAAGGGCAGGTTTAGAGGAATCGGTAGAAATAATTGAAATGCCACCGAATACTCTTCGTCGTCAATCAGTTCGTAACCGCTTGTATGACCGTCTATGTGAAACAGCAAACTGCGTAATTTGCCCTTACGGCAGGGACGGTGATTGCATGAGTTCAGGTACGATATACCTGATCTTTTGGATAAATGCCAAAAATCCGAAAATGAATAGCAGGGAGGAATGCTCAGAGGTCACACGCGATCTGTCCCCGTATCTTCGGGTCAATTTCTGATGTGGAGTGGCGCAGTCAACAACCATATGCGACTATAATCAGCTGTTCTAACCTTCCTCATTGGAAGTCATGTAAAAAAGCGGTGAGTTTTTCGAGAAGCTGTTGATCATGTAATTGCCATGAAGTTTTTCGTCTTACTGTAAGTGTTATTGAAGTGTTTGGCCTAATAAATTGTATATCAGCATACCCTTCCAGGCTCTGAAGAAGGCGATACTGCCGAAACGTCAGCTACTGTTGTGTTGTATTGTATTGTGTGCTTTTCTATGGAAGTAAATGGTTTTTATCTTTACTTTATCGTTCTTGCTTGCGTGATCAAGTCTTCTATCGAGGGAGGTGCAAGGTGCAAGTATGCAGGTGTGCGTGCATTCTATGTACATATCACCACATTAGCCCTTTACGATTTGGGTAGCTTGGAATGCCCCTGTGATTGTCCTGTGCCCCTTGATATTCACGTATAACTTGCTGAGCTCTCAAATTGGTGCAGGGTATACTGACGGGTAGCTTTGCAGTCTCTCCCGGAACGGGCATTGAACTTCTTTGTTGGATGGGATGCGACTTCTAACTGGCTCCTATATACTTTCTTGCCACTTGGTTGAGCAAAACCTGCTATTTGATATGATGTGGTCTATTTCATTATGGTACTCTCTATTAGGAGATTTCCAGGTCCATCGTTGACTGTGAGGCTTCTCGAATTGCGAGTTACCATGGATGGTATCGGTCGCTATGATAAACTCAGGTTGCCGCTCACCCTGTTCGTTCCATTCTAATCGGTGAGTACCAATGTGACGTTCCCCAGACGATCTTCTTGGTCCAAGCTTGGCATTGAAATTTCCAATGGTGACCGTGAAGAATGTATGGTCCTCTCTGTAGAGCTTCTCCAAGTCCATGTAGAACGCTTCGACTTCTTCTTCGTTATAGTTTGATGTTGGCGCGTAAACGACGAAGATTGTGAAAGCCGGTATTGATCCACATCTTTTTAATCGTAAACGTGCGATTCGGGTTGTAAGCTGTTCGAGTAAATCGATGTTCATGGACAAACTCGTGATGACGAGAACGTCGAAGCCGTCGAATCCTCTACTGTTGCAAGGAACAGTTCTTCTCCACTGTCGTAGACGGCATTGAATGGGTGGCGTGTTCTGGCCTCGTCTGGGCCAATGACGTCGTACCTTATCCTTCTTGCTTGCATGAGCAGGTCTTCTAGCGAGGACTCGGATGCAAGTGTACGTACATTGTAGGTACGGATCGTCACCATAGTTCTTGATCCAAGCACTAAGTTTTTGATACCAACCCATAGCTTACTGGGCTCTCAACGTGAAGACTGGCTATATACATGGGTAGCTTGCCAGATTCTCTCGGAGTGGACATAGAGCTTACTTGTTGGAGGCGACTCCTACCCGCTTCCCATATACTTCGCAGTTAGCTGATTGTAGGTTTTGCCTGAATTGGCTCCTATAATACAATTTTCATAAGCGAGAATGCACCTACACACGCATGCATGAATACGCCTAGCGAATAGAGAAACAAAAGTCGCTTTTAGTCCGCTATTAACCCCTTATCCACCACCTGATGACGCGCCACGTAGCCTCGAGACTAACCGGCTCGAGATCCCTGACCTGTGATGTTTTCGGATTCGATGAATTTTTTAATGGGATCGCATTGACATAAATCGTTCTCCTTGAGAGACATTTCAGATCAGGAACCATTAGCTGAGTGGTTTCGAACAGCAGAGTCCCTCAAAGCGCATGACCTTCACATCCCGGGAAAGTTGCCTAGACAAACCTTCCCTTGAAGCCTTTCTCAACGTTTGTAGAAAATCCACATCTCTTTGAAAAGTTAAAATATCTGCATTGACCGTTGATGACCACTACCGCTGTTTTTACTAATTCTGTCGTTTGTTTCCGAACTGGGGCAGAAATCTGACGCCACGAATGGATGCTACGTAAATTCTTAATGTTTTTTGGGAGTATCTATGCTGATAATGACGGGTTCTGAAAGCACGGCTAGTGTTTCGCTTTTGATATGTTTGGTTACATTCACTGCAGTGCTGGAATGTGGGGCACTACCATAAGGTCAAATTACTAATTAAAGAGTTATGATTTGATAAAACAATTCTGAACGTCAAATATCGTTTTATAATGCACTATATTGTATTGTATACATTCACTATTTCATAGAAATTTTATCCTAAGTATAAGCCTTGTCGCATGGTGATAAATCTTCCTCTGATCCACAAGGGCTACGACTGCCTGTCGTGGCGACGACCTGAGGCAGACTTTGGCCAGGTTATCTCCGGGATTCCAGGGAACCACAATGGCTTAACCAGCAAATTTCCGAAAAATGGTGATTATGCTGGGGCTAGCACAACTAGTGAGGACGGGCGATTTAAGTATCAACTATCGAGTAAGTATAAGCCTTACCAGAGGTGAATTTATCGAATACTTCACTACACGATTTGTGCAAAGAACTTTTCAGTTATTTGCCATTACTCATGCTCCAGTAAAATTCACTAATAGCCGTTAATTTACCAAACGACTATGGGATTACTAGCGATTCATCCAGTGTCATATTTTTTATGACGAAAGAATGAAAGGGTCCTAATCGCGCCCAGATGCCAGCCTAAAACGAGGAATGAAATGGGGCTACCAACATTCAAGTCTGTTCACATGATCGACTTTCTATTAATTTCGGCATTGGATTATGAATTCGTGGTCTTCTCCCTCATCAATAACGAGGTTGTTAAACAGCATACGCTTATTCTCATACAATAAAGTGAACCATAGCCATGACGTCGCCAGTCGTCAACCATATGCGATTCTGAGCGGTTGCTCTTCTTCGGTGGAAGACAGGTGAAAAAAAGTGCCTCCGAAGAAGGCGAGTCTGCCGAAACGTCAGCTACGGTTGTGTTGTATGTGTGCTATTGTATGGAAGTTTAATTCTGTGCAGTCGGAGAGAAAATGTTACAGCAAAGATTAGATAGAGAAGAATGTTTATACTTCTTGAAAGTTCACGAAAAACAATCGACAAAATGGAAACAACGAACGTCAAATGTACGTTTATACTGTAAAAATAGTTGCAACTACAAAAGACACCGAATAGTATGTAATAAATAAATACGAATATGTGTCAGTCAATCCAATTTCTTACCCGTCGTTGCCAAGAAATTCCTTTGGAAAAAGCTCAGCAAAACATTAAACGTTTTTCAAGGAGTAGCGACAGCTCTATCGTGATGGTGCTACCATACGTTACGAAGGTGTTCTGCTCGAGGGTTTATAATCAGCCTTTTCCATTTTTTTCTGCCTTCGGTAAAAACAGTCACACGAAATAAATGAAAATAATGCTTACTTGGTTTGAAATATCTTTCATTCATGGCTTAACATGAGCTGCACCATTCCGAAAGGCTAAAAACCGGCATCAGCAAGCTGTTCAGCCAAACCAAAGTCAGGATGATCGCGAACGGAATTAAGGGGTATTTTCTTGTCCTCTCTTGGTGGAAGCAATTGTTTAGGTAGATAATTTAGCATCGTATTTTCCACCACCTAAAGGGTCTTCATGTATTAGTATAAAGAGAAAGCCTGCCGTCATCATACTTTACTAAGTTATGTAAAAGTTTTAAGCGCTTTTTATGAAGAGCTAAAGGTTTCAATGGTTTGAAGGTTGATGGTAAAAGCCGTTTACGTAGAAATTTTGTAGGTGAACTGTTCATGAGCGTCTACTTTCGAATTCTAATTTTCTGGTCAAATTTTCATGGAAACATCTGCTAGCTCAAAAAAAGAGTTGGATTGGTTAGCGCTAGCAAAGAAACTCGAAAAGGCCATCGTTAGCATTCGTATGTGTGATGTAAGGAAATTGTTGAAAGGACCAAAAATTATTGTACCAATGCAGCGCTGTTTTTTTCGAGGAACTGTTGAATGAATGCTTTGTGGTAATGAAAAATTGATGGGTAGTCTAAGCTTGAAGGTGGAGAGCACTCTGCGAAAAAAATATGAGACAGGAAGGATTCAGTTCTCTTCTTTGATGAAGAAGAAACTTGCACAGTAAATTCTTCGTAGTACTGTTAGTCTCTAGAATACTTGTTTTCTTATGTTTTCTATTGAGTTTATGAGAGCTTCCACACATTCTCCAAAGCTTACCGTGGAGAAATGTCCTGCATTACATAGTGGTAATGTGCATACACAAAGGAGAGACGGTGCCTAAAATAGAAAGAATTAGGGAGAGCGAAGTTTTCTTACGCTTTGCAGCATCACCATTTGTGACGGAGGAGCTGGAGGAGAACCGAATGACCAGTCAGACTGCGGTATTGTAGACACCTGAAGTTTTCCTATTCTATTTCCTCTTTCTTGGAGTGCGTAATTAATTTAATAATTTGCAATTCGAGTTCGTTTCGTTAAAAACTGCTTCAAACTCTTTACGTCTAAAATAAGAGCAACCGTTTATTAAATAGTAGGTAAGTTTTTCATCACTGCCACTTCATAGGGAACGTACTTTGACTACGCATGAACAATGGATATTTACCGTAAAGACTTACGATATTCAGATTTTGACAAAAGCTTGCACCAGGAAATAGCAAGAGGTAACGGTAGAGCGGTGAACCAGCACTAGTGCAGAACTTCCTTACTCGTACTTCTCGCCCGCTACGAAAAACCGCCATCGAGCAAGATGAAACGCCCGGAGGGCAGGTGTTTTTCTAAGACAGAGAGTACAAAATAATGAGCAACCACAACATACAAGACGTTAAATTGAACCCTAACATCGAAACAAGATAGGAGTCGATATTAGATCTCATCAGTTGCCATTCTACATCTTCCTCGTTTCGAAATCTTACTTGGATACTTGGATGGCCCGTCCTCACTGGTTCTGCGGGCCTCAGCATAATCTCCATTTTTCAGAGTCTTACTTCTTTAGCCATTGTGGTTTCCTGGGGTCCGGCGGTCAACTTGGCCAAAGTCTGCCCTAGGTCGTCACCACCACAGCTAGTCGCCACCCTTGTGGAGGAGAAGGAGATTTACCACCATGCGACTTTGATACCACGACGGTTGTGGTCCTGGTTTCGGCTTGCACTTAGCTAGGTTAACTAAGCTTCCTGATTATGGAAACGCCGGCCATCTTCTCAGCTTGGGAGACCTTACTGGTAAGATGAATCCCCCGCTGTTCATCGCAGTCCCGCAACCACAAACACCTCCCAGCCATTATTAGGCGGTGAACTGTTGGAAAGCGCTTCGAAATCATCAATGTTTATTATGATATCGTAAAATTTGTTGTAAAGTTTCAAAGTTGAAGGTGATGAGAAAGTAATCGTGCCTTTTCCTAACAAAGCAGAAGTTTGTAAAAGCTTAAACCTCTAACTCATACATGATGACGCTTTGGTTTTTTAGTGACTAATTTTCTATTTACGTGTAGTGTGCAGTAAGAATCTTGCCCCAAAGAAAGAAGTTTTGCAGTTTATTAAATATAGAGAACAGCTTTCCATTGACGGATATCAGGCAAGCTATCTGTGTAGGCTGTGGATTGAATACAAAAATTATGGTAAACAAACTTCGAGCAAAAGATAAACATTTGGAAACATATGCATTGAATCCGATGCAAAAGGTCTATTCGTTCAGTATTAATTTACATTTCTCTCATTCTTGAATTCTACTAACCAATTTTTTCCTTGACAACACAGGGCTTGTCTTATCTGCGTGTCTTTTTGAATAATCCTATTTCAAAAAAGCTGCAAAGCTACTAAAACTGTGAATCTAAAATTAACATTATTTTTTTCCTAAAAGGTGAATACCTGGCTAATTCTAAACGCTAAGAAAAAAACGACGTCTGTAAAAAGTAAGGGAATCAAGTGTAAAAGATGACATGAGCCAAGGGATTAGTAACCTTGTTGCAACGACAGCGACAATTTTGGCTATGGTTTAGTTTGATCTGGACATCACGATGATAGTGATTGGAGGTCCCACTGCGACACACGCGCTGGATCGATCCTCACGTACATGGCCCACCAAGCCTTCCATCCCTCCGAGGTTGGCAAATTGGTACCAGACTTGTCTGGGAGGATAGTGGAACCCTCTCGATACATCGACAGGCCACCGCAAGTCATTGTAAAGGCCAGATATGCATTCAATAACCTCCAAACGATGCTTATTGAAGTAGAATTGGCGCGCCCCTCAAGGATTGATGAACGCCGAGAGTTTCATTTTTTTTATCCTTTATCAGGATTACAATGGCGAATGTGTTTTAAGTTTGAGCTTGCAAGGCTTTAATGAAATGTAGTCTTTAGATGAACATCGTTGTTTCAACCCAAGAGTATACCCATCCGCGATGAGGCAGTAAACTCCACAGAGAAATCCGTTAGTGAAATTTCTGAGATTTTCGAATTTAGGTATATATTTCTTACCTGCTCCACACAATCGTGTCCTTTTCGTGAATTACAAGTGTAACATTCAAAAGCGACGGCAAAGTCCACAATCATCGCTATCGTGACCAATACAGGAGACCGCAGCATGTTCATAAATAACCCAAAAAATGTAACATAACCATTCTTTTCGCTTACATGTTAATAAGAAAGTTGTTAGAAAAAAGAACGCAAATAGTCACTGAACAACTATAGGCTACAACTTCCTTCAGGAAGTTCTACGCGTAAACACCGTGGTATCAAAAACACGTACTGCAAAGGTTTTTTAATAGTTAACTTAAACAAAAAGAAATTTAATTAATGTGGAAGTAGGAGAGAACAACGATAAAAAAAAGCCGTGCAAGCAGTGGCTGAAAAAGCCGCTTGGTCGAAGCATGAAGAAAGAACTATAAGTTTGCAAATCCAGATCAATCCCGATGACAGGTGATTGCTTATGGCATTGTTAGGTGGAAAACTATCTGAGAGAAACGCAGAGCAAGGACCTCCGTGGCGCATTGTGTAATGCGCGAGCACTCGGAAAAGGAAATCGTGGTTCGATCTCTCTCAGAGTCCAAGTTTAACGAACATCTCAGTATCGTTGTGGTTGTAATTCACATCGAACCCTGCCGTAAAAAAATTCATTAGGCAGAAAATGAAAGGTTAAAGTTGAAAGAATTTTACAGTTCACTGTATTTCTATGACACATAAATACAGAGACCGAACAAGGGAAATGAAATGGAAAAGAAATAAGGGGTGCCAAAAACTTCACCCTCATCCAACAGTTGAGTCCGTGTCGCGCCAAACAATGCCACCCTCCGGGGTTAGTAAATGGCATCGGCATTGTATGGAAAAGAGTTTTAATCCATAATTTGTTGAGATAACTGATAATGAAGACCTGTGAAGGCTCTTGGAAAGCTATCCAAGAGATTTAGAAAACGTTCACTTAACGTCGAACGATATTTATGAACAAGAGAATGTCAAGTGGCACTGGAAGCCACAAGCACACCGAAAGTTATCGTAGATGATGAAAGCTCCACAATGAATCGAATGGAAGAATTAAATAAATAAATAATTAGATTCGTTAGACGAAATTTAGCTACAAGATTGGAAATTGGGTATACTGAAGTATGCGTGAAGTACGTGTGGCTATAAAAAGTGGGCCGCCAATGTTTCTAGGACACATAAAATTGACTGGAGCAGCCAAAACATTTTTAATCGAAGATCAGATTACTAGTTGACGTGGTGGTAGTAACTGGTTTTCTGGACATAAACACTTTCTACACACCAAGAAAATACGGTGATGGCAAATATGGCCCTCATTATAGACCTATGAAGCAAACCTGTTAGCCAAGCAACGAAATGAAAAAGAAGACGTATGAATGCAAAACCCACACCATCTTTAAAAAGTGTACTTTAGCGTGCAAATGTGCAACTTTCATTGAAATCGAGTAAAAATAGGTTTTCACGATGTTATACAAACAAAGTATAGCATAACAAACTGCCAAAATTTCTTCGGGTCCGATTTTTTTAGTGATTTTTTAACATTTGGACAATCTGGGCCTGATAGCGCAGTAATAGTGAAGTTGTTGACTACGAAGAAGGTTCTTGCTGGACCCCGCCCCATGTCCACCGAGCTTCTCATCCATCCCTCTTGGGTACGGAAGTTGGTGCCAGACTCGTTTGGAATCAGCTCATTCCCTCTCAGCCAGTTGGAAAATCTGTACCACACCTATTACACGATTCCGAAGAAAATCAACTCGACATGCAGCATTCAACAGCATTTACAAAGAAAGCGAAAACACTCAAGCAAAAGCCGAAATCACGCGAAGAACTTAGTTGACCTCAGTGGATGATAGTGAGAATCATGAGCTTTTTTAGTTTTTTAATAGATGATGGATGCGAATCAACAGGATCAGTGCGAATCGTGTTGAGGCAGATAATTAATGTTTAATTATTAATTAATGTTTAAAGAATTGCAGAGCACAGCTCAAAGCTAATCCCTGAAGAGGTGAGGATCAACATAGACCTACATTCCATACTGCTGCTCCTTGTCTTAGGCCTCGACTTTGTTGCAATCATGAGATTGACAGAAAATAACCGTTTCAAAGACCCGGAAAGTTTCGCAAGATTTATGAACGATAACAGACTGTCTTGCCCATTGAATGACCCACCTCTCATTGCAAAAGAGGACACAAACGAATTAAGTGTTTTGGAGTGAATACATCGAGATTAAGAATCTTAGTAAAATCGATCGACATGGAAAACTGCGCACATTTTTTCCAAGAAGAAAAGATAAAACGTTCGGCATTGATTAATTCCTAATGAACTCTCCGAGAAATCAACCCCATTCCCATTCGTAGCATCACAGTGGTGGATTCAATGCATATTTGACCATTACTGTGACTTGAGGGATCCTACCGATATATCACATCGGTGTATTTTTTTATACCCTGGATAAGAAAGGCATCGGTTCGATGGTCTCAGAGAGTTTATGAGCCTTTTGGTTTCCTCAAGGAGCGTAATCGAACCAATGTTTATTTATCCATTGCAAGTAACACTAACCACTAGAACATAGGCCTCCAACATCTCCAAATAATTTGAGAACAAAAATGTGTGGGTTTTACCAAAAATAAAAACCAACAGTTTTTAAGGTTTGCCAACCAATAATGATGTGTTATTGCATTCTGTGTGACCCGACACGAAATACTGGATGGAAGGGCAAAGACACTGACTTGACACATGAATAGGTCATCGCAAGTTATTGTATGGGTGAAATGTGCACTCAATCATTTCTTCGATGATTGTTGTGTATCGCATCTCTCAAAAATTGACCATCGTCGAACGCTTCATCCTTTTAATTAATTCCGTTTTGGAACCATGTTCTCCAGAACCAATATTTTCCTCAAAATATGAACTATCTCGACCAACAACGCATTCTTACTCGCTGTTCGAGGTACGAGTCTCTATGATAACAATGGAAAAGAGAAAAAAGGGAACAATTCGTGTCATCAAGAATTCTAGCCCTTCTCTACAATCGGAGTTTTGCATCTAACAGTGCTATCAGCAATGAGCTGTAGATCTGGAAAGCAGAAATCGACATTGGACCTGGTTAAGATGAGGCTGTAGTTGAAATTAGAATGTTAATTTTTTATCTGCTGCTTAATAAAATTTTCCACGGCAGGGTATTATGGTAGTAGTATGAAAGCAGAAAATAGTGTGGGAACGGAGACAGTGGATTCTATTCCAACTGCAGACACCTGGGGTTCGGAGTTTTACAAATATTTCAACATAATTGTGCTTGCGAAGACGGATGGCGGATAAAGTTTCTGGCGTTGATCAAACCCTGGGCGATGCGCCATGCATTCGACTTCATTAAGCATCATTGGAGGTGGCTAAATGCATATCTGGCCTTTGCAATTACTCGCTTACAGATGTATAGAGGTGATGGCGCTTTCCTCTCAGATAAGCCTGGTACCAATTTGCCGACTCAAGAGGGCTGGGAGACCTGGTGAAGCTGTGCCGCGGAGGTCGGTACTGTGTCTATTGCAGGGCAGCTCCAAACACGGCGCTACACGTTGCCTTCTATCGTGGTTGTATTTTACATAATACCCTGTTTTGAAAAATTGTACTAGGCGTGTACCGAGCTTGACAAGGAGCGTTCCTGTAGTTCTTCTGGCGAATTTTAATTCGATCAGTCTTCATTAAATTGACATTCACGGAATCCTCAAGAAGCTTCCCACCGCACAAGCAAATTCTAATTTTTTGATTTTTTAATTTTTTTAAGCAATTTGTAATTGATTAACAAAAGGCAATTACTCGAACGGTGAAATGATGCTATTACTACAATATATAGTACTTATGGTGCTTAATCTTATATTGAATAAACGAATAAAACTGCATTCCTAGAAATGAGGAAAAGTCAGAACCTCGGGGACGTCCGGGGTTATCCACCAGACCAATCAGGGGCCTTGCTTTACTTTTCCTTCAGTCATGTTTCCATTCTATGAATCGTATCAACAATTACCTATCAACGGGAATAAAAAAGAGCACAGAGAAGAGCACATGAACGATTTTGGTTGGTGCATTGGAAATCACGTGAGCCTCTGGAACCGCTTACCAAGGGTTCGAAGCTCTGCTGAGCTTCCGAATTTTGCTCTACCTAAGCATCCTCTTGGATGTTTTTCACACCATCCTTTGCCATGGAAAGAGGACCGAAGGTGCATAAGAGTAAACATTCAGTAAACAAAATTTATTAAAAAATTGTACGAATTTTATACAACTCATGATTGGAGAAATAATTAACCCGTCAATACTTCTAATGAAAAGAGTCACTAAAAGAAACAAGGACAACATAAATTTCTTTACTTCACAAATTGGGCCAGGACCGAACAACAACTAAATTTCAACGAACATCTCATTACCGTTGTGATGAAGAAGGAAAGCTGGAGGCGAGGATATAATCGCCTCATCTGAACTGGATATTCCACAAAACTAGAGACATAAGGCGGCGTAATTCTAGAGATCTAATAAGGAGAGCCAGTTGGGTGGGGCGACGATAGATAGATTACTAGTGACGCGAACAAAAAGACGCTTTGTGACTCTGGAAGCAGGAACTATATGGTCGTTGGGTGCGCCGACTCAGTTGGAATATTTGAAATGCTTCGAAAACCACCACGTTTGCGAGAACACGAATATTCGACTGTAGTCGTATAAGAATTCATATCACCAATACGAAGCGGATGTAGACTCTGGTTGGGAGCCGCTCTGGTGTATGTCAGTCATTACCTGAAAAAGAAAGTAATTCAACGCTTGACAACCAGTTCGGTCATTAATACTCGAGACAAATCTTGCTGCAAAAACGAGAAGATTTAAAAAGAAGGCATTTCCATCTTCAATCAAAGAAAAATCTTATAAAAAGAGAAGAATCGAAAGCATGACACAGTTCTCGGCCTTCACTGCGAAAAGTGGGCCATCGTCGACTTTTGCGTGTAGCGGTTCGACTCTTTAAGTTTGATCCTGTTGACATTTTGTTCTCAAATAAAGGGGGAATTTCAGTTAGAGAAGATAGAGATCTGGTTTGTTTTAGGCCCACTGTTACTCGTTCAATAGAAGTTGTTTATGACACCAGAGTGCAGCGAAAATAGGAGCCTGCAATTTTCACGAAACAAGCATTCTACTGCAATCATGATTACTTAAGACTTGTTATTGAATCATTCTGCCAGAAGTTTCTGGAAATTTCGTACTCTTTTTTTTTGAAGTTTCGGTGATGAAAGAACATTACTGCATCTGCCTTTGTTTCATCACTTCAGCGTTTCTAGATTCCAATTTAAAGTATTATGGATGGAAGGTGTCAACCATGGGAAAATGTGGAGCTGCTAATATTCATATTCACTCATAGCTGGCAAATAGGATGCACAACTTAGTTCGCAATAAATGTCACGGCTTTGCTGGTTCATTTTTGGATATTTGGAATTGATCCAAACGCTTCAGGAGTTTTACGCGCTGATGTTTTCGATTCGTGCGTGAATATAGTGACTCCTACTTCGAAATCTTCTCCCCGTTTCGCCAGCGTATTCGTCCCCGCATGCTTTACATGAGATCAGGTAGACTGTACCCGAGGTCATGCAATCACCGTCTCTACCGTTAGAGCAAATTGTGCAGTTTTTCGTTAAACATAGGCGGTCATATAGGCGGTTGCGAATTAGCTGGCGTCGTAGAGTGTCCAGAGGTATTTCTATCACTCTTATGGAATTCTCTTGACCTGCCCTTATTAAGCAACGTTTTATGGCTGCACTTATTTCGCTAGAAATAAAGAAAGTGGAGCGGGCGGAGCCTTGTTTTCGCTAGAATTATTGCTTTGGAGCGTAGTTTTTCCTCTATGTCAGTGCCAAGCAGCTACAGTTTCGTAACTATTTGAAGTGGCTATTTGTTGCGCCAGTTTCGAGGATTCTTCCCTTTGCTATTTACCTGTGCACGCGTTGGTGGCGGTTCGAAACATATTTCTTATAAGCGCCCTTTTAGTGTGTGAGGGATGAGAGGAGAGATAATGAACCAGTATATTCTTACTGCTTGGTTTTCGATACCATTTTGTGATGTAGCCGTTCTCGGATAGGTTGACTTGAACGTTTACGAATGGAAGCCAGTTTTCTTTCGGTTTCTCACGGGTGAATTTTATATACTCTGACTGCTTGTTCAATAACTGGAAACATTTGTCCATCTCCTCTTGTGTAGAGCAGATGACAAAACAGTCATCTATATACCTGCAGTAGAGTAATGGCCCGAGGTCGATTACTGGTGCTTCCACTTTAGACATAAAGGCAACGGCAAGGGTTGGTGCCAGTCGCTGTCCCGTTGCCAACCCTCTCATTTGCGCGTAATGTTTCCTCGTCCATCTGAAGATTGAGCAGTTTAGGCACTCCTTTAAGAGTGTCATCAACTGCTGAATCGAGAAGCCATACATGTTTATTGCTCCTTCATGTTGTATTAGGAGCTCGCGAATGGCTTACATAGCGGAGTCGTTCGACACGTTTGTATAAAGGGCGGTGACTTCGAAGGACTCCATCGCGTACGTGCTTTTGGGTTACGCATTAAAAGAAAAAAAAAGAACATTTAGTCGGTAAATCTAAATTAAAACCAAACACTCCACTAGGTGCGCATAGGATGCAGGAACACAACGGAGAAGATTTTGAAGTAGGAGTCACTATTCTTACTCACGAATTGAAAACATCAACGCGTGAAACTCTTGAAGCGTTTTGGATCAATTCCAAAAATTTAAAAATGAAACGCAAGGAGGAGTGTCTTGTCATCACGCGTGACCTGGCACCATGCCTCAGGCTAATCTAATGGCCTGACACAGGCACAGTCCTCGCCCATGTTGTACTCTGTGTGGCTGCTATCCACCAACTAACTTTACAAGAAATAAACGGTAGGTGTTTAAATAAAGCTGTTTCTTATGCGAATACAAATTTATTTGTTAAGTTCTATCTGCTAGGGTTATGAAAGTGTTTGCTTGAGTTAGATTGCATCTCAATTTGACCTTTCCAGGCCCTGAAGAAGGCGAAACAGCCGAAACATCAGCTGTTCTATCCTAATAAATTCTATAATAACAACCTCGTGTCTGCTTATTGAAATAAAACATCGAATTCCAAGATTGGTGCTTCCGTTTCTGCATTTGATAAGTTTTTAAGAAAAACTACAGCATAGACTTTGTTCGAGTGATTTGTTTTATAAATTTTCAACTTCTCGTATGACGTTCACTTGTGCTAAATCTCGAACAGTTACAGGACCGATTTTATATTAACCTAAGGCATTGCATTGACCAATAACTCACTGTTTTCTTGTTTATCAGCCAGAAAAACGAAACCGAAAAAGGATAAAAAATCAACCTTGGGTTTTTCTAGGAGAAGGATAGAAAAATAATCATAAAAATGAGTGGCTTCCGCGCACAATGTGCTATGTTGATCTCGTCCACCATACATTTTCTGTTGAAGTGCAACCATAGTCAAAAAACACTCCGTGGATTTTGGAATTGTGAATATTTCCTTGAAACTTTTTCATTGCTCTTGTTTTATCCCTTCTCGAATTTTTTCGCCGTATAGCTAGCTATGCATATAGCCGCTGCTAGAACAATAGTTAGAGGTGTCCTGCATTAACAGAGTCGTTAACTCGATCCCGTGTCCAGGCCAACGAAGCTTTCTTCCTACAGGCTAGGTCTTAGCATTGTCTTCGATGATAAAAACACTGACTCAGTGCATGAGCAGGTGAATTGAAATCACTGGCTCACTGCACCCTACCACTTTTACAGTACCACGCATGGAGACGAAAGCATTGCGTACTTTTATACGTTTGTTCAACTCCAAACCCCTTACGTTTCAGAGTTGTAATTTCGCATCTACATTTTGGCCACATATGTAATGCAAACATTTATTCGTGTTGTTTAAAGATGAACAAACAAGAGAGGGAAATCTGTCGAACAGCGATCTGAAATATCCGAAATAACGGTGTACAGCAGTGAGAGCTATTGTACAGGTGGCCCTATAAAGCTTGATGTCGCTTATATGGGCAGAGAGAGTGGATATATGGCTCTGTCCATAACATGCATACCTCCACTGAAAAATGCAAAGTGCTTTTTCTAATCATTGGTTCTTGTAAGCCTTAAAATTTCCCTCTCCTGTTTGTTCAACTCCAGAGATATGTGCAAATTACATCGCTTGTAACAGAAGAGCTTTGAAATTTGGTGAGCACATTGTATATCATGTTTTTCTAGCTTGCATTTTTCGCAAAGATGGCAATATTGACTGGGATATTTTCAGCACTGCAGGGAAGAATCTTGGCTGGTAGCTCATGGCTTCGTTAATGGTGGATTGTAAGGCAGCAAGGGCTCTGCTGTTCCGTCATTACTTCAATCTCATTACGGAAGGAAGTGAGGATTCGACTTTGCTTAGAAAAAGTAATAATGACGTGCTGCATTTATAAATTCTCGACGACAGCTTTCTTTCAAACAAGTTTTGCAAAGAAACTCAGCGAAATGAATTTCTATTCACAACTGTTTGCCCAGTTATGGCGTGGATGACATGTGAGATTGCAGGTAAAAACACGGAGGATACAGAATAGAGAAGCGAAGATCTAGATCAAATGGCTAATTAGATCAAATATCAACGATGAACTGACATACTCGTTTTAAACACATAAAAAGATGTATTCGGCTACTTATATAGCTAAATGCGCTATCAAAAAATGGAAACGTAAATTCTATCTCGTTCAGAATGAATGTCGTTTGAGTAGCCTTTATAAAAGTGGACTTGAGCAGCCTGCTGATCTGTTCTATAACGTAGATGCTAGATGCTGGGTCATACTGATAAAAAGGCATTATGAAAACTTGCCAGATTGAATGAGACATTACTCTCGTCAAAGAGAAAAAATTTTTCTCAGTACTCAACAATCGGAACTGAAGTAACTTATTTCATACATGACGCCCAAAGGTGGGTATTCGAAAAGAAGGCTACATAGATTTATAGAAGAACCTTTGCTCTATCGCATTGCTCGTATATATTATCTTTGTCCACTGCTCATTCAAGGCTTAGAATAGTTCAATATTTCAACGGTGTTTAGCTCGAATCTGTAGCTATCTTCACACGAAGTAACAAAAAATGTGCTGTGTACTAAAGAAGACTGTGCGGTACTGGTTGCCACTGTTTTGCATGCCACCCTCTTTTTAAGCACCTACGCGACCTCGTGACTTCTGCAGGAGTTATTTAAACTAAAAATACCGACTCCAACATTAAAACAAAACATCTCAGTTTGCAATAAATTCTACCAGGTGCTATCAGAATCCATTAATCAGGACAAAGATTTTCTCGTTTAATACTGCGAAATTACGATTTTCTTAAGCCTATGGCATCCATCTCTTCCATTTTCTCGCTTCAAGACTCATATTTCGAAAGCGAAAAAAATGAACAAGTTGGATTTCATCGAGCTAAACAAATTACTGCATCCTAGTTCATCGTTTTACTCTCGGCGCTTTGTGGGAAGTTCCAAAGGGCTAAATTTCGTTACCAATTCTCTGAAAGCCTTGATTTTCTTCATGTTTAAATTAGAAAGTAGGGCGCAATAAAATTATACACGCAGTTTGCCATAAAACAAAGTCTTTTCCATGAATCTAAAAGTTTCGTCCTCTAGATATACTAAAGCAATCAAGAAATTGTCTTCTGTTTTCAAAAAATCAGGTTCGTCGCAGAAGTGTCATGTCTAGGTCATCATTGGTGGAATGGATAACGCGGAAGCCGTGGAAAGTTTATCTCAGGTTTCAATCTGAGCTGACGTCCCAGTTTTGCAAATATCTCAGAATCATTGTCCTAAAGCGACACTCTCACCGCGGTTTTCTACTGGTGGATGCCCACAACACTTCTCTTAACACATTTTCAACGCGACGTATTCATTCTAGTGGTCACGGTGAAGCAATAATGACAGTTTTCATGTTTAAGCTGACGTATTTCACTTTTTAGTTAACTTTTTGAATTGAATTAACGATCACTGAAATGTACATGCTACCGAGAAAGAAGTTTTGCAACCTACTAGATAAATTTCTGATTTGCAGGAATTCACGAAACATTTTTCCTTCTGTTCTGCAGGGTCCGTCTTAGCACCATCCTCGTCGGTACCTGTTCCAGGGAGGGACCACTTAGTGCACTACTTCTATTGGTCCGCTAGTAAGGTGGTCATCTTCATTCCTATGCGGACACGAAATTACTCATCACTTCACCTTTTCTCACTATTATCATATAGAAATTCAGGACGTAACAGTGGATTAATAATAAATTCTTGCTGCTTAAAGCTATACTATGGAAAAGTGGTATAATAAAGGGAGCTTCTTCTTACCTTAATAGCTATCGAAACTTTTTCCAATTTGATTGAAATCTTAAAGAACTGCCAATAACACGCATTATAGATGACGGTATTACCACACCAAGATTTCATGAAGAGACACAGTTTACCATAAATTTGCCACTCTACTCCTTGTGATTCTTTGTACTTATTTGTTTATAGAATGATGAGCAAAACTTAAAAACTGGTTGAAGCAATGTGGCTGAAAGCTTTACGATACCACTAGCTGGCTGACGTTCGTCTCCAACACGTATGAGTGATTTAGAAACTAAAAATCTCAGTGGGTGGGTACTGCTCGACACAAACTCGGAGTGCTGCCCATTGCCTGATATACTGCAGTCCGTGAACTTTTCAAACTTTAATACAGGTGTGGTGTTAATAATGAACTTTCCATTGAAACTTTGCTGAAGATTCCATCGCTGTAACAGTAGCTGACGTTTCGGCAGTATCGCCTTCTTCAGAGCCTGGAAGGGTATCCTGATATACAACTGACTAGGACAAAAGCTTCAATAACACAAAAAGACGAAAAACTCAATTGTAATTACATGAGTGGGGCTTACCGTAGAAAATTGTTGAACCAGGAGGTAGTTTTTAAGCCCTTTGATAAATTGGTTTTGTTGAGCTTATTTATCAGTGGGGTCCTTTCATCTCTCCTGAGCAATGGAGTCGTGTCTCAACGAAATTTGACCTTCATGGTAGTTTTAAAAATTTTAACTACCCTTTTCAAATTCACTGTGTGAGCCCAACCACTTCTTGCATTCAAATATTCTTCTCCGCCTTCGTCATCCACGTGCGACTTCGACTGTTGGGTCGGTATGGCTGCTGTAAGAACTGTCGCCATCACAATGATTGTGGCTGAATGCTGGGCGAGTCGATTATTTCTCGGATCTTTGTCCAGCGTTTCCACCTGGATTGAAGAGATTGCATTGTTTCCAGAAAAGTTGGGTATCGATTTTTCAATCGTGCTCGGGTTGTTAAATCGATACTGAACTTTTCTGGAAACGGTCCACTTTCTGCAATCCAGTGAAACCTCGGGGAACCCTAGGCGGCGTCGGAACAGCACCATGCTCTTGACGAACGTCATCACTACCAGTGCACTAGCTGCCCTTTCTAAAGGTCTTACGTTTGAAGCACATAAAAGAAAGCCGAAAAAACACTTCGAAAAAGGTGGCCGAATAGAATGCACAAAATTAGATACGCCCTCGCGTCTCGTCGTTAACAAGAGAATCACTTTACTGAATGATGAAGGTAATCTGGCACGCAAGCATTCAGAGGACTCGGAGCCATTACAAGATTCCTTTGCCCGTTGGAAGCAAAATTGATAGACATCCAATTGATCACAGATCGATTTGGAATAATTAGCGAAAAAGAGCAGTTTTTGTTTCCTAGGCGCATCCGCCTCGACTTTGCGAACCTATTCCGATTGAGAACGGTTAGATGTCGGCTTTGGGACAATCTAAAAGAGGGAAATAATTTAGCAACGGAATCTTCTAGCTGCAAACATTTGACACTTAAACAGGCCCTCCTCACTGGTTGTGTGGGCTCCAGCATAATCACTATTTATCGGAGAATTGCTGGTTAAGCCATTGTGGTTCCCTGGAATCTCGAGGTAACCCTGGCCAAAGTCTGCCACAGATCTTCACCACCATGGGCAGTCGCAGCTCTCGTGGATCAGAGAGAGATTAGCCACCATGCGACTTTGATACCAGGACGGTGGTGAATTTTGGTATTTGTTTATTCTTAGCTGGGCTTCCTAATGGAATAGCCAGACTCCTTCTCAGCTTGGGAGACCCTGCTGGGGAAACGAATTTCCCGACTGTATATCGCAGTCAGACACTCAGGAACACCTACCAGCCACAATAAGGCGGTAAACCATTGGGATGAGCTGCAAACAACTTAGCAAATATTTGAGAATTTCGCTAACATAACGAGAGCCACAACGTTCACATGTAGGACATGTGGAAATAAAACTGTTATGCAGGAAGTACTGAAAATAAGGGCTACCTATCATGTGAAGTCTTCAACTCGATGCGGCCACCTAGTTTACTAACCAATGTCTTCCTATCCTTTTGATAATAATTTGCTCTTCAACGGACAAAATCCATCCTGCAACTGTCGGCATCAGACAAGCTTGTACGTAGAAAAAACATATTTTCTTCACGAAAAATTTCATCAAACCAGCCAAACCGTATGCAATGAACTAAATGCACCGTAATAGTATCCAGGATCGACTTTCTATTAACCTCGGCATTGAATTATGAATTCGTCGTTTTCTCTCTCAGCAATTGCGAGGTTGTTAAACAGCATACGTTTACTTCCATACAATAGCACACATGCAACACAATCGTAGCTGACGTTTCGGCAATCGCCTTCTTCAGAGCCTGAAAGGGTACACTAATACGCAACCTACTAGGTCAAACACTTCAACGGCACAAACAGAAAGATGAAAATCTGAGCGATTATTACAAGATCTACGGCTTCTTGAAAAAACAAACCGTTTTTTTCATCTGTCTTCCACCGAGGAAGAACAGCCGCTCAGAGTCGCATATGGCCGAGGACTGCAGCACCCCCAATCAACGATCGATACGAAGGTAAGGGGCGAGATCCCGCGTAATCTCGGGGCATTCCTCCCTGCTATTCATTGTAGGATTTTTGGCATTTATCCAAAAAGCCTCGAGGAGTTTGCGCGTTGGTGTTTTAGTATCCCGTGCGAGGATAGCGACTTTTATATCAAAATCGTTTCCGCTATGCTTTTCTATGCTATGCATGCCTAGTGGTGCACTTTGTCTTGCTTTTCGTTTCCAATCTTGGTGTACTTTCATAAGGATACACAAGGGTCTGCCCGTTTCGCCAATATATTCGTCTCCGCAAGCGCCACAAGAGATCAGGTATATCGTGCCTAAACTCATGCAGTCACCATCCCTGCCATAAGGGCAAATTACGCAATTTTGTGTTTCACATAGACGGTCATACAAGCGGTTACGAACTAACTGGTGCCGAAGAGTATTCGGTGGTATTTCAATTATCGCTACCGATTGCTCTCCTCTATTCTGTTGACCGTGTGACTACCATTTACATTCTCATCTTCCTGTTTGTGCTGTTGAAGCGTTTGACCTAGTAAGTTGCGTGTTGGTGTACCCTTCCAGACTCTGAAGAAGGCGATTCTGCCGAAACGACAGCTGCGATTGTGTTGTATGTGTGTTATTGTATGTAAGTAAACGTATGCTGTTTAACAACCTCGCGATTGCTAAGAGAGAAAACGACGAATTCATAAATGCATCGTATTCGTTGCAAAGAATTTGGAGCACTATCGATGGAGTAGCAGACAAATGGATGTTTTATAATGACTCTGGTACGGCTTTCTAACGACAATAAGTATGGAGCAGCATAACACCTAATAAAAACGCTGTAAATCTTTATCCTTCTTTGTTTGAAAGAACTCGGTCCAATTCAAAAAACTGGTGAATTCCTGTGGCGAAAACTTAAGAACTCTTTAGAAAGGTCTTACAGGATTCCAAGAAATGTATCGTGAGTGAGATTTATGAAGAAAGTCAAAAATTCAAAGCAGTGGCCGAATCAACGGAGAAAACCGAGGGTTTTTGTGAAAGACGGATGCAAGGTAACGAATCGAAAGAAGAAAGTGTTGGAGCCCGAAAAAATATTGGTGTTGAATCATATGAATAAGTGACTATTATAGCTCTGAATTGCAGAACATATAATTCTTTCAGCCAAAAAACTTTTTCTGGAAACTGAGTCACTTCTTTATCTCAAGTCTAAAGCACGAAGTTTGAACATCGCTAAATATCTTTGCTTATTATATTTTGGAGTTCTGTTACTTTGCGTAAGGTGAGAATCACTGAAAGTAAGGGCATGTGTTATTATAAAGGTTCATGACAAGTCGTTAAATCCTTATGATATCGAGTTCAGATATAAGACCAGTTTGTGGGCGATAATAAACAAGCGTCATTGAGGAAATTTGAGTACAATAAAGACTTTCGACTCCATGCACGAATCCAGCACTTCAAAAGTTAAAAGAACTCAGAATGAAAATGGAAACTTTTTTCGTGTCGATGTTTGGCATGTGACAGGTTCGAGAATTAATTAAACCGAAAACTAGCAGAGTATCAATTGGTGATAAGAGTGGGTAGTGTGTAGGAATTACTAGCCAGTTAGAAGATGACACAATGGAAAACATCTTGAAGACGCTTCCGTTTTCACTGAATATTTGAAAAAGAATTCAGAAGTCAGTACCGAAAACTGAAGAGGGAAAGAGTCAAAGTGGCAAAAGTGACAGGTTTAGAACCATTAGCGATTTTAAAATTGAATTGCCAAAATGTTTTGTTCATACTTGTTTACCAAGTCTCATATGCTAGTACCCACTGAAGACATTGCGTATACCGATCCATCACTCCCCAAGATTAGGTATGCCATTAACTGTGTATACTGGCTATCGAATGGAATAACATGGTTTTTAATTCTAATACTCAGTTGCTAAAACATTCGTAACGTGGTCGTACCAGCGCGTATGTGACGGAGTTGCTAGACGTTTCAGCGTTTCATGCAAACGTACCGAATGACTCCGCACGTGCAATCAATCCATAGACCAACTACTCATGCAATACGACGGGCAATAAATATGTATGGTTTTCGATTAAGCAGCTCACGGCCATCGTTATGTCTGCGGTGGAAGCCGTCGAACTCGATGTCCGGCCATTATTCTACTGTAGGACATCTAAATCTGGTTTGTCATCTGCTCAACACAGGAAAACATAGTCAAATGTTTTAAAATTCTAGAACAACACTTAGAGGGCATAAATGTCGCTCGAAAGAAACCAAAGAAAGAGGATTGCACTTTTCGACGTTCAAATCAATTTGTTCTAAGACGGCAACACGACCAAATGGAACCGAAAGCGAAGCAGCAAAAACACACTGGTTTAATACCTCACCTTCCAGCTTTCACACACAAGATGGCAGTTGTGACAAAAATGTTTCGAGCAACCACAAATGTGTGCACAGGAACAGAGCGGATGGAAGAACGTCTGAAATGGGGAGAGAAATAGACAATTCCAATGGCTACGAAACGGCGGCTTCTCCGAATGAGCTTATCGGGAAAACAAAAGTCCAAAAAGAGAAGACTAAGTAAAACAAGGGCCCAGTAAACTGCCACCTTCCTTCTACCTTTACATGATAAGCATATCACAGTCGACGTCACACAATGCTTACATTATCGATTCCAACCTTTCTTTCGAAGTCCATTTATCATGACCGACTTTCTATCTACCTCTGCATTAATCAAATAGCCCTCTATATTCCTGTTGAGCAAATACGAGGTGTTCTTTATTGTTTATTCCGTCAAAGCTGACGTTTCGGCAGCATCACCTTTTTCAGAGCTTGGAAGAGTTTATTGGTAGACAATTTACTATGTCAAACTATGTCAAATTTACTACAATAACACATAAGAAAAGATGAAAATCTAAATTGGAAGCACACGTTGATATCTTGGCTCGGCAAATAGCCATCTCCAATGGCTACGAAATAGTAACCCCACGAGAAAAGTTTAGAAGGAGAGCGACGCCCCAAAACGAAAAACGTGGTCAAAACAAAGCCCCGTTTATGTTAGCCTTTATTAGCGATGGACTAAGTGTAGCTATAAAACTCTGCTTAAGAAGAGCAGGTCTAGCGGATTCCGTAGCGGTAGTTCAAATACCATCCGATACTCTCCGTGGTCAGTTAGTTCGTAACCGCCTATGTGACTGTCTATGTGAAACACAACATTGCGTAATTTGCCCTTTTGGCAGGGATGGTGGCTGCGTGAGCTCAAGTACGACTGATCTCTTGTCGTACTTTCGGAGATGAACATATATGCGAAACAGGCAGACCATTATGTATTCGCATAAAAAACACCAAGATGGAGAACGAAAGGTAAGACAAAGTAGCCCACTAGGGACACAGAGGATACAAAAACATAGCGGAGACGATTTTGGTATAAAAGTCACAATCCTCGCGCAGGATGCCAAAACACCAAAGCGCAAACTTCTTGAGGCTATTGGATAAATAGCAAGAACCCTAAAATTAGTTGCATGAAGCAGTGTCCAGAGACCACACGTGATCTCGCTCCGTACCTTCTCATCGATTCCTGACGAAGGGTGGTGCATTTAGCGACCATATGCGACTCTGATCAGCTGTTCTTCCTCAGTGGAAGGCACGTAATGAACGAGAGGTTTCTTCGAGAAGCTGTTGTTCGTGTGATTGCCATTTAGATTTTCATCTTTCTGGATGAGTTATTGTAGCTCTTGACATAGTAAACTGCCCATCAATATACTCTTCCAAGCTCTGAAGAAGGCGATACTGCCAAGACGTCAGCTTAACAGAATAAAAGGTAACACGTCGTGTTTGCTCAACAAAAATATCGAGAGCTTTCCACAACCTCCTTGATGCTGCTATCATAACTGAACCAAAGTTAAGTCCAAGGATAACTTTCTATTAGCCTCGACATTAATTAATAATTGACTACTTTTCTTCAATGAGCAAACTCGAGGTTGTTATTGTCGCACTTACTAGAACACAGTACTGACGTTTTGGCGGTTTGGCTTTCTTCAGAGCCTAGAAAGGTCGAACTGACATGCAATCTACTCAGCTAAACATTTTCATAACCTCGGCGGACAAAACCTAACGCACAAATTTGAAATCACGTAATAAACAGCTTCTTTTTATTACCCACCATTTCGTTCTTCGTAAGTTTTCCAGTTATTTGGTAAAGACCAACAGCAGGGAGTATTACATGGGCGATGAATATGCCTGGTTCAGGCCAAAGAATCGGCATGAGGTACGGCGCTAGGTCACGCGTGATCTCAAGAGATTCCTCCTTGCGGCTTAATCTTGCATTTCTGGAATTAAACCAAAACTCTTCAAGAGTTCTGGGCGCTGTTCTGAATTCCTGTCTAAGGATAGTGACTTTTACTTCTAAGTCTTCTCCGTTATGGTTATGTGTTCCGCGCACTCTTAATGGAATGTTTGGTTTCACTTTAAATTAACCGACTAGATGTTATTTCAAACGGAAGAAGAGTGGTCTACTCGAATCGTCAATCTATTCGTTGCCAAAAGCTTCACAAGAGATTAAGTACACCGGACCCGAACACATTTTATCACCGTCTGCGCCAATGGGGCATGTCATGAAATTTTCCATTGTACATAGTCGGTCACATATACAGTTACTAGCTGGGATCTTAGAGTGTCAGTATGCATTTCTATCACTGTTACCGATTTCTCAAAATCGGCTCTTCCTAAACAACCTTTTAATAGCTGCACTTATTTCGTTAGAGATAAAGAGCAGGATAGACGGAGTCTTATTCTCGCTAGACTTATCGTATAGGGAGTGATTTTTTCTCTGCCCCTAATCCGATGAGCTATTGTTTTGTAGTTATTTGAAATCGTCATTTACCACGCCAATTTCCAGGATTCTTCCTTCTACTCTCTTCTTGTGCACACACTGATAGCTGTTCGACATATATTTTTTACAAGCCTCTGCTGGTGTGCGAGTGATGAAAGGAGAGGTAATTAACCACTATGTTTTTGCTTCGGTACTACATGGAGCGATCCATCGTATCGTCTTCTGTAAGGGAAACAGGAAAGAACTTCCCGGCAATTCATCCAGTTGAGGCTGCAGGAAGGTCAATAGATCACAGAACAAAAGCGCTGTAATAGCATTAATATAAAAGCTGTCATGGACACTTACACTGCATTGGGACGGAACCTTTTCTAATACTTGCAAAAACTGTTGGTTATCGAGAGCAATAGTCAAGAGAAGGCGGTAGTGGATGCAAATAACCATTGGCGACTCTAACATAATGCTCCTCTCCCGTCTGGAAGTCGGAGTTTGGTAAACCGTTGGAACACTTGTAACGAGCACAGCTTTGTTGACTGATCTCTGGATGAGCACCTACTTGCATTATAATGGCTGCGAGAGTGCTTGAACGCCTTTAATTGATCATTTCGTCAAAGAAAGAGACATCAGGATCCGAAAAAATGTAGGTAATTTGTGATCACTTGCATAGCAGTACGGTGTAAATCCCGTTGCTCGAAGTGCTTGACAGGTTCCACCAGATGGAGTCGTTGTAGGAAGCACAATTTTTTGGAGTGTTTCCGTCGACATCAGGAGATATGTACATCACCCGTTCGATTTTCTCGAACGCTATTTATTGCAGGCAACAATTCCTGGTCATTAAAGCCACATGTGAAGCGCTTTCTGGTAAAACAAGGATAAAATTCTCGACTTTGGTCAATCCCTTAGGTATGCACCATACACTCGACTTCATTAAGCTCCTTTGGAGGCGATTGAATGCGTATCTGACCTTTACAATAACACGCGGTGGCCTACCGATGCATCGATTCAGTGCTGCTATCCTCTCAGACCAAACAAGTCCTTTACCAATTTGCTGACCCAGGAGGAATGGAAGGTTTGGCGGGCCATAAGCGCCGGAATCGATCAAATGTGTACTGAGGGGCGCCTCCGACCACTTCGCCACAGGCGCTCTATGTGACGCGCTTTCTGGTAGTATGAGTAAACTATCAATGAGCCCAGAGGATCATGATTGTCGGAAAGAATTGCAAGCCGCTGTTGGTAAAGGTGATTATTGCTGGTATTGGTTTATTACTGTTAATTTGTAGGTAGGATATATATGTGCATATTATATCTCCGTAAAAATTCTGTAGATCGTAGAAATGAGTGTAAAGCATGAGGGTAATGATGCTTGATAACTACGAAAGACAAAATGTGTTCAATCCCATTGATAAGCGCATAGAGTGTGGATATTCGAGTTACCTGGAAGAAGACCTTGAAGTGATTTATCATCTAGACAATGCCAGAATATTTCTCTCCTCGATGTCGAATTTCAGTGTTCAAGAGGATTTTTAACCAAACTTCTGTACCTCTTTTCCGGACAAAGTCTCTATGCTGGAAGCGTTCCTCAACGGCAACAATCTCTTACCACAGGAATCGACGTGGGTGGCTTTTCACATATCAATTAGGACATAAAGGGAGCGATTCTACCGGAGTGAGTTGATATTCACTAGCTATTTCCAATCAAACCATTGCTGAACAAGGAGAGCAACAACTATGGGAACATCTATACCAACCTCACGTCGGCTAAAAGAGGGCAGTTCGTAAGAACATGTATCCGGATATATCAATTATTATGCCGACGTTTATAGAAAGTCGATCTTCTAAGTGATTTACAGTTATTTATTTCGACGTATGAAGGTTTGACATCAGTGTTTTGAGCCTTATCTGTAGAAGATAAAAAGCAAAGCTGGCAGTATTGATCAATGTTTGACAGGTATTCCATGCGTGCAACTTCACTAGACTTCTTTTGAATTGAATAATTGCCTATAAAGTATAAACTGACCTATAAAGTAATTCACGGTGGCCTACCAGTGCACCGTCAGCAATTTTTTTCCCTGATAAGCGCAGTATACATTTAAATACGCGGAGAAATGAAACTCTTGGTGAGCTTGCATTGTAGGATCGAGCGAACGACCACTTGTGTATTTCAGGGAAGCTACAACCACTCCATTATACTCACAATAATCTCTTCTGCGGGCCAAATGTTTCGCAAAAGTTTTTTGGGTGAGTTCAATTCGTGAGCAAGAAATTGTCGCTGATGAATGGAGCAGCCATCAGCGAAATTCGTCATTTCTATATTTTAACACCAATGGGCACCTTTTCGCTACAGCTCTTAAATGCTGGTTAGATTTCAGAAGACATCATCCAAACGCTCTGTGGTTGTCGTGGAGTCCAAGACGTGTCTGACGTGCCATCACACCCCTCTGCTGCGCAACAGAATGCAAAAACGATTAATGATTTGAAAAGTCGAGCGCCGAGTTTTGGGTCCGTTAGTTGATTGTTCTCCAAGTTCGTTGAATGTTCGAATGTCAACGGTACACGTACGAAAAGGTCTGTGTAGTTGGAGACCAGTTTGTTTGATTTGTGCGCTTTCTCATAATGCGTTCTTTATGAACTGAGCCTTCTTCCTATTTTTAGGCTGCCCAAACTTTTCTCCTGCTTCGTTAAGCTCATTTAACAACGTTTATGCATCGTTAGTACTTCTTGATAAGATGACGTTCTCGCCGGCAAAACGAGTGCAGTGCACGGTTGGAATTCACCATCAATGCGTATGTCCGTGACGTTCCGCTCGGACAACCAGGTGTCCAGCTTGTTCTTTGTAAAAAAAAATAGGCATTTTTTAATTATTTAGTTAAAAATAAGCAAGAAGTGGTGTACTATCGTCAGATATCATTTTTTTTCGTATATTTTTGTGGCAATGACATGTTTTTAGGTGTGAACTTGCAGACTGTAGCAATACTTCGCTGAAAACTTTCTGTTTCCCTTGCCGTGAAGCAAAGTGCGATCTGCTAAACTTCTGGGAAATGGATGTCATTAGACGTTTTAACTTACTTGGATACTTGGATACTCGTACGATCCGTCTTCACGAGTTGTGCGGACCCCAGCACATATGTCATTCGTTCCTTTCTCTCGCAATCGCAGTCCAAGGTGGTGGTCTTGTTCGAGCTTGGTAACGCTTGCGAGTCTCACACCGTGATCTCTAAAACAACCGCAGCTGCGAGTACAGCTGATTAACTTTGTTTACGAACACGCCCTCGCAACGTGTAGGTCGCCAAGAGGACGTTTGCATTCTCTTGGAGTCCACTCTACTTTTCTTTTTGTCCATCTGTCGTCTGTTCTTCTCATTATGTGACCGGCCCATCTATGTTTCGCTGTCGATGTATATTCTCCTGAATCTCGAAGATGTAACAGATTTCGAAGGTCAGAGCTTCGCATTCCGGCTAGATATTGGGAGTGCCGGTTATGTCTTAGAAGACACTCTCTCTGTCGCTCAAGCACTCTGTGAGTGGTGCGAAGAATTCTTGACGTTGTTGAAGTATCAACCCACGTCTCTGCACCATAACAGAGCGCTGAGAGGACCGTAGAATCGAAGAGATGAGCGCGGACTTTCGGGTTCTTCAGTTGGTCGGTGGCTTCTTTAAGAGGCCCGAATGCGGCGCAAGCTGCTCTCTTTCTTCTATCTATCTCTTCCTTCATGCTGTTTTCCATGTTCATTGATCGCCCAAGGTATACGTGCGAGGTGGTCTCTGCAATAAGAGAACCATCCAATTAAATTTTTTTGCCTTGGAACCACGGGTTTCTCATAAACTGGGTTTTCTTTCAATTTATGCGAAGTTCGATCGTTATCGCCGCTTCGTTGAACTCGTTGATCATCATCTCTGCTTCGCTAGTACTTCTTGAGAAAATGACAATGTCGTCGGCAAAACGAAGGTTTGATGGGAATTTTCCATCAATATGCATACCTTTCTTATCCCAATCGATTGACTTCATTATCCACTGCAGTGCGGCACTGAACAGTTTTGGCGATATTGTGTCACTCTGTCCAACCCCTTTTCCTATGGGTAGAGGTCGATGGAAAAGCTGTATTTTCGTAGTACAGTTTCGATAACAGTCGGACAGAGTTCTTATGTAGAACGGGTCCACTCCTTGGTCGACGAGCTCTGATAGGATTGCATTCGTTTCGACACTGTCAAACGCTTTTTCATAGTCGACAAAGGTTAGGACTAGAGGCAAGTGGTATTCCCGACGGAATTCGATGACCCATGACACGGTTTGGATGTGGTCCATGCAGCAAAATCCTTTTCGAAATCTTGTTTGTTCGACTGGTTGCGCATCATCCAATGCCCTTGATATGCGCGAGAGGATAATCTTCGTGAAAAGCTTGTAGAGTACATATAACAAGCATATAGGACGATAGTTACGAAGATTCTTTCCGTCTCCTTTCCTAGGCAGGATGACCGTGCGCGACTTTCTCCAATGGTCTGGGATTTTTTTCCTTTTGAAGGTATGCTGTCATATGGTTTGCGAGAAGTACATGTAAATTGTAGCCTCCAGCTTTAAGAAAATCGGCGGTGACATTGCCTCGTCCTGGAGCTGTGCCTGTTTTCATGCTTTCTATCGCAACTCGAACCTCCGATGGAAAAATTCCAAGTGGTGTTTCTCCAGCGGGGATATTAGGGCCCGGGACGGGAATTGTGGAGCGGAAAGGATTGGTAGAAAACGTTTTCGCTATTAATTCCATATCATGGCGGAGAGTTTTGACGATTCCATCCTCGTTTATCAGGGCTGACAGCGGAACATTATAAACACGCAGGTCTCGACGGCATTTTTTTAGACTGCTTCTTTTTTCTGCTGCTTCCAGTAGTTTCTTTTGCTTGTACAGTTGTAGATCTTTCTGCGAAGCTCTTCTGCAGCTGGCATTTATTACTAGCCGCGCTAAGCGTGTTGCATTGGGATTAAGGTTCAGTTTACTTCTGTTTTCGAGCAACTCCTCAGTAGTGGTGGTGATGCGATCCGATCTTCTTGCCTGAGGAACTGAGGCGGATTCGGCACAGCTTTTCAATCCTTTAACGAACAGATTGTAGTCTTCGGTCGGGTCTTTTTTAATCTGCCAGTCACGTTTGGATAGGACTTCGTTCAGAATGTTCTCGTCATATACATCTAGACTTTTTTCTCGTGGTCGATGAAGACAGTTCGTTTCCAGCTTGCGGCTAAATCGAATCTTCGCGCGAAGAAAGCGGTAGTCGGAACAACTACAGAATGAAGGGCTACCGATGTGTCAAGTAGGCACCATCTTCTATTTGTCACAATATGGTCCATCTTCGCAGTGTCATGCCGTTGGGAGACTCCTATGTCCAGCGGCGGCTTTCTTTCTTCTGGAAAAACGAGCTTTCATAGAAGAGACGTGCTATCGACAGGAGTCCTGCAAGACGGTTGCCATTCTCATTTCTTCCTCCTAATCCATTATTTCTGATTCTGTATTCGCTCTTGTTGGCCTTTCCTATTCTAGCGTTGAAGTCTCCGGCAACAAATTTATGATATCCTTTATCATTGCGGATGACTTGCACCAACTGATAGTAAAACGCATTTATTTCGTACTCATCAGCTGCGTCGGTTGGTGAGTAGCAGTTGATGATAATGATCTTCATATGATGCGACAGTTGAAGACGGAGAACGGCTATGCGAGGGGAAAGGATCTTGTATGAGTTGACGAGATGGACATTAGCTTGGTGGAAGACGAAGCTTACGCCGCCGACATTTCGAGACGAAACCTTCTCTCCACGGATCACAAAGGTCCCGTTGTTTAGTCGGCGCATGTCGGTCTTCTTGATTTTTATTTCTTGTAATGCGATCACATAAAATTTAATGCGATCGGCAGCTGCAAAAAGGGCGTGAAGACCAGCGTCTGTGGAGTGTTTTGGCATTATACGTGCAGAGTAAGAAACAATCTCCATGGCGTGTCGTACGTGTGTTTGTCAGATCCGGTTCTAATGACACCCTGCGTAACCCGAGATTTTTTAGCTTCTCACCGGTTGTCTCTTCGCCTGACGTCATGGACTGGAGCACCCAGTGTGCGTGGTACTGAAGCTGGCCTATTGCTGGTCGTGCAACTTGGTCCTCCCTGGAGTCCTGACTTAACCTTGCAAGGGCTTATCCAGGTCTTCACCGCGCTGCGGATCGGAGGAAAATGTATTTTCGTCGACGATTCCTTCGCTCGGTCTTCCTACTAGTTGATTCAGAAAATTGTTAGAACTCAAACTAGGGTAATTAAACCTATTTACACCTAATATTGCAAAATAGTACGAAATGCTGTAAAGCTTCGAATTGTATAAAAAATGTGCTTTAAAATAATGTTTCCAGCATTAGTAGATGACTGCGATGTGCTAAATCCCAATCAAGTCATGTTCCGTAAACAAGTAACAATTCTGAAGAAATCTCCTTACCTCAATACCGAATTCCAGTGCTCAAGCAGTATCCAGGTCTTCACCACGATGTGGATCAGAGAGAGGTGTGTTTTCGGCGTCGAATCTTTCGATCGGTCTTCCTACTATTTGATTCGGAGAGGTGTTGAAACTCTGACTTGGGTAATTAAGCGATTGAAAAAATTTGACATTTTAAAGTCGTCATAAATTGTGATTAAAAGTATTCACTGCCTTCCAAACTGGAATATGTTGTTGGTCTTCAAAATTTTAATGAGCATTGTTCAAATAATACTTTAGTCTATAGATTGCTTTCTTCCTTTTGATCTCAACACCTCTAGCGAACTACAATAGTCGATCATCTATTTCCTTACGGGTAGCGATCAAGTTTTGGTCATATCTCCATGACGGGTTCCTGAAATATTCACATACGAAAGACGTGGTACAGATCATAAAACAAAAGTGGGCTTTTATTTTGACATATTAAGATTATTGAAACTAGTTTAGGGAATAGAAGGATAGTACGCTAGGCTTTCGTCAATCATTAGGAGATGCATTAAACTTTCGAGTTCATTACACCTCGTTGTTGTTGTTTGCCGCTTCTGTACTCTGTAGGTTTTCTCATGTATGTTCACTTTGATGTTTTTATCCTCATAATTTTACACCAATCAGGTTCGGTTAGCACGAGATTGGATGCCAAACCACCCAGCGTCTGTGTCTAAATATTCTAGTTCTTCGAAAGTGTACTGAATTTTCCAGCCCAATGCGAAATGGCCTCTATTTTTATAAACTTAGGGTCTAAAATCTTCCGCTGATTTACAAGATTTCTTTACCTGTATCATCTGTAGTTCCGTTGATCGTCGAATAACTAGAGCGAACTCCAGTAAATCCTCCATTTTTCCTTATCGCGTGCAAAAGTAGCCCAGTGGGTTCTCCTCGCTTTAGGGACTCGTCGAGCATCATATCTTTCCTCTAGGCTTTTCGTGAAAAACTCTGACCATCGGGTCGGTGGTCTTCCTGCAGTACGTTTGACATCCCGAGGAATCCAGTCACTAACAGCCCTTGTCCATCGATTGTCATTCGTACGCATTACGTGTCTGGCCCACCTTATCTTCGACTGTTTGGCGTATAGAACGGCATCTTTGATGTTCGATCGTTGACGTAGGTCGCAGCTTCGGATCCCACCCTTTACATGTATGAAACGGGATACTCCTAGCATCCTCCTTTCGACAGCGCATTCGATAACGATCTGTGATCTTTCTTCCTGCTTGCGTAGCGAGCAGGTTTCTGACGCATACGTTAGGGCAGGAAGAACCGTTGAGTCGAAAAGGTGGGCACGGAGTCGGGTGTTTTTTGTTTTCTTTACTACATCCTCGATGCTCTTGAAAACTCTCCAAGCCGCTAGTTTCCTTCTACCCAGCTCTGGAGCTAAGTCGTCCATCATATTGATTTCCCGGCCTAGATAGACATAACTGGACCATTCGGAGATATTCGTTCCGTTGAGCGTGAATGTGGGAAACAAAACCAATTCGTTCTTCATGAGCATCGTTTTCTTGAGATTTAATCGAAGACCAATCTTTCCACACGCTTTCTTAAAGTCCGCAAGCACACGTTCGGCTTGGCTCATGTTTGGTGTTATAAAGACGGTGTCATCAGCAAAGCGAAGGTGATATATCTGCCGACCATCGATTCTCACTCCCATATTATCGCATTCCAATGTTCGCATGACGTTCTGGAGGGTGGCTGTAAATAATTTTGGCAAGATTGTATCGCCTTACCTAACTCCTCTTTTGACATCAACGTTAATATCGTTGTAGAATGGTGTTGTAATTTTGGTTGTAAAATTTTTGTACAGCTCACGAAGAATCTTTGCGTACTGAGTAGGGACACCTAGACTACCAAGAGATTCCATGACTGCTTCTGTCTCAATTGAATCAAAGGCCTTCTGTATGTCGATGAAAATGAGACAGAGCGGTCTTTTGTACTCTCGCGATACTTCAATGAGCCTTGTTATCGTGTGAATGTGGTCCATCGTACTAAATCCTTTTCGAAACCATGCTTGCTCACGTGGCTGTCCTTCGTTCAGTGTTCTGTCAATCCTGTTTAAAATGACTCGAATGAAAAGTTTGTAGACGACGGACAACAAGCAGACTGGGCGATAGTTGCCTATATCGTGTAGCTCGCTCTTCTTAAAAAACAACACGGTCTTGCTGGCCTTCCACTGAGTAGAGACCTTGCATTCAAACAGGTAACGTGTGAACAGCCGAGCCAGTGTGTTTACGAGTACTGGCGGAAGGCTCTTCAGATGTTCTGATAAGTGGACTATTGCGTGAGTTTTGAAGGACTTCAGAGATCGAATTAAATTATCACCGCTCTTCTCATATTCTTCCATATCACTGGAGACTGTCATCACAATCATGATAATAGCTCCCGAAAACATGTTCTCATAACTAGACAGTCAAAATATTTAAAGAAAGTCAAAAGGTATTTGAAGAAAGTCTGAATGAATGGAAATACGCAAAAGTAGATGTGCCCACGAGCTTCATTGTTCATTTGTGAATCATTTGGCTGAGACAACATAGCGCTTGAATGATGCTGAGATATTTGCAAAACTCCGGACAGCAGGTGCAATACCTACCATTACCTGCCATTAAAGAAGAGTAGGCAGTAAATAATAAATTAAATAGCGCTTGAATGTTAAGACGATCCGAAGCCAATGCGAGATCCCGTTACCCGTTGGAAGAAAATCGATTGAGATTTTATTGGTCTCGGATCGAAACTGGATGATCAGCTAACACGAGCAGTTTTTGTTTTCTAGGCGCATCTTAGTCTACTTGGTGAATTTACAGCAAATGTGGACGGAATGGATGACGGCTTTGGGTTCTCTAGAAAAAAGCAATGATTTTGGAACTAAATCTTTCAAACGGAAACAACTCAACTACTATGTGGGAATTTTGCCAACTTGATGAGAGTCACACCGTTCACATGTAGAACATGTACGAATAAATCTGTAATGCATCAATTACTGATAACGCGTGCTACTTATTTATTGAAGTCATCAACCCAATGCGGTTACTCACTTTACTTACCTCTCTTTTCTTCTCCATCGTCTGCGCAACCATGAAAAATGTTGGTTTAATCCTTCTCCTTTTTCCAGGACTAACGTTCTGTTAGAAACGGCGTTGTTCAATTAGTCAGTGCGTTCTTTTGAGCAGACACGAGAATGTTGAAAAAAGATTTATTTAGTACTGATTGTCGTTTCAGCGGTACCACTTTCTTTAGCGCCTGGATAGTTAAATTTGGCAAGAAGCTTGTTCAGCGAAAAACTTCCATAGCCGAGACAGAAATAGCTCAATACGTCGATTTCAGTCGCACATGATATGGCTACTTTAAACATCCACCGCTTTCACAATGTTAACGTTTTGTATGCTGCCTACTATAATTTTTCACTGCAGAGTTTGATGTGAAATACAACCACAATGATGCTGAGAATTTCGAAAAAGTCGTTCATGAAAACACTTTAAATCTCTTCGATAGCCATGTCGACCTTCCGTCATACGAATTAAATGGAGGATGAATATGTTGTACCACCGGTTCTCCTTTCCGAAATCTGACATGCCATTTTGTCGGTGAAAAATCGAACAGCTTCAGGTCCGGACAGGATAAGTTTTGAACACCTTAAGAACCTCCCACCAGTCCTAATACACTGGCTTGACTCTTCGCACGTTACCTGCCTGACTGCAAGATCCCTACCCAGTGGAAGACCAGCATGACCGTGTTGTTGTTCAAAAACGGTGACCTCCAAGACATCGGCAATTACCGCTTAATCTGCTTGCTGTCTGTCGTTTATAAACTCTTCAATCGAGTCATTTTAAACAGGATTGACAGAACACTGAACGAAGGAGAGCCATGTGAGCAAGCAGGGTTTTGTAAAGGATTTACTACGACGGGCAACATTCACACGATAACGAGGCTATTGAAGTATCGCAAGAGTACAAAAGACAGCTCTGTCTCACTTTCATCGACTTTGAGAAGGCCTTTGATTCAACTGAGATAGAAGCAGTCATGGAAGCCCTTGGTAGTCAAGGAGAACTTAGTCAGTACATAAATATTCTTCGTGAGCTGTACAAAAATTTCACAACCAAAATTTCACCATTCTACAACGGTATTAACGTTGACGTCAAGAGAGGAGTTAGGCAAGGCGGTACAATCTCGCCAAAATTATCTACTGCCGCCCTCCAGAACGTCATACGAACATTGGAATGGGAGTGATATGGTGATAGTGATAGTGATAGTGATGGGTGGGAGTGATAATATGGGAGTGAAAATCGACGGTCGGCAGATACATCACCTTCGCTTTGCTGATGATATCGTTCTTATAACACCAGACATTAGCCAAGAGGAACGCATGCTTGCGGACTTTGATAAAGCATATGGAAAGATTGGTCTTCGGCTAAATCTCAAGAAAACGATGTTCTTGAAGAACGGATTGGTTTCGCTTGCCCAATTCAAGCTCAACGGAACGAATATCTCCGAATAGTCCAGTTATGTCTATCTAGGTCAGGAAATCAATATGATGGACGACTTAGCTCCAGAGCTGAGCAGAGGGGAACGAGCGGCTTGGGGAGCTTTCAAAAGCATCGAGGATCTAGTCAAGAAAACAAAGAACGCCCGACTCCGTGCCCACCTTTTCGACTCAACGGTTCTTCCTGCCCTAACGTATGCGTCAGAAACCTGCTCGCTACGCAAGCAGGAAGAAAGATCACTCAGCGTTATCGAACGCGCTGCCGAAAGGGCGATGCTAGGAGTATCCCGTTTCATACATGTAAAAGGTGGGATCCGAAGCTCCGACCTACGTCGACGATCGAAAATCAAAGACACCGTTCTATACGCCAAACAGTCGAAGTAAGGTGGGACGGACACGTAATGCGTATGAATGATAACCGATGGACAAGGGCTGTTAGTGACTGGATTCCTCGGGATGTCAAACGTACTGCAGGAAGACCACCGATCCGATGGTCAGAGCTCTTAACGAAAAGCCTAGAAGAAAGTTATGATGCTCGACGAGTCTCTAAAGCGAGCAGAACCCACTGGGCTACTCTTGCACACGACAGGAAAAAATGGAGGATTTACTGGCGCCTGCTCTAGTCACTCGACGATCAACGGGACTACAAGTGGCAGGTGAATAGAAGCACATTCCTCACTCACGTTAGAATGCGTGCGACTCCAGTAATAAGTGGATGATTTGCAGAGAAGAAAACGGTGAATATTGAAGGAAGCTATTCGCATTGCGATTGAAATTTAGGCAATGAAATTTTGGGTTCGGTTGCGAAAGTGTTTGGTCAAGTAGCCGGTGTCCTACCTTAACTTTCCAGGCTCTAAGGAGAGTGATACCAACGAAGTGTCACCCAGTATTGAATAGATCTTGTTGTAAAAATCTCGTTTCTGGCTCCGGGAAAAAAAATGACTTCATTTTCTGTTTTTAGGAAGTTCTTTGTAAAAATTACCGCTAAACCAACCTAATCGTGTGCGTCAAGTTAAATACATAGTAGGTCCAGGGAAGAGATAGGCGTAGTGATTATGGTGCTGAAGATAAATGAATGGTTTGTCATAATTCTAGTGGCACTTTGTAACAGTAATGCACTGTGAACTATCAAATAAAATAAAAACGCACCAAGCCTTCGTTTTTATTTGCATGGAAAAATTTTCTCCGATTTACGAAGAAAGGGACTATCTATAATTAAGCGCTGAGGGCACTCTAGCAGAACAGTCCCACGACTACAACTAGAATGAACAATCGACCGACCGCAATGCAGCGATACTCAAGATGAAGATAATGTACTTCCGTAGCATCCGAATCCACACGCAAAACCAGGGATTGTTGTGACGGACCGATTGGAGAAAACGAAAGGAATGGAAAAAGGACTGGCATTTGCAAAATTTGTGGATCATATGAGTAAATAACTAACTGTGAATAACCACACATATAATCTCTAAACTCAGCATGTTTTCTTCCCAGCTCTCAGCTACGAAGCTTGAACCTTGGTAAATGGTTCTTTTCACCTCTTTTCAGAGTTCTAAGATTCTACAGGGTCTCACGTCTAGCGATGACCATTGAACCCTGACGCATGCTTGATTACATACGTTTTTGACAATTCGATAAATATCCATGATAACGTCAGGCAAATGGCTAGTTTGTAAGTGGCAATAGCCTATTGTAATCGCCGAAGCTCGTATCGTTGCCTCACAAAAAAAAAAACATGAAATCGACTAACTACGCGTAAACCATTCCAGGGTTTAAAAAGTAGAGAACGAGACCCAGAAATATGATTGCGGAGATTTAGCGAATGGTCATAATTTTATAGGTAACGCAAACATTAACGTTTGGTGATCATTAGCAAAGGCAAAATTGTAAAGCTTTGCAATCAGCAATAAACGGAAGCAATCGACAAACCCCAATGTTCGCATCTGGGGTGCAATGGAGAATGTCAATACGCCTAGCGTCTATTAACTGAAGAAAAACCGGTCAAGGCTGTGGAAAGTCCGAAGCAACTACAATGATGAGATATTTGCCAAACTCCAGACCGCAGGTTACTTGATTTGGGCTCCCCAGATCAATCTCGTCGACGGATGATTGCTGATGTCATTAATCGATAGAACTAACAGAGAGACAGGAGAAACGAAGGACCCGTATGGTGCGGTGGTGAACGCGCTGACTCTCGGAAAGGGTAATAACGCTTTCGTTCCCCACCGCAAACACCTGTGGTCTGGAGCCTTGCAAATATCTCAGCATTATTGTGGTTGTTTCACAGATAATACCTTGCCGTAAAAAACTGTAATAGGCAATAAATAAAAAAGTTAACACTGTGGAAAGCCTTCTTTGCAAATGTTACGTGAGAAAAGCTACATTGGCATACCAAAAAAATTTGTAGCTCTTCTTTCTCTTCAGTTATTGTGCATGAATAACTTGGGTGCGATGCAGTTGTTAGAGGTGCAGTTCTGATGGTAGTACTCAGCGCCTTGACTAACCACGCCTCGTCCTTCCACTAAAGCAAAGTGCTACTAGACTTCTCTTCCAGGACAGAAACAATAGGTTTTTTTTAGATCGGCAGGCTCTATCATTACATATTCCATTTATGCCTTCAATCACATTAGTGATATGGAATCTAATAAATGAAGCATCCCTAAGGGGTCGGTCCACGCCCGGCGCTTTATCCTTTTCATCCTTCTATGTAAGAATGCCCAACGATAATTGTCACTGTAAAAGTGATAGTAAAACGTGCTAGTAAAAGTAACTTTTGTTTTATTCTGATGCAATGCCTCATAGCGCTTGATTGTCAGAAACCTTCACGAGAACGACTGAACATTGTTTACTAATCTTAACCGTTTCGTTTATTGCCTACTCTTTTTTTAATGGCAGGTTATAATGCGAAATATAACTACAACGAGGCTGAGATTTTTGCAAAACTCTGGACCGCAGGTGTCTATGGTGGGGAACGAAGCGCAATTGTCCTTTCCGGGGAGTAACGCGTTCACCACCACACCATGGATTGTTTTGCCTGTCTCTCAGCTAGTTCTATCGATCTTTTGCCGTCAGCAATCACCCAATATTCCCAGAAGAGTTCAAGTTTACCACACCGATTGACCGTCATCCTACATCTTAGGCTTGTGCTTAACTTTGCTATCCTACTTTCTAATTCCTCAACTTTGAATTTAAATGTGTAATTCTTTGAGAGTTTCATTTTTTTTCCAACTAATCCTATAATCTCCTCTCACTGTTATGGATTTCTTAGGTGTTCCTACGTACGGACAATACACCAGTTCGTGTTGCTGTGTAAAGATTGTCACTGTGGTAAATATTATTCGCAACCAGTTGATGTGCACTATAAAGCATTGATTTGATGTATGTGACTATTTCTGATTATCTTTTCTTTTAGTTGGCGTGTCATCACATATAAATTCGCATTCGCATTACAACCTGTCATTAAAAGTAGTAGGCAGTAAATAAAACGATTAAGATTGTGATTATAACTAAAAAGCCTCAGCTTAAATGGGTTTATTACCGATTTGCGCACGCCAGATCAATCTCGCTGACGGTTGATTGCTGATGGCAGAGATCGATAGAACTAGCTGAGAGACATGCGAAACGAAGGACCCGCATGGTCGCATGGTGTGGTGGTGTGATCGCGTTACTCCCCGGAAAGGACAATACCGCGTTCGTTCCCCACCATAGACACCTGCGGTCCAGAGTTTTGCAAATATCTCAGCTTCATTAAAGTTGTATTGTTTACTAATATTTAATATGAATAGAAAATCAATAGAAGGAAGTGAGCAGAACATGACTCAATGAAAACCTTCAGAAGACCTCAGCTCGCAGAGTAGGACATTATGGATTGATTCAACAACCAGAGCTGACGAACAAACGATAAATTCTGGATTTCAGTTAGAGTGGTGTGACCTCTATGGTAAGATCGAGCATGAAGTGAATGACACTGTTGTAGTGTTTCGAGAAATGAGAACAGAATTTGAAAAGGTAGTAACTGCACAAATAGAGTCAATGCATTGACGAGTGAAGGAATTTAGAGAATTCTTTAGGCACTCTATAGAGATTTACGGTGCCTAATGAGAACGAAATTTGTGGAGCTGAAGACCAACAATCGATTTTTTAATCCAAGTATGTTGAGAATTGCCAGATGTGTAAAAATTAGAGATCGATTCAGATCAGTGGTTGCTCAATTTGCTACGTGTCTGAAATCTCCTTCTTGCAATGTTACTTTTTCTTTTTTCCATATTTCTCTCAACATCTAGTTGTTTATGCATTCGCATTGTTTATGTCACACATGACTCATACTAGATAAACTCAGTTATTTAATTCTAAAATAGGCTCTGCTTGCCTTGATATTGTTGACTTCGTGAAGGCGAGCAAAAGTGTGAATAGATCTCGAATGGCTGTTATATTAACAGAAACAACCATGTGTGATGTACAAGAGACATCTTCGTTATTAAGAGGTAAGGAGTTGATTTTATCTACACTACCTACGCCTTACACCTAAGGACTGATTCATAGTGAGTAAGTTTTAGTTATTTAATGAGTAAATACGACGAAACTGCCTTTCAGAAAAAAACAGGTCCTAGAAGATAATGCAAGTTTTCATGGCTCGCTCTTCAGAATGAAATACGTTGAGCTGTAAACTTTCCATGAAACGAAATACGAGAAAAAACGCCACAAGTATTATCGCTTAGCAATAGAGCCAATAAAACACAGACCATTTACTTCTTTATTGATTCCCTTAATCAAATTGTTTGGCCTAGTGGTTAAAAGTGGCTTGCAATAGACACAAGGTCCTTGGTTCAAATCTGCGCACTGAGCAAATTAGATCTTTCTTTCGCTGCCAACAAATTCGTAAGAGACTTGTGTTTAGAAGAAGAGAAGCACTGACTAGATATATGTATAAGGATTGGCTAAGGCGGTTTATCACTTTGTTACTTGTCTTTCGTTTTTTTAGGAGAGATTTAGAGGTGTCCGTGATCTCCTTGAGCAGTGCTGTTCTTGTTTGTTCTCCTTCTCAAATCTTCAGACTGTACTGATGAAGGCTAAAAGCACAGTTCTTCTTCACCGTTACCAACTTTGGAAAGCAAAATCGTAACGCTGCCATAAAACTTTCGCTATCTCTGTCATGTATACCGTTAAAAATATTAAGCTGCTCAGAAATAAACGAGCGTTCTAAAATATTTCCTGTTTTGATGTATTTTTACCAACGTAGCACCTAGCGATATTGTCGTCGTTGAAAAGCCAATTTTAGGCCCTGTTTAGCCATTTTTATATTTTGTCAAAAATTAAGTTTTTTCTACCAATTTTGAGCTTCGCAATTTCAGATGTCAAAAACGAATTTTCTTCATATTTTCTTCTATGAGTCCAAAGTCGGTCGCAGTGCAACAGAGGCTCGAAACATTAATGAAGTTTAGGCTGAAGGCAGTGTTGGTGAATTAACAATGCACACATAGTTCCGGAAATTCCGATTTGGTGATTTCGACTTCGAAGATAAGGAAGGCCGCGGGCGACCCTGTGAACTTGGCAACGACGAACTGAAGGCAAGTGGAAGCAAGCACGCGAACAACTCTTCGAGAGCTTTCACAACAGCTTGGCGCAAGCACAGGATCATTTTCCACTTACTTGAATAGCAAAGGAAAGACAAAAAACTCGACAAGTGAGTGCCGCATGAATTAAACAATAATCAAATAAATCTCCGTATTGAAGTGTCATTTACTTCTATTTTGCTCAACAAAAACCTTTTTCTTCATCGAATTGTGAACCGAGACGAGAACTGGAATCTGCAAAACCACCAGTGACGTTCATCTCAATGGTTGGGTTGCGATCAAGCTTCATAGCAATTCCCAAAGCTAAAACAGCATTAAAGAAAGGTTATGGTGACTGTTTGGTGGTCTGCAGCTGGGTTGATTCATGACAGCTTTTTGAATCTGGACGAAATGATTATGGCAAAGAATTGCCAATAAGTCGACGAAATTCACCGTAAACTAACAAAAACGGCCGTTAGTCATCAGAAAAAGGCAATCCTCTTCGATAACGATCGGCCTCACGTTGCGGAACCAGCGCTGCAGAAGTTGAATGAGTTAGGGTACGAAAGCTATGAACCCTTGCCTCATCCGCCATATTCATCAGCCTTCTCGCCTACCGACTATTACTTCTTCAAGCACCTTGAAATCCTGAGCGAGAAGTGGTTGACCAGCCACTATGACGCAAAAGTACTTTCACCGAATTCATAGCTTCGGGAACTCTAGAATTTCATGAGTATAAAATAAACCAATATGTTTCTTGTTAGCAAAATCATGTAGATACAAATGGTTTCTATTATGATTAAAAGCTTCGTTCGAAGCAAATAATGAAATCTAAATAATTCAGTTAAAATCGCTCATTTATTTCTGAACAACCTAATAGTAGTAAGCGCAGCGTTGGTGCGAAATTCAGAGAATATTCTTGAGGATGAACGCACTTCTGTAAGCAAGGTGTTCCTTGTTGTTATTCCCTCAAAAGACTTTAGAACTCTATTAACCTCTTTATTGATGGTCTAGGGCACGTGTGGTGCAGTGGTTGGAGGCGCCACTGCGACGTGCACGTTTAATGCTCTCATGCCCCACGAAGCCTTCCATCCCTCCGGGGTCGGCAAATTGGTACCAGACTTGTCTGGGAGGATAGCAACACTGGCTCAATACATCGGCAGGCCACCGCGAGTCATTGTAAAGGCCAGATATGCATTCAATCACCTCCAACGATACTTAATGAAGTCGAATGCATGGCGCATCCCTCTGGGATTGATCAACGCCGAGAGCTTTATCCTTTAGCTTTTATTTTTTTTATTGATGATCTAATTCTCTATGTTCTTAATGAGCACACACGAGGTCTTGCTTTATTACTTATTAGGAAGATTACTACCCAGACTTCCATCTTTCTATTTGTTTTATTGAAGCGTTCGACGTAATAAATTACATATGTACACCCTTCCACACTCTAAAGAAGGCGATGCAACCGAAACGTCAGCTTACCGGAGCAAAAAATAAGGCAACACCTCATTTTTGCTCAACATGTATACAGATAATCACAACTGTAATGGTGCTGAGATATTTGCAAAGCTCCGAACCGCCGGTCTTTGCAGAGGGGTGCGAACTCGATGTTACCCTTTCCGGTAGCTAACGCGTTCGCCGTCACACCATGCGGGTCCTTCGTTTCACCTGTCTCTCAGCTTGTTTTTTCTATCGACCAGTGCCATCAGCAATCACACGTCAGTGGGACTGGTCTGGGGAGCGCAAATCGCCAGTGAACTCAGTTAAGTTGGGGCTATAGTTGAAATCATAATGCTAGCTTTTTTCTTTTTGCGTGCTACGATTTTTTACGACAGGATATTAAGTGTAACCTGCCTAGCTACGGTAGCTGAGAGATAGACGAAACGAAGGACCCGTGTATTACAGTTGTATTTCACGTAACACCCTGCCCTAAAAAGTCGTAGTAAGCAGAAATTAAAAAGTTGACATGATAAAGAATTATTTGATCAATGCCGAGGTTATTAGAAAGTCGGTCGTGGGAATTACAAAGGTTAAAAACTACTAAAAAAAACTGAATAGATTTTAACAGATGTTTAAGCATATTGGAAAAACTTTAAACCCACAAACTTACAAAAAAACTCACAAACTCGGATCGTTGCCTCGGGTCGGATCGTATTATATTGGCATTCAATCAACTTTTGAGCTTCTTTGAATGTGGAATTTTGTTTTTTTTTTTGCTCTTCTTTAAAAAGTAGCGATACTCATCTTGTGAATTGTAGACACTTATTGTCCTTTGCACTTCAGGTATAAATAATCATTCACAATTGAGTTTTTGGAGAATCACACCTTATTTCAACCGTACTCTGACATTGAACGAGTACAATACTACCGAAGGCAACGCGGTGTTCCATGTAACGATACCTCTTTTTCTAGCAGCTCATCCAGTACCGCATATGGGTAGGTAAAATCTTATAACTTTACGAACAATTTGAAAATATTGATTTACAACCTTTTAATAATATTATCTATTTTCTAAGAGGTAAAAGAATAGGGTGTCATGTAGCATCGTGGTTAGAGATACCTTTCAGTACAGTGGTCGTCGATTCGGCTCAGAGACCTTGGGGAATTCAAGTATTCCATCCTCCCAGGCTTGGCAGATTGTTAGCAGGAGTATAAGAAAAGGGGAGAACACTGTCTTTAAAATCAACAGGCTCGCGTAAATCATTCTATAGACCATTTCAGAAGTTCAGGACCCCTAAGATTTATATAAGGGACTGTCTCCTACTGCTTTGTCCATATATGAAATTTTCATACAGTACTAATTCAATTTTAAATATGTGTTAAATTAAAGTCCTTAAAAGAACGAAAACGAAATTTACACTTAAATTTCCGACACAGCAGCTGCAGCTCCAAACATGAGTGGTATGTCACCACACTTCCCTTCTAACCAAATCTCTCTTGCTCATTCCTCGCTTTTGTGCAGAAAATATGACCGTTGAAACGAAAAAGTAAGAAAAAGTAGGTTGTGTGTCATGCAAAATTAGAAATTAAAAAACTAGAGTCTCACATCAGTTCATAATAATATAACTTGAATCTTTGCGACAATCTTCTAGACAAAGATCTACAGATTCTAACGATTTTCGTTAAGTCTCATAAAGAGTGGGGGTGAGTATAGCGCAATGGCGTATGCTGTCGATCAGGAAGCAAAGGTACTGGTTCGATTCTCGTAGGGACGCTTTAACCCGGTTACCTCCGACACTGCAAGGAGAATCGACTCGACCAGCTTTCTACGACACCCATGAGACGAATTCCTCAAGCGGACGACTAAACAGTGTGTGAGCATTGTGGACGGTGAATGGCGAGTAACGAGTCGAATGCAAGTACTGGGATCCCCACAGTAGATGTGTTGACGAGTCGTGTAAAATAAAACAGTAAAAAAAAAATAGAGATTGAGACGAACTATAATATTTTGGTTTAAAGTTGCAATCAGCTATTACACCTTGACGTAAAATGCATTGCACCCAGTGCACGTCAGATGTTAGGGTCCAATGCACGTGCTATGAGATAGATCAAGACGGGGTGTTTTATCCTTCGTTATTTATCCGCTACACCAACGTGACAAAATCTTCTCCAGACGCTGTACATGTACTTGGCATTGTGCTAAGCGGAAATTCAGTCGATTATAAAAAGTTTAAAGGACTTTATTTGCCAATTTCAAAACAAACAAATCCACTGTCAGTCAGGTTCGTATGCCATTTTTTCATTTGTGGATCTTAAATTTTATCAAACTGGGAATTTTATAGAAAATTGGAAGAACAAAAAAATTGAGCAGTTATTTCGTTGTAAGCAATTGACATTGACACTTCACAGTCATTCTTTTTTCGTGAGATTATCATTATCACTTCCGTTTTGCCGCTCGTCGGACAACTTACTATTTCCGTTCATTTTCGGACAATCTTGTCACCATGTATTTTTTCTTTGATGAGCTGACACGAGGTTGATAATAATATTTATTATCGGCTAACGTTTCGACGTCTTCGTCTTCATCAGAGCCGATGATCCGAGTCGATGGTCCACGCTTGTTATTCGTCTCGATGTGGCGGCTTCGACTTCGTGTCGAGTCAGGTCTTCTTCAGCTGTCCGTCTCCTCGAATGAGGCACACTCATTCAGTGGTGATAATTTTTAATTAATTTCAGGGTGTTATGTGAGATTTAACCACAATGATGCTGAGATATTTGCAAAATTCCGGATCTCCGGTGTCTGCGGTGTGGACCGAGCACGCTATTACCCTTTCTGGGGTAACGCGTTCACCTCACACCATGCGAGTCCTTCGTTTAGCCTGTCTCTCAGCCACGTTATTGACCTATAGGCGCTAGCATCGATCACCCGTCAACGGGATTGATCTGGAGAGCACATGTAACTTAAATAACTGTTTATATTTATGTATATGATCTTATAAATTGATCTTGTTGCGCTAATGCGGGGTCGGTATAGGTCTTCGTGGTCGATGTTGTTGTTGTTGTTGCTGTCTTTGTTGTTGGTGTTCTTGGTCGATGGCTGACGTTTCGGCGATTTCGCCCTTCTCACAGCCCTGCTGTTACGACTCTTAAGACGATTTCCTAGACGAAAACCTGTACCAACCTCGCAATGGCTCAACAAGATCAGTTTATAAGATCATATAAATGAATATATCAACTATTTAAGACGATGTTTGCTGAAAGTCGGTCTTTTGAGCTGTTAATTATTTATAATTGTTAAGTCTGTGTGTTAAACAGCATACGTTTACTCCAATACAATAACACACATACAACACAACCGTAGTTGACGTTTCGGCAGAATCGCCTTCTTCAGAACCGCTTATTTCACCTGTCTTCCACCGAGGAAGAACAATCGCCCAGAGTCGTCAACCATATGCTACTCTGAGAGTCTGCTTTTACTCGATGGAAGACAGGTGAAAAAAGGGTCGGTTTTTCTAGAGGCCGCTGACCTTGTAATTATCGTTCAGATTTTCATCTTTCTGTTTGTGTTGCTGAAACAACCTAGTTTGACCTAGTATGTTGCGTATTAGTGTTCCCTTCCAGGCTCTCAAGAAGGCGATTCTGTTGGTGTGTGTGTGTGTGTGTGTGTGTGTGTGTGTGTGTGTGTGTGTGTGTGTGTGTGTGTGTGTGTGTGTGTGTGTGTGTGTGTGTGTGTGTGTGTGTGTGTGTGTGTGTGTGTGTGTGTGTGTGTGTGTGTGTGTGTGTGTGTGTGTGTGTGTGTGTGTGTGTGTGTGTGTGTGTGTGTGTGTGTGTGTGTGTGTGTGTGTGTGTGTGTGTGTGTGTGTGTGTGTTTGATCATGGAAACTTATCACTTTCATTTACTGTCTACTAATTTTTAATTGCGTCATTGTGATTTATACCATAGCCTTAGCTCAACTGGGTTTATGCCGATTTGTGCTCTCTAAATCAACCCCGTTGACTGATGATTGCTGATAGCACCTATAGGTTAATAGCGCGACTGAAAGACAGGCGAAGCGAAGGACTCGTGAGGTGTGGTGGTGGGTGCGCTCGCGGAAAGGATAATAACGTTCCCCACCACAAATACCTGCGGTCCGGAGTTTTGCAAATATCCCCACAGCATTGTGGTTATCAATCTAGTTTCCAGTATCGACTTTCTATTAACCACGGTTACCCATGTAGTCGGAAGAAGTCGTTCGTTGATGACTATTTTCAGATTTCTAAATCCCTGGGAAAAAGGTGGTCAACTAGCAGCACTCGCCTCTCTCATCTTTGTCTTCTTCCTAATGGCGTTCTTCTTGTGCTGTTGTGCTTTCACCCAATCGGCACTTATTATCGAAGGTTCACCACTTTTTTCAAAATTCTATAAAGTTGCACTTGAAGCGCCTTTCTGTTTCTTTTTCAATTCTTGTCATACAACGGCCTATTGAAGCATGTACAAATATATGTTGCTGAAATAATGATTTTTAGCGATTATTGCTAAGTTTTTCATTGTTTATGGATCGATTGTACCTTATTTAAAAAATTCCAACCAAGAGAAGTCTCAATTTGTGCATCATTCATACTTGGATACTAGGATACTTGAATGGCTCGTCGTTACTGATTGTGCGTGCCCCAGCACAATCTCCGTTTTTTCGGAGACTTGCTGGTTTAGCCATTGTGGTTCCCAGGGATCCCGAGGTCAGTCTGACCAAAGTCTGCCTCAGGTCGTCACCACCACAGGCTGTCGCAGTCCTTGTGGATCAGAGGAAGATTTGCCGCCATGCGAACAATTTGAGATTATAGTTTGTATAGGTTACATTATTATCTATAATTATTGAAAAATAGGTTTCCTTGTTGAATCCGTATCCCCACATCCGTAAACTCAGAGTTGATGCACAGAAAATGGAGTAGAATTTACTTCATCACCAAAGAAATCTTGAAAGATACCGTAATCACGTAAAACAATAATCCTTCACTCTAGAAATGCAAGCAGACTGCAGGAGATTCCTTTCGAGGAATGCTTAAGTTTTATGGCTGACTTCATTTGCAGAAAAAGCGGCGAGAAGAGAAGGTGAAACTGTTCAGCTCCAGAATAACTGCAGCGCTTTCCTTTTTCGTAATCATAGCTTTGTATCACCATCATCATTGACCATAACACTTAGAGCTCCTTCCACATGGAGAGTAGGGCAGATCGATCAATGTGAATTGGTATCGACTCATTTTCATTCCAGCTGGTGCTTTTGCTGTAATGGTTCTTTTTTGTTTTTATATTTCGTCAACATTTTATTCAAAATGAAACAGTACACTTGACATTCCGACAGAAAAGCTATTTACTCTCTTTACGTGATATACAAAAGAGTTGAGTACAGCGCTGGTAATAAAGAGAGTGCGAAGACATCAAGGGTGTCACAAATGAAAAGCGTGCTAAGATGTTCCAGTGCGCGTTGAGATCCCACATGAGCTTCTTCTAGCAGAAGAGTGCCAAAAAGGCCTACTAAAAATGACAGTTTCTGTGGTTCGCAGAAGAGTAACGTGTAACCCACACGAGCGTACGATAGTTCACAATGCACCAGGCGAAAATTAATAAATGTCGAGTAGGTGCGACAAGCACACAAAACGAGACGGTAGACGCTAGGTCCTAAAAGCAGTTCAGTTACAAACCGTACCTACAAAATCGTGTATTTAGAGTTTTGCACACCATTCTACATGAATCTATGTTTATTTTTAGATTTTAATTACCGTAATGAAGCGAATTTGGTTTGGAGGATGCAAGAACAGCATCAGAGAAATAGAAGGCCTGGAGTGAGAATTGTGCGTTATCTTTTTCTTTTTTTTTCATTCCCTTGTATAGGAAAATTTCTTAAAAGGAGGCTGTTCTCAAAGACTTTTTTGTACTTTTTGGTTTAGTCTTTCTTCAAACCTCGTTTGAGTAGTTTCTATCAGAGGTTATACAGTACCGTCAGTAGTTTCGCTTTTCTTTGTCTTAATTCACTTTCAATCCGTGTTTCATTTATAGCGCGACCCGGACAACATCAGTGTGGTGAGCCAGGCAACACAATCGAGTGCAGGAGAATCCGTAGGTCATAGTGATGCATTCAGGATGAGTAAATTTTTAAAACATCGAACTATAAATTTAAGTCTAATGTAATAAATTAGTTTACTCAAATATACTAGGCTTCAATTCTTTTGCTCGTATTTCGTCTTCGCTCTGTAGAACCTCTGCGAATAGTGCACTGTTTTCCAATCATTCAAATGCTTAGATGATTACTGCTCACATGTCGTGCCGTTCCCAGCACTTCTTCCATTCGTTTTGTTCTTTCTTAATAGTCACAAATGCAGGTGGTTGTATTGGCTTGTGGTTTCGTGTGCGCCTTGAACATCTGAAAACTGATTTCAGGTGTGGAAATGACTGGTTTATACGAGTAGTGAATAAATCGACCCCCCC
>MQTX01000050.1:59770-95737 GCA_009735665.1 Angiostrongylus cantonensis
ACATGTATGTACGTATAGATACATATATATAACCAAAAACTTTCTTATTCTAATTGCAGCCGAAAGTAAATGGACACGGCGAGTGCACAAACCAAGAAATTTATCTTGAAAAGGTGAGATTTCTCTCAGTGATTTGATTAAATCGATTAAGCTTCTCTCCTTGGTTTTTTTTATCGATGAAGTAACTCAAAGTTCAGAACGTGCAATGCACAAGAACAGCTTCAGTCATTCAAGCTACCGAAAAGTCAGCAAATAACCTTCATTTGGACTCTCTTAGCACTAACGAAAAGGTGGAAATGTCTCGTTCATTTATTATTCCATACTCTATACCACTTCTGGAATTCGATTTACTTTTTTCCTTAGATTTAATATAGTTAGTATAGTATAGGCTATCTGCAATGCTGAGATATTTACAAAACTTCGGACCGCAGATGTCTACGGTGGGGAACGCATGCACTATTGTCCTTTCCGGGGAGTAAGGCGTTCACCACCACACCATGCGGGTTCTTAACTATAGCCTCAGTTTAACTGGGTTCAATGCCGATTTGGGCTTCTCATACCAATCCCAATGACTGGTAATTGCTAATGGCAAGCGATCGATAAAACTATTTGAGAGACAGGCGAAACGAAGGACCCACATGGTGTGGTGGTGAACGCGTTACTCTCCGGAAAGGACAACAGCGCGTTCGTTCCCCACCGCAGACACCTGCGGTCCGGAGTTTCCCAAATATCTCAGCATTACAGAAGTTATATTTCGCAACATACCCTACCGTTAAAAAGAATAGGCAGTAAATAAAAACGTTAAAATAGTTGGCTATCTCTACCTCATCCCGAGCCCGTAGACAATTCCAGCTTTATAAGACCGTTCTGTTCATTCTGCTTTCTTTACGCATCAGATCTCATCTTTATCAAGTTGATAAATAGTGGTGCATTAGCATTCATAAACATGACACATAATTCTAAGGGTCAACGAATTTTAAAAAAAGCCACTGTACTGCTCCTCCCACGGATCTCCCTCATATGAGTGATCTCAAGCTGGTTAGTCGCGAGGCTACGTGGCGCGTCCCCAGGTGGCGGATAGGGGTCGTTTACATGCTAACACCAAACTATGACGAAGAAGAAGTCGAAGCGTTCTACATGGACTTGGAGACGTTCTACAGAGAAGACCATACATTCTTCAAGATCATCATTGGAGATTTCAATGGCAAGATTGAACCAAAAAGATCGTTTGAGGAACGTCACATTGGGACCCACGGATTAGAATGGAACGAACAGGGTGAGCGGCTCTCTGAGTTTATCATGGCGACCAAAACCATCCATGGTAACTCGCAATTCCAGAAGCCTCACTGTCAACGATGGACGTGGGAATCTCCTAATGGAGAGTACCATAACGAAATAGACCACATCATAGTAAATAGGAAGTTTTGCCTAACCGATGTCGCTGTTGTCCCAAAATTTTACACGGGATCAGATTTACTGGCGCCCGCTCGAGTCACTCGACGATCAACGGGACTACAGGTGATACAGGTGATACTGCTCTTTACCTATCCTAGCCAATCATGTCACCCATTCCCTTGATAGAAGTCTTTAGAAGTTCGAGCTATTCTCTAAAACACACTGCGCACACTGTTTGGATATGCTTGAGTTGCGCAAATATAAGCACATTTTTTAGGCATTAACCTATAAAAATCACTAAAGTGATTGTATTATAATGGAAGGGTTATCTAATACGTGGTTAAGGCTGTCAGGGCCTTTTTAACTATCCGCTACATCACCTGTAATCCCAATGGTTATTGAGTGAATCTAGCGGGTGCCAGTAATTCTTCCATTTTTTCCTGACGCGTTCAAGAGTAGCCTCGTGTGTTCTGCTCGCTCTAAGGAATCGTCGAGCATCATATCTTTCTTCTAGGCCCTTTGTGAAAAACACTGACCATCGGGTCGGTGATCTTCCCGCAGTACGTTTGACATCCCGATGAATCCAGTCACTAACAGCTCTTTTCCATCGGTTATCATTCATACGCATTACGTGTCTGGCCCACCTTATCTTCGACGACTGTTTGGCGTATAGAACGGCATCGTTGATTTTTGATCGTTGTCGCAGGCCGGAGCTTCGGATCCCATCCCTTGCTTTTGCGAAACGGGATACTCCTAGCATTGTCCTTTCGACTGCGAGTTCGGTAGCGCTGAGTGATCTTTCATCTTGCTTACGCAGTGACCAGGTTTTTGACGCATACGTTAGGGCAGGTACTGCTGAGTCGAAAGTGTGGCCTCGGAGTCAGGTGTTCTTTCTACTCTTCACTACATCTGTAATGAATAGTTAGCAGCGAAGTGGAGTAGTTCAGACCGTGTAGAATATTAGCCACGCGGATCTTTTAGTTCTTGCATTGATCTATCACTCTCAAACTTGGGTAATTAAACCGTTTATTACATAAATACACCATTAATAACATAATGGTAATGAAAGAGAAGTAATGGTAGAGGAATGACGCCAGTTGAAGCTATGAGGTGCTAAGGCTAGTAGTGAAGTGAGGCTAACGAGATAATGGCATTCGAATATTACTGTACCACTAATACAATATTAACAGTAATAATGAGTGATTACAAAGAAGTAACCGCTGGTTAGCCATGAGCAATGCTTCGCCGCTTCTATCCGCGGCCGGTGAGGCGCCGTCTCTGCCATCGAAGGCACCTGGCTTATACTGGCTGCAGGAGCCGCGCGCCTGTGCAACCGCGGCCGATCTGGATTGTTGATCCTGAACTGCAGGAGGCTGTAATAAACTCCCTGAAACATCAAAAGTCATTGACTTCGTTGTTTCACAAGGAAGCAGTAAACTGTTCTACTGCTACGCCTCCTCTTTCGGATAAACCATCGTTGCTGTTCGGCTAAAGACAAACCTGAACCGCTATTGTGCCTGAGACAGTGAACCTAATTGACCGAGTAGATTATAAAGATGTCTGGTGCGCGACTGCGGGATGGCCATGGTAAAAGGATAAAAGCTCTCGGCATTAATCAATCCCTGAGGGACGCACCATGCATTCGACTTCATTAAATATCGTTGGAGGGGATTGAATGCATATCTGGCCTTTACAATGACTCGCGGTGGCCTCCCGATGTATCGAGTCAGTGCTGCTATCGTACCAGACAAGTCTAGCACCAATTTGCCTACTCCGGAGGGATGGAATGCTTAATGGGCCATGGGCGCATTCCACGTGCGTGTCGCAGTGGAGCCTCCAACCACTGCGTCACACGCGCCCTTTATGGAAACGGTATGGATATCAAATGCTATTGTTTTGATATATAGAAAACTTTTCGAGAGGGAAGTTTTCCATATTCGCTTTACGTTTCCACGCATTCTTTTTCCTCATGGCCAATAATCCGTGTCGATGGTCCGCACGCCTTCTCGATGTGGTGTTTTCATACTGAGCTCGATTTTCTCCAGTGGAGGACCGCTGGAATGAGGCATCCTCATTCGGCATCGCTCTTTTATACAGTGTGGTTCTTATTGATAATGGTTGTCCGTCGATAATAGATTAGTACTCCACATATAATCCATAGGTCACCATGTGGTATTAGATAGGCTTATATGTGGCGAAGTATTACAATTGCAAACCAGCTTTCATTTAAGAATGAAGACGAAAGCGTCGAACGTTAGCCGAATAGAGGCCCACTAACAACCTCGTGTCAATTTATCAATGAAAAAAGGTGAACTGATGGTTCATACTGAACTTAAATGGGAGTCGGTACGTTAGAGCGGAAAGTATTGTCGAATCGAAAAGATCGGAACAGAGTCAGGTGTTCTTTGTTCACTTTACTACATCCTCGATGCTCTTTAAAGCTCCCCAAACCATCCGTTTCTTTCTGCTCAGCTTTGGAGATAAGTCGTTCATCATACTGATTTCCGACCTAGATAGGCATAACTGGAACATTCGGAGATATTCGTTCCATTGAGCGTAAATGGGGCATACGAAACCAATCCGATCCTCACAAACATGGTTTTTGTGAGATTTAGTTGAAGACCAATCTTTGCACAGTCTTTATCAAAGTCGGCAAGCATACATTTCTCTTCGCTATTGTTTGGTGTTTCAAGAACGATGTCATCAGCAAAGCCAAAATGATGTAACTGACGACCATTCATTTTCAGTCCCATATTATCCCATTCCAATGCTTGCATGACGTTCTGGAGGGTGGTGGTGAATAATTTTGGTGAAATGATATCACCTTCCCTAACCACTCCTATGACGTCGTTGTTAATATCGTTGTAGAATTGTGATATCTTGGTTTTGAAATTTTTGTACACCTCACTAAGTAGGGGCTCCTCCACTATCAAGGGCTTGCCTGACTTCTTCTTCTTCTTCTTCAGTTGAATCAAAAACCTTCTTCAAAACGACGAAACTGAGACAGAGCGGTTTTTTGTACTCTCGTGATACTTCAGTGAGTCTTGTTATCGTGAGAATATGGTTCATCGCACTAAATCTTTTTCGAAACCCTGCTTGCTCACATGGCTGTCCTTCCTCGGGTGTTCTGTCAATCCTGTTTAAAATGACTCGATTGAAGAGTTTATAAACGAGAGACAGCAAACAGATTAGGCGATAATTGCCGATATCGTGTAGGTCACCCTTCTTGAACAATAGCACGGTCTTGCTGGTCTTCCATTCAGTAGGGAACCCGCATTCAGACAGCTAGCGCGTGAAGAGCCGAGCCAGTGTGCTTACGAGGACTGGCGGAGGGTTCTTCAGATGTTCTGATTTCATCCTGTCCGGACCTGAAGCTGCTCCATTTTTCACCGACAAAATGGCATGTCAGATTTCGGAAAGGAGAACCGGTGGTACAACATATTCATCCTCCATTTAATTCATATGACAGAAGGTCGACATGGCTATCGAAGAGATTTGAAGTGTTTTCATGAACGACTTTCCCCATTGCCTCGTTGGACACTGTAACTGATCCGTCTGGGCATCGGAATGCAATTATCTTGGTTCTGTAGCTGGCGAAGCTTCGTTGGGCTTTGCGAATGGCTCTTCCCAGTCTTTGTTACGGCCTCCACCATGGATATTGCTTTTCTCTCTTTAAGATCTTCTTTTATCGCCTGTCTGCATTGTTTCGCATGTTCGGACGTTAGTTCGCGGTTGCCTGCAGCTCGTGCGAGTCCACGCTGGCGTTTCAGCTTGGGAGTTTCTGGAGACAGACGTCTCTTGGTAAATTTCGAACCCTTGGCTTTCATAGAGCTAACGTGAAGATGTTTAATGAGGCGATCGTATTCCTCGTCGATGTTATCGACGGTATCTTCCTAACAGTCTGCTAATGAATTGAATAAGTCCCAATTTATAGCGGTTTTCGTACTTCCTCTTTTGAGTTTAGCGGCTTTTTTTCCTTTCAGCGAGAAATGACTTCTTGCACGAAGAGGGCGATGGTCTGACCCCGTGTAGAATTTCGGGACATCAGCGATATCGGTTAAGCAAAGCCTTCTATTAACTATGATATGGTCTATTTCGTTATGACACTCCCCATTGGGAGACTTCCACGTCTAGTCTTGAGGGTGTGGTTTCTGGAATTGCGAGCTACCATGGATGGTCTTGGTCACCATTATAAAGTCAGATAGCCGCTCACGCTGCTCGTTCCATTCTAATCCATGGGTCACAATGTCACGTTCTTCAGACGTTCTTCTTGGTCCAGTCTTGACATTGAAATCTCCAATAATGACTTTGAAGAATGTATGGTCTTCTCTCTAATCCTCTAATCCCTCTTCTCCACGTACATGTAGAACACTACGACTTCTTCGTCATAGTTTGATGCCGGCGCGTAAACGACGAAGAACGTCAAAGCCGGCATTGATCTACATCTTTTTGACCGCAAACGTCCGATTCGGTTTATAAGCTATTCGAGATGAGAGCGCCGACGCCGCCAACTCATCTTCTGTCGCTTGTTCCGAGGAACAGTTCTTCTCCGGTGTCATAGACAGCGTGGAATTGGAGGCGTCGTGTCGTCTCGGCCAGGCGAGGACATCGTACCTTATCTTTCTCGCTTGCATGATCAAGTCTTATATCGACGACTCGGATGTAAGTGTACGTGGATTGTAGGTACACCTTAGTTCTTCGCTATCTAGGCAGCTTCCATTGGCTCAGGGATTTTAGCAACCTCTCCGTACTCGTCCCACCTAACGCTGCCAAACTGGAGGCACTTTCGGGGTCAGGAGAATAAGATCCGTTTCTTTTACTGTGTTTAGCACTTTGATACCCACGCATAGTTTGCTGGGCTCTGACGCGGGGGCTGGGTATACTCACGGGTTGCTTGCCAGTATATCCCAGAATAAACATGGAGCTTATTGGTTGGAGGCGACTCCTAGCCGTCTTCAAAATTTTTTCTTGTCACTTGGCTTCAGGGTTTTGCCCGAATTGACTCATAGAATACAATTTGCATAAGCGAGAACCTATCCACGTATGCATGCATGAATTCGCCTTGTTTATACAGAAAGCATGGGCCAAATCGGCGAAGCATAAACAGAGTCCATGCCCTGGATCCACCTGCCTATCAGAAAGCGTACCGTCGCTTTTCTTCAGCGATTAACCCCTATCCGCCTCCTGGAGACGCGCCAAGTCGCCTCGCGACTAACCAGCTTGAGATCCTTCATATGAGGAACTTCCGTGGTTTTTTAACTATATTGAGAAATAAATTGTGAATGCAACAGCTAAAACTTGTGGGAAATTTCTACTCCACACCTAGCAGAGATCCGTTCGCAGTTCGTGCTGAGGGTTTAACTGAGAAGCTTTAGACGAGGTATATCTCACCGCGTACGTTTCGAAATCACGAACAAGAGTCTATCAGTGGAAGTGATCAAAGCTTCTGAGATGGCTGTTTTTAAAATCATTAAGTTGATATCCGAGCACTGCACATCGGGTGGTTTCAGTCCAACGCGTTCCCACAACACCAGCAGACACCCGTCAAGGAGGCCGCACCTAGAGTGGTGTTCGACATTTCACCAATAATGGCGAAATTGAGAAGTGTCCTTTCCGAGGTGAGCAAATTTACTTTTTAAACTTTTATTTCTCTGGCTTATCTCTAGATTTACTTAATAAAAACGGTGGAGTTGTTTTCAATTCCAAACTTGCAGTTTTTCTTAGGCCCTATTCTGCGGTTGAAGTATCAAGTAGCAATTTTAAGGCATTTGGAGATCTGTACATTTTTTGTGCTAATGAGTTTATTGAAGATGCGTAAAACTCTTTGAAAAAGGAATTTTTGCTGATCGTTAGGCTTTCTGGTAAACTAATCTTCTCTTGAGATCTACTCAGCACAGATCGCGGTGTTTACTCACTTTTTCAACTAGTTTCTTCTCGGAAGGATCAATCCCATGCTCGTAGTTTACCTTCATGTAGATTATCGTTTTCGATTACTTTTTCTCCCCGATGAGTTTCTGGTGCTTGCTCATTTTCAATACATCCTGTTTTTGTTTCAGTTTAAGCCTGATGAAAACCTTCCAGACGAACCGCTGCAACGAATGCATCATGCTCTCTTAAGACATCGCAGAACTCAATTGTCAGAGCCCGAACTTCAGGTGAACTGTTCAGCAATTCATGAGCTAGTGATACCTCTCATACTAAAGAATAGTTTACAATCAAAGTGCACAAAGACGAATGATTCCGTTAAACCTGTGCTAAAACATTTCCAAGAATAGTTAGGAGATAACTTTCCCAGACAATTCCAATACCAATTTACCGAACTGAAACGGATAGGAAGGTTGGTGCTTAAGTGCGGAGTCGAACCATCGGAGGATTTGCATGGATCACTAGTTAACAGACCGCACCATATTAATAAACTTTTCAAATTCTGAGTGGTTTGTGCAAAGTACTGAATGGTCAGAATTTTGCCTCAGATGAATCCTAAATACGGTGATGAGTCGTTGAACTGCACAAATGCCGGCACTCATATAGAGAACAAAACGCTTGAGTGACAGGTAGGGGTCGTGATTCTCGACAGATGTCGGGTGATCATTCATATAATTTATCGCAAGTGAAGGTAAAAATTGCTGGAGGTACCCGGCTAACTTTTATACGTTGTTTCTTGCTTTTAATTGAAATTATCACCTTAGATACTTGGCCATCTTAATCCATATAGGTTGTTAATTCGGTGAACCTAAAGCAATTATTGGAGTTCTGGGAAAAACGACTGATTGCGATCGGCGAATGGATGATGCATTGCGAAGAATTCGTAGAACTACCACTTGATGAAAAGGTCTTAGTTTTCTAAGGTTTTCCGCTCCGGATCTGTTATGCCTTTCTGCAGCAGTTGCTTTTTTGCATCTGCTTTCTCTTATTCTCCAAATATTCTTGGTATTTTTGGTTTTTTTCTTCCAATTTTTAGAACACATTACTAGTTCCCTCTTCGTTCTTAGGTCGTGGTGTTGAAGAATTCCTGGATGATTTGGCAACGGTTTGAGCGAATCACTATGTCAATAGAACTGTTTGGATGGCGAGCCGTAAATGAAAAGGTTGCCGGTCTTGTTCATTTCTGTAATGTATGCTTTTTGTCGAAAAAATTATAGACCATTGAAGGATGCCTGTCATTTGTTCCTAATAGAAACTCTTAATGATTAATTAACTTAACCAGTGCAGGATATTCTTGTCTGCTTTCCAAAGTTATACATGAAAGTTCTATTAAAAACATAACTCTCAGAACGTTGAACAATCCCTCTATGCTTTCGCATCATTTTGGCCAGAAAACGTTCTTGAGTACTAACTAAAATATATACTGAGTTGTTTGCCACAATCAAATAAGCCCATAAAGAGCACTATTTCCATCGGAAGCTAAGGCAAGAGTGTACTTATCAAACTGCATACCTTTGTGGACCACCTAGGGCACTTCTTTGCGAAAATAACCGTAAAACTGGAAGCCTTTACATCAAAGTGTGGCGCTTTTCGTTTCCCATGATCACGAAATGCCCACTAAGCGATTCTCGAACGAGCTTGATCAAAATTTAGTCTAATGAGGCTCACAGAACACACAAGACGGTTCTCGAAATTATACAGGACGTCATTGATTCACGTATAGTTAGAGTTTACCGTATTCAGATAGCAAGAGATAATAGAGTCATGGAAATGTGGAAATACATATAACCCGGTCTTCGATACGAGACTACGAGTGTCTAGTTTTGAAAAAGTGTTGAATATCCAAGCATCGATGTTATAGTTATTGGCGATCTCTGACGAGAAGGCGATCATCATTGATTCGGTGAAGTTCGACTTTTCTTCACTTACCGACCATGATCCCAGTTATATAAGAAGGTAATCTGTCTATGCGGATACAAGTATATGAATTTTGTTCTCTTTCTTGAGTGCTTCTCAGCATTTCCTATTTTCTTTCGAATGAGGCCCACAATTCTTATTCACAATGTTGGCACAGAACTTCTGAGCAAAACCTAAATGTTTGACCCATTCTTACGGCTCTTTAAATTCAAGGATTTTCGAACCATTCGCTGGTCGTTTCACTGACGAGGTGACGAAGTCCTGCCTAGAAGTTGGGCTTAACCCCATAGAAGTCGTCTATGTGTTATGCACGTTAACATGGCATGTTGAAGGCTAGTGAATCATTGTTAATGGTGTAATTATTTTTTTATTAAACTAACTTATATGAGCCATTTTTATGAATGTGGTATAAATCTTTAATGAAGCTGAGATATTTGCAAAACTCTGGACCGCAGGTGTCTATGGTGGGGAACGAACGCGCTATTGTCCTTTCCGGGGAGTAACGCGCTCACCACCACACCATGCGTGCCCTTCTCAGCTTCATTAAAGTTATATTTCGCAATATACCCTGCCATTAAAAAGAGTAGGCAGTAAACAAAAAACGGTTAATAATGTGGTATAAATCATTGATGTAAACTATACACATTGATTACTTCAGCCGCTTCATAGTGCGCGTTATCGAGGTCGTTGTCTCATAAATGCCTGAACAAGCGAGTTGTTTCTGGTCTAAATGTTATTTTAAAAGGCCGAAAGTGGACAATGTACAATATTAGGATTAATGGATTATTAGGGCTTGCATGTGGAAGAGGATGCGGGTGGCGCAATGCTTAGAGATGCCCACTACTGCATGGGTCTTTGCTACGGTTCTACGCTCACACTAACCAACTAACTGCCATCACTTCAAAGTAGTCACTTTGATACTAGATTGTCTGACACAAAGGTCTGGTTTAACATATTCAGCATCAATTTCAACTTAATATTTACTGTCTACTTTTTTTAACGGCCGGATATATTGTGAAATATAACGTTGCCATCAGCAATCACTCGTCAGCGGGATTGATTTGGGGAGCCCATGTGGGTAATGAACCCAGTTAAGCCGAGGCTGTGGTTGGAATCACAATGTTGTAGTTTTTATTTCCTGCTATTGGTGAAAACGTTAGCCCCTGGAAAGGGTAACAGCGCGTTCGTTCCATACCGCAGACACCTGCGATCCGGAGTTTTGCAAATATCTCAACGACGTTGTGGCTTTATCCTTTGTCCGTTTAACCAACAGAAATTTAGTAGTTGCAGGCGTCAAGCGGGTTGATTATTTCGCAAAAGTTACTATCAAAAAAAGATCTGTCGAGTTTCTTCAGTTTCAACAAACTCTTCAGGAAGATCAGTGAGTTCGAAAACTCTGTCGATAGCGGAGATATATCGAGAGCGTATATCTGACAACTTACACGATTACTATACCGTAACGATGAAAACACCGAATTATGCTGGTCGTCTTATACGAATCATGTCCATCGTCCACTGCATTGAAGTAAGTTTGAGAGTTTGGCCACCTAGCATTTTAAGGTTTTCGTTATAGATTTTTTCTAACGTTTCCTTCTTTGCAAGCACATATTATCCTTTTAGAATATACATCATGAAAGGTCAAAGGTCATGGAATTGGCACGGATATTCGACATCTTTAAGATCGAAGCCTCTGAGAAAGGAATGTTCGACTGCTAGAAAAAAAGATTTCTCTCTGTCCTTCCTACTTTTTTTATAGCAGTCTCACGTTTCCTTGTCATCTCAACACTAGTTAGAACCACCTGTTCTCTACTGAAATCCGGAAAACACGGCCCAATTGATGCTGGGCCAGGTTTTCTGATCCAACTTTCTAAACCAAAGGTGATAGACCAAGTATTTTTGGAACAAATACAAATATTAAAGATAAACTTCTAATATTTTCATTTCTAAAATATGTATGTTGAGATAGAAGCATATAACAGCACGATGAAATGGAGAGTATTCACTATAACATAGAAAATAACGTATTCAAATCGTCTGTCAGAGGAGTGACAAACAACGAAGCCTACACTAGGCCGAACATAACTTTCGAACCCTTTTATTGTGTCTGCTTTGCATTCTAACAATTTCCGACATTATGACGCCTTGATTCGTTACTTCTTAAACCCTTGCGTCAATGCCATGCTCACACTAGGTTTTTATAGCGCATGATCAATATCACGGTAAAACGAAACCATTTCAAGAAAGTATCTTTTAAAGTTTTCAATTGTAACTTCTATACTGGTAGAAACTCATTAAAGCTGATGTGAAGTGCGTTCTCATTATGGTTTAGCGCTTCATCGTGGTTAGTAAGTATTCCCGCATGTTAAAGAGCCCCAGCAAGATGCACTAGATTAAGAAGACTCGACGTTTCCATTTGGAATGCCAAAGAATGTTTTTCTAAACCATTGGCCCAATTTGGCAAATTTTTCTTCGCTTGACAATGAGGAATTTTGTCAGGTAAGCAAATTGCTAGAAAAAGGAAATATGCCGGATTTGGCGTGACTTTTCAAATAGTCGACGCCTGTGGTGAAGAACTGTGAACGATCTAGTACGGGAACTTTGAAATCCGCGGAAAACCATGCTTAACCACTTTTCAACACTTTAATAAAGAAAGAAGACGGCAAAGCACTAAAAAACAGCCGAAAAAAATCGGAGGGACGGAAAAACGCTAATACCTCCAAGTGATAACTGCGAAAAGGATGACAAATCGAATGCTAAAGAGCCGGATCGCAAACAGTGTAGGAGGCTGGTCAATCTAAGCATCTAAGTTCTGACTAGAAGTAGCGTGAGCATGGAAATATATGGATGGAAAATGGATCGTAGTGAACTGGGAAAAAGTTCCAATCCGCAAGGTGTGTGAACTATTAAATACATTACATTAAGGATAAAGGTTAATGCTCTCGGAGTGAATCAAACCTTGAGGGATGCCCTATGCATTCGACTTCACCAAGCATCGTTTAGAGGTGACTGAATGCATATCTGCTGTTTTCAATAACTCGCAGTGCCCTCCCCATGTATCGAGCCAGTGCTACTATTCTCCCAGACAAGTCTGGTACCAAATCGGCGACCGCGGAGGAATGGAAGGCTTGGTGGGTCATTGGGGCGGAGATCGACTCCACGTGTTCTGTAGTGCGCTTCCGACCACACATTATACACCAATGCTGAACTCAGAATGGGTTATTTTATGCCTTATCAGATAGATTGCACTTCCGGTTTTAGTTATGTATAGTCTCAGACACCTATAAAGTTGGAATGAAAACGCTATAAAGAACATTCTTTATGGACATTGGAATGTTCTGTATGTCAAACATTTCAAATCCTTTTCCCACGACCTTTTTCCCGATAGCCGTATGTCCAACATTTCGTTAGCTGTTATCTTGCAAAAATATCTGCAGTTACGGTCCTATGCTTTGACTATTGCTTTATCAGATCGCAATGCATGAGAAATATTTCAAGCACCCATCTGTGCGCATACTGTAGCCTAACTCCACTCGATTCTGCCTTATGTAGCCTGGCACCGCTCAGCCTAAAAAGTATATAAACGGCTCCACGATTAACTAGCTCAATTCACAGCGACGCTACCCAAGTCACCTTGTCCTTTCCTCACATAGTAGAAGTCGTATGACACCCTCTTCACTCATAGCAACCTGAACAGCAGTGATCAGGTTGCGCCTACTCATTACCTGCATCATTGTTGTACTAATTGAACAGTTGCATTGTTATGTCATAATTGTTGTATAATTATAATAAAAGGTTTAATTACCCAGTTTAAAAGGACTGGCATTGTAATTAGCAATCACAAGAAGTCCCACTTGGCACAGACAAAGGCGAGCACCTAAATCCGACAGAGTCTTCGTAACTACTTGGTATTTCAACGAGCCGCCCTAACAAACACGAAAAAGAAAACCCTTGCATGTAGTCTGGTCGTTTAGCACATTTCCTTTTCTCTTCAAGGGTCAAACGTTTTCGTTTTTCGTGCCCAAAAAAACTGTGTAACTTCATTCTTCCATCTTATTTTATAGAAAATACATTCAAGAAACACGACAAAACGTAAATCACGAAAAATTCTTCACGAAGATGTGCCGTTAAGTTCCGCTTTTACTTTCTCGACGACGGCACGACGGGTGGCCAGGGTCTCTTCTACTCCGAGTGCGTTTAGACCTCCGCGCATCATACCCCTTAAATATAGCTAACTATAACCACGGTTTATTTGAACACATTTACAGATCGAATGTTCAATTTATGATTAAAAAACAACAAATAATCAGTCCAACTTATCTAAGTGGTCAACAGAATGTTTCAGTGACGAGATATCACTACTGATCTCGTGAAATCTCGACAGCACAAACTCACTTGCAAGCAAAAATTTCTCCTTTACCATTGTTTTTATAATCCTTTTTATTTAACAAATCCGATTTACATCAACTTCAAACATTTTTTCTTCAAGTAAATGTCATCACACCTGGCGGCCTTTGCTGTTCGTGGACGTTCTTGAGCAGCTCGCGTACTTATTTCCTGAAAGGCATACCCATTGTAAATTACTGAACAAACCGATTCAATGAGCCATAATAGTCTTTAACCCTGAAATAAGCCTATTTAATGACCAACTATACATCTACTTCAGTCCACGCTCGACGGTATAAAATACAACGCGCATCGTCCGCTTGCATTAATGGAACATTATACCTAAATTTCATTGAATCTTAAAAACGCTTCAGTCTATGTTGAGCTATTTCCTTGCAAAACGTATGATTTTTTTAAACATTTCCAGGGGCTAACATGTTTGCCACCACACCACGTGGGTCCTTCCTTTCCCCTTCTCTCAGCAGTCTTTTGACATATAGGTGCTGGCAGCAATCACCAGTCAACGTATCGATCTAGAGACCACAAATCGGCATTGAACGCACTTAAACTGAAGCTGTAGTATAAATCACAATGAAGTCACTTGTAGTATATACGGGTACAGATGCACTGACACACTGCACACATCGAAGAACTGCTATAGTTAGTGTTTTCCATATATAGTAAAAAAAATCGATTTACCATCCTCAGATTAACCAATTTCCACTTTCAGGCTATAAGACGATTCTACTCATTTTATTCTAAGGCCAAAGCCTAGTGACCTGATAATCGACAACAACGCGATGGCAATCATTCTTTGAGATGGGATTAAATAATAGTTGATCAATCATTTTATAGAATACCTTTGCAGGACAGTGTTAGAGACGTTCAAAATGCGTAAGAACCTCTTTCGACCAACTACGACTCAACCACTACTTGACCTATTAGAAGACGGAAAATTGGTAGCAGACTTCTCTGGGAAGCTCCCTCAAATATGCGAAGAATCGTAACTTCATTTGGTGAAAACCACAGAATGCCACAGCACCACCATCCTACGATCTATGGAGGGTCGACCTACATTCAATGACATTCATAAAGAAGACCAAAATTCTGAAGCAGCTGCGCGACCTACATGAAAACATGGAAACTTCGTGCTATGTGGTAGAATGTCGGAAAAAAAACTGAATGAGAAAAGTGTTGGAATTGTGGAATGTGAAAAGGAATCATGTGGAAAGAAAAGCACGACGTAGCAACACACAAAAATTACGTAAGTCCGTAAGATGATTAAAGTGTCTAAAAGTACTACCTTAATCATTCACGTTATAGGCAAAAAAGTGAAAGACTTTGTAGTCTCGAATTTAAGGACCAAAAATGAGAGCGGTATGTCGAGGTATTTCAAAGTTCAAATAAAAATTAGAACTGTTGTCACGAGCGCTATTTTGCTTCTTTCTAACTCTACTAGTGTTATGGCACATTTGAGCATATGAACCCATTTCTGAATCAACGAATCAAATTCGGTTATGTACATACACTCATCTGTTTTTCGCGTTCTATGGCCTTCATTTGCAACAGTCGGTCTCTTTGCGTTCGTAGGTATTCCTCACGACTACGTACTGCAGCGGAATTCAGCCTATTTGGCTCTTGAAGTAGTGCCTTAAAATTAGTCACTTATGAAAGAAAGTTTTGTTACAAAGCACTACAAGCTAATAAGAACGAATCAATAGAAATTTTTTAACTGATGTTAAAAAATCTGGAAGCTTACCAGCACCTAACTATAATAGTGACACAATTTCAGTTGCGATGGTATGGGATCTTTATGAAAGAGGTGAACTACCGCTTCTTCTCTATTTGGTGATCGCAGATTCTTCCCACGCATTAGGTTACTGCTGTCGAGTAGTTAAGCGACACTCAATGGATGATCGCTCGAACGATAAGTTATTTGATTAGCAGGCTACAGTGCCCATACATGAGTACGGTACAGTATGCAGACGTCACATACAATGAGTCAGATTTTATCCCGCAGTAAGTTAAGTGGACGGCAATTAATCAATAACAAGACCTCATCTCTCTTCTCTAAGGACATGAGAATTAAAGCTAAAAAGCTCTCGGCGTTGATCAATCCCTGAGGGATGCGCCATGCATTCGACTTCATTGAGCATCGTTGGAGGTGATTGAATGCATATCTGGCCTTTACAATGACTCGCGGTGGCCGGCCGATGTATCGAGCCAGTGCTGCTATCCTCCCAGACAAGTCTGGTACCAATTTGCCGACCCCGGAGGGATGGAAGGCTTGGTGAGCCATGGGCGCATTTTCACGTGCGCGCCGCAGTGGCGCCTCCAACCACTGCGCCACACGCGCCCTTAAGGACATGAGAATTATGTGAGGTATTTCATCATCGGTGCCTCGGTTTTTCTACACTCTTTGCTCCTTTATTGATGAATATCTCTTGTTAAATATACGTAAGCCAACAAATCACACGCTTACCCTTTCATGAGGAAGTCAATTCCTACCAATTAATTGCGCCTGTTGCCTTTCTTCAAGCTTCCTTTAATAAACCAAAAGAATTAATCGAACAATAAAAATTATGAATCGCTTGTCCGTCTGAAATAACACTGTTGCAACAGATAGCAATTCCCCTAACACCCACGTTCACGTCATAAATATTCTTCCCACGTGGTCCATAAATAGCTCCGGCTTGTTCTTTCTCTGGCCCGCCTTTTTTGTCAGTGCTCAAATTGTCATCGAGTCTTTTTCTTTCGGTTGACGGCTGAAATCCTAAGAATTGCAAATAATAGGAAACATTTCGATTTAACAAATACCATCGTTGAAGTTATTGAATTTAACTGTGATCTATGTGGAAAAATACCGATGGATCAAGTTAGCGCATTCATGCGTGCAGGCAAGTATGGTGGAAATTTTCCGGCCCCGGAAGGATGGAAGATTGGTTGGTTTCGGGCGCGGTATCCAGCAAAAGACCGGATGGATCACAGGAATCGTATCCATCCCTAATCATTACGCTATACGCACCAAGTAAACAAGTATTATCACCAAAATATCTTTAAGTTCATAACAAGAAAAAAATGCGAGGCCATACAGGGCTAGAGCAGATTATGGTTCAATGATAGCAACTCAATGGAAATCAGCAATTTCTTGAAGTATACAGCGACCCCATGCTACACTGACGTTCAGCTTCCATAACACGAACTACACGGAACGGTTGGACATTAGAGTAGACAATTTTCGGAACAGTATGACTTCAGCTGTCCACACTCCTGGACCTCACCATAAATCCTTAGACACACTTACACGTCTTCCCTTTACAGATGCACTTTTCACTAATGGCTTTTTCCCCAGTCCTTGAGGAGTACTGGCTCGTTTTGCTGTAGGTGGCCGCTTGCTTTCCCTGAAATATACTGAATGTTTATGAGTTCTGAACAAGTCATCGGAATAAACCAACTTTTTCACTTCCTCTTTCTCTTCATTACGTCCAACTGCATCTTGAGCCTTCGCCAATGTCATACTGCCATCCGTATTTTCTTTTTGATCCTTTTGAGAAAGCAAGGATGATTTCAGAACCCTATTTTCAGTAGCCTCTGCCCGATTTTTCTTTGTTCCGGCCTCCTTAATGGATTTCGCCTCAGCATCTGTAATTATCGAAGACTGTTCACTATGGTCCATTGAGCTCGATTTCCTCACTGATGAAGCGTTTATTGTTTTCGTTGACTCGGTTGAGGTCGATAGCACTTTCTCCGCCGAATTTTCCACTACCTTAAATATGCATGCAAGATTTATTAACGTGACCAAATTCCAGTGGAGTTTTTTCAAGTTTAAGTTTAATATTTTGACTCAGAGATTGGTATGCAACCTAAGATGATCTATGCACTCGGAGATGCATAAAAGGCATAGAAGCAAGTTTACAAAGCTCATCTCATCAATGTCTCAAAACCGCCTTTCCTTTAGCCTCGGTATGACTGATCAATATATGTTCTTTTGATAAGTTTGCGCGATGATATTTATTCGGTTAACGTTTCGACGCCTTCGTGCAGAGCCAACGATCCGAGTCGATAGTCCACGTTTGTCCTCCGCCTCGATGTGGCGTCTTCGCCTTCGCATCGAGTTGTGTCTTCTTCAGCTGACCATCTACCGAATGAGGCATACTCACTTGGTGGTGCCCTTTCATTGCAAGATGCTGATGGTTGATGGCTGTGATTGTCCGGTGATATTAATTTCTTCTTCCCTGGCAATCAATTCTACAGAAGTCGGTATCATTATCAGCTAGCAAAGAGCAGTAACAATATTTCTGACGATGACGAAGACGTCGAAACCTTGGCCGAATACATATAATATATCAACCTCATTTAAGCTTATCAAAGAGAGAACACATTTCATGTTTCTATTGCAGATGTTGCCCATAAAAGAAATGATTGAAACGCATAGGAATGGTGGAGATGTTCACCTTTTCGGCTTGAGAGAGAGCTAGAGAGAACAGTTCTTGTTCTTTGCCTTGCTCCTGCTCGAGACGATGCCTTTCTTCCTCACTACTACGCAGTAACTCTTCCAATTCTTCAAGTTCCAGTTTACTGAGATTGTCAAACTCTTCTTTACTTTGCCTACAATTGGTAAATTGGTTAAAAAAATTCAAGTATCCATGTGCTCATCCCACCTCATCACTGCAATCAACACGTATCTTTCGGTTTCTTCTGGTGAAAAAAGTCGAGGTTTGTTCCTGAGTGTCTCGCCATCTTCTATTTGTAAGACAGATGGAATCAGGCCGCACATAAACTGAAATAAGAACTCAGCCATTGGCTTCAAATCAATCAAATAATACTTCGAAACCGACTTTCCCTGAACCTCGGTGTGCTTAATCAATATGTATTCTTTCTTTGATGAGCTTACACGAGATTGATAGTAACATTTATTATCGGCTAACGTTTCGACGTTTTCGTCTTCATCAGAGCATCAGCAAGCACGGACCATCAACTCGGATCATCGGCTCTGATGAAGACGAAGACGTCGAAACGTTAGCCGATAATAAATATTATTATCAACCTAGGTGTAATCTCATCAAAGAAAGAATACATATTGATCAATCAAATAAATTTGTGCTAGCTAATAACAACACCAACTTCTGCACGATGTGAACGATGATACATGTCCGGAAGAAAAACAAGTAGCTATCAACAGACATTATCATTATATCCACCATCAGCATCGTGTATAAAAGGGCATCACTGAATAAGTGTGCCTCATTCGAGGAGATGGAATGCTGAGGAAGGCCTGACTCGACACGAAGGCGAAACCGCCACATCGAGACGAAAGAAAAGCGTGGACCATCGACTCGGATCATCAGCTCTGATGAAGACGAAGACGTCGAAACGCTAGCCGATAATAGATAAATTTGTATTTTGGCAAAAATACCAAAAGCGGTTTGATCTACTAGTATACTTAAAGATGTAAGAAAAATTTGTTGCAATACTTTGCGGTTCTCATATCTATTAATCAACAGTGGGCCTAATTTAGCAACCTTATCAGAAAAAGCTCCGTTCCATCCGTATAGTGGCTTCCAACTAATAACCAACATTACCTTAGCAACTCCAGCAAATTAGCTAACAGTACCTCGAAGACAGAAAATCCTGTCGAAGTAATGAATGGGGTATGGACATTACAACTCAATAAAATAATAGATAAAGGATAAAACTTTCGGTGTTGATCAATCCCTGAGGGATGCGCCATGCATTCAACTTCATTAAGCATCGTTGGAGGTGATTGAATGCATATCTGGCATATATCACAATGACTCGCGGTGGCCTGCCGATGTATTGAGCCAGTGCTGCTATCCTCCCAGATAAGTCTGGTACCAATTTGCCGACCCCGTAAGGATGGAAGGCTTGGTGGGCCATGGGCACAGAATCGATTCCACGTGCGTGTCGCAGTGGCGCCTCCAACCACTGCGCCACACGCGCCCAATTACAACTCAAAAGACCAACTTTCTGTAAAAATTCGGTATTAATAGGGCGTTTTGGATAAATTTCGAAGTACAAGAAAGGACCAGAAAGACGAATGCCTCACTATTACACATGAACCGGCGCCTTTTTAAAATTGATTTTTTGACCGAGGTTGATTTCACTCGTCATTTCAGTGAACTACAGACAGGGTATCACACACCTAACAAAACGGGAACTTTTTCACTCAAAATGGCATTCACTTGTATATCAGATCTTTATTAGTCTTATAGTTCACCGAATTATGTCGATTTCATTGGAAAAACACGGCCAGGCTATGAATAAAGTGAAGTCGCAGAAACGTCAGCCAGCGAATCACGACAACAACAACAACAACAACTGATATCAACCTCGCGTTAGTTCAACAGGGGCAGTTCGTAGGAACATGGACATTATGTTGAACCACTATTTAGTTTCAGTGGTCACTACAGATTGAGCTTGAGAAACAGCGACCACTTCTCCAACTGCTCACGAGAGTTGTCTTGGAGAAATGTCTGCTCCTCATCGATTGCAAAACGTGAAAGCGTGACTCTCGTCGCAACGGAGTGGAAAATACGAAATGCCATCAGCGGCTTACCTCAATCATTTGCAATGCCTGTAGCTGCAGTTCAACGTTTTTTCTCATCATCATAGGAACGAACACATTGAAGTTTTCTGCGGCCGCAATCGGCTCGAGGCTTGTCTAAAGCAAAATAATCTCTAGATTCATTTGATACCGCTGCCATTTCTATTTTTCTGCTGTTATTTTCTTCCACAACTCTCCCTCACTGAGGTGTCGTCAGCCATTCAATAGGATACGGTGCTGGTTGCGAGGCAACGGTACGTGTCCACAGGCGTTGGATTAAGGTGCGACCAAAGGGACTCTGTGCTTCTCTGAGACTTTGCTGGAATCAGGTGGTGAACTCCTTGTTTCCGCTGCATCGATTTCACACATATCTTCTTTATACATGTATATATATATTTATATATATTTATATATATACCTATACAAGTTCACGTATGTTTGCTTTGGAGTGCTCTGCTCTATGCAGATTTCATTACACAACTCTACCATAAAAGCCTATAATCAAATGACTGAGAAATACATAAGAGGTGGTCAAGTTGTTTCTAACATATAAGCACTACGTTTACTCTGGGAAAGACTTCTTCCTGCCTTGACACATGTGTCAAAAGGCTGATCGCAGCATAATCAGAACGAATGAGCACCTCTTGTTATCAAAGGCGCCCTCGCGGGAACGGTGCTAGGCACCCTGAATCATTACGGAGGGAGCGAGAATCCAACGTCCAGAGATGCGTCAACGATCGAATGTTGAAGACGCCGTTGGATACGCTACAATGTCGAAAACCAGGTGGACCGAGTAGAAAAACCAAAATTAACGGGGTTCCGACTGGAAATGAAGAATTGTAAGGACACCGAGTGCAATCAAATAGATCGCCTTATGAGCCTGACGCTTGGAGCTTGACCTCGACATGAAACAGAAAATTTTCTACTGGTTGGTGGAAAGTCGTGCGTGCACTACTGAAGAAAAAAAGCGGTGAAAAGGAGCAACGATTCTAACAATTCTGCGAAATAAAAACACACTGAATGGCAAGAAAACAAAAGTATAAAAACTGCTTGTCATTTAAGTTGATTTAATTTTGTGTATGCCCTGGTCCCATCTGAATTGATTTAAGAAGTTATGACATCGTTTTATGTCAGCTTATTACGGAACTAATGCCCGATTTCAAATTGTATCTTACAACGACACACTCAGATCAGAATAATTTTTCTGACAACGAGAAACTTCTTCATTTATACCGCTTAAATTCCTGGAATTCTGGGGGTGATAAAGTCAGTGAGAGCAATTTTGGCTTCGAACCGATCTCTGGAGCGTTTCTCACAAAGGAATTCGTAGAAATGCTTGAAGAGGTCAGATTCGGTATAAAAGAGGTTTGGTGAGCATGGTGAATTAGGTAGAGCTTCATAGCACAGTGGTAGGAGGCGCCTCGTAACACAAATGAGGTCGATCACCACGCCCGTGACCCACAAATCTTTCCATCACTACAGGGTCGTCAAATTGGTGCCAGACTTGTCTGGGAGGATAGTAGTACTGGTTTGATACATCGGTAGGCCACTACAAGTCATTGTGAAGGTCAGACATGCATTCAGTCAGTTCCATACGATGCTTAGTAAAGTCGAATGCATGCAGCATCCCTCAGAGATTGATCAACGGCAAGAGTTTTATTCTTTTTATCCTTTATGTCTATACAAAAGTAGAATCCAAATCATGTATTTGTATTATATCCTTATTTTCCGTCTAATATAATTTTTAACAGTAGAGTATGATGTGAAATAGAATCACTATGAGGCCGAGATACTTGCAAAGTTGCACGCCAGTCCGGATTCGAACCTGCGATTACATCATCCGGAGGGCTAAGTGTTACACACTGAGCCAATGACGCCCTTAATTTGCTTCTCTCTGAGCTGGTTTTCTGTCTAATAGAGTCAAATAATAGTAGGAAGAGAATGAAAAGTTGAAACATTGCCAATTCAACTACAGTCTTAGCCTAACTAGGTATAATGGCGATCTGTGCTCCTAAAGTCACTCGTTTTGATGGGTGATTACTGATGACACTGTGAGAGAAAGCCGGCCGACAGAAAGTCGAAGCAAGAGCCTCATTGGTGCAGTGGGTAACATGTAAGTCGCCGGAAATGGTAGTCGTGGGTGCGGATCTGGCCCGGGTGCAACTTTTGCAAATATCCAAGCATCTTTAACCGTTTTATTTGTTGCCTACTCTTTTTAATGGCAGGGTAAATTACGAAATATAATTTCAATGATGCTGAGATATTTGCGAAGCTCCGAACTGCAGGTGCCTGCGGTAGGGAACGAACGCCCTATTGTCCTTCCTGATGAGTAACGCGTTCACCACAGCACCATGCGGCTCCTCCATTTCGCCTGTGTCCGGTCTGGAGTTTTGCAAATATCCCAGCGTCATTGAAGTATAGTTTGCCATTAAAAGGAGTAGGCAGTAAATAAAACGGTTAAATATTATAATTATAACTAAAGCCTCAACTTAACTGGTTTCATTGCCGATTTAGGCTCCCCAGATCTATTCATGGGTGATTGCTGATGGCAGAGATCGATAGAACTAGCTGAGAGACAGATGAAGGGAAGGACCCACATGGTGTGGTGGTGAACTCGTTACCCTCGGAAAGGACAATAGCGCGTTCGTTCCCCACTGCAGAGACCTGCGGTCCGGAGTCTTGCAGATATCTCACCATTATTGTATTGAAGTTATCTCAGAATTGTAGTGGCTATTTATATCATATTCACAAAAGTTGCAACGATATTATTAAGTGATCCACTTGTGTTTTACTTCGTTCTTTCTATCGCAACTCGAGCTTCAGAGTGAAAAATTGCATGTGTTATTTCCCCATCGAAAATTTTAGGGTCTGATATGGCGGTTGTGGGACATAAAGAAGTGCTATAACATCATTCTGTTCGCAATTCCACATCATGCCGGGAGATTTTGTTACTCTTATTTATCAAGGCTAAGAGCGGAACACTTTACTCAAACAAGACTCGACGGGATTTCTTCAGAATGGGTTTTTTATGTCGCTTCAAACAGTTTATTCTACCCACACCGATTCAAGTCTTCCTGCGAAGATTTTCTCCAACTCTTTTTTTTAAAACGAGTTGAATGCTTTTCAGTACGAATAAATTTCCGTTGCTTTTTCCTCGAACAACTCCTTAATGACAATAGAAGTGCGATCTGATCTACTCGATTGAGGATCTGGGACCAATTTGACACAACGTTTCTATCCTTCAACAAAAAAACTAGTAATGTTTGGTCGGGCCTTCCTTAATCTGTTGATTATAGTTGGATAGGATTTCACTCAGAATGATCCCGTCATATACACCGTGATTTTTCCTCTTGATTGATGACATGAATTCCTTTCAAGGCCTTCACACGAAGAAGGTGGTGACCAGACACGGTACAGAATGATGGCTCAACGCTTGCGTTAAGAAGATACCCTGTTCTGTTTGCAAGAATATTGCCGATCACCGCAAGTGTTTTATATTAGGAGACTCCCACGTTTAGCAGCGCTTTCTTCCAGAGAAACGAATTTCCATGGAGGAAGCGTACCACGGACAGAAGTCGGACGAAATCCTGCAGGACAGTTTCTGTTCCCATTTAATTTCCCTTATCCAAATTTGCCGACTCTGCATTCGCTTTCGTTGACCTTCCTGTTCTGAACTTCCACATGGATTTGTAGAAGAATCTGTCAGTGCAGATAACTTCCTCTAACTAACAATTGAAGGCATTTAATCCACATTCACCAGTCTCATCGGTAGATGAGTAGCAATTGAAGATACTGATCTTATGTCGCATCGGTTTAGGATGGGGGATGGTGAAGCAAGAGAAAAAGATCTCGTAAGAATCGACAAAATGGATAATACACAACACAGGTGGACTACAAAGCCTACGCCACAGATATTTTGTAAACGGAAAGTTTTCCACACGTACGAGAAAGGTCCTGTCGTTTAATTCGCGCATGCCGATTTTACTGCTTTTGGTACTTCTAAAGTAATCACATTAAATGTGATGCGATCTGTCGCTTCAAGAACACCCCGAAATAAAGATGTGGTAGTGGAAGGCTATGGACCATTCTCGAGATATCATACAAGTTCCATGGACAATGAAGTTTTCAGCACCAAACAGTTCTTGAGTCCATAAAATCGTTTGAGGACGGAAAATTTCAAAAAATCGTGATTTAACAGAGATAGAATCCATCATTACTCTGTCTATCATTCCTTTGGCGTGTGGCGCAGTGGTTGGAAGCGAAAGTCTGCTCCGATTGCTTGAATACTTTAGATAATTGTTATTAATACCATGTATTATCAATATTAAGGGGGCGTATGGCGTAGAGGTTGGAGGCGCTACTGCAACGCCCACGTGGAATCGATACCTGCGCCCATAGCCCATCAAGCCTTCCATCCCTCCGGGGTCGGCAAATTGGTACCAGACTTGTCTGGGAGGATAGCAGCACTGGCTCGATACATCGGTAGGCCACCGCGAGTCATTGTAAAGACCAGATATGCATTTAGTTACCTCCAACGGTACTTAATGAAGTCGAACGCATGGCGCATCCCTCAGGGATTCATCAATGCCGAGAACTTTTGTATGATCCTTTAACACTCCTTTGGAAAATAAAAATTTTAAGAAAAGAACAAGAAGCTAGTTTGAAAGAATATGCGCGCCAAAGCATGAAATCGATGAATATTTCTTGGGAGTCAGAAGGAGAAACAAGAAGTCTTGCAGCTACCTCTTCCATGGAACACCAACAATCTTGTCCAAAAACAAGGTTCTTTTCTACATTTTACGAGTCTCGGTGTAAAGATGCATTCAAATATGTCAAAGAGATCGAGAACGAAGAGCTGTAGCGTCACTCAAACACACTACACTGTTTGTAATCCACAAATGAACTTTCCATTATAATGCACACGTTCCACATGTTAACGCTGTATTATTCACACTCCCATATCGGCTTGAGATTCTGGAGGAGGAGAATTCTGGAGGAGAACTGTGATTGTGTAAAGTCTATGCGAGAAACTAGGGAGCCAATGAAATAAAGGATAGAGGATAAAGCTCTCGGCGTTGATCAATCCCTGAGAGATGCGCCATGCATTCCACTTCATTAAGTATCGTTGGAGGTGATTGAACGCATATCTGGCCTTCAAAATGACTCGAGGTGGCCTGCCGATGTATCGAGCCAGTGCTTCTATCCTCCTAGACAAGTCTGGAACCAATTTGCACACCTCGGAGGGATGGAAGACATGGTGGGCCATGGGCGTAGAGATCGATTTCACGTAGGTCGCAGTGGCGCCTCCAAACACAGCGCCACACCCGCCCTAACCACATACAAGTTTTATTTCAGTCCTCGAAAAATCGTTGCCGGGTCACAAGATTGAAATACTCGCTTAGAAGCTGATGGAAATAAATTTTGATATAGAGCTTATCTAAATGTTTGTACGAATCCTTTTTTATTATTTTCTTTGCATTTTCATTTTTGTGGTCCGATTTTCCTTTGTCAATCATATGCTCATAAACGAATTTATTTCAATCGTTTACTCTTCTTCAATCGATACTTCCTACAACTTCTTCAGAAGTCTGAGCAAGTAAACAAACAAATAACCTTGAGGAATGATTTCTAATGAACCAGATTCTCCTCAGACTTCTGCCTTGCCCTATTCCTTTCCTCGCTTCCTTCCACAGTTTGAACATTGCACATGCTTCACTGGCATTGCTCGAAAAGACGACGACAAGATTTCGTCGTAGAATAAGGCATGAAGTACAGTTATTATTAACGTATATACCTATTTTATTCCTCTCAAGCGAATTCATTAAAAAATTATGAAGCCCTCTGCGTTGATCGATCCCTGACGGCTGCGCCAGGCAATAGACTTCATTAAGCATCATTAAGTGTGAGTAAGCCACCGATCGATCCCATGTGTATTGCACGGCGCCTCTAATCACTGAGCTACACACGTCGTTTAGAATTCACTATCGATTTCAATGTTAACAGCAGCAGTGAGAAAGCGACACGTTGCTTGACTTCTTATTCTTTGGCAATGGCAAGTAGCCAGTGTTAGGTCGGAGCTGTACTTTTGTATTTTAGTTGAGAAAGGTCGCCCAGATTTCTGGCCTAGAGCGATTCATTTCTTATTGGACGATAGAATAGAGTTTGTTTCTACACTGCGGAAAGATTTTTCGTACGTAACAACTGTTAGAAATGAAACCATAGCGATACATTTGCAAAACTCCGGACTGCATGTGTCTATGGAGAGGAACAAACGCACTATTATCCTTTCCGGGGACTAACGCGTTCACCACCACACCATGCGGGTCCTTCGATTCGCCTGCTTCTCAGTTAGTTCTACCGCTCACTGCAGATGTTGCACACCGCATAATACCATGACGTGAAAGTTATTGTAGGCAGAAAATAAAAAGCAAACTTTGCTTCGGACATGCATCGTCATTGTTTTGATCCCCTATGTAACATCCCTTATATAATTTGCCGAATCCGGAGAAATACGGGAAGGCACGTTAGTGCAGAATCTAATCAAAAACCGTATGCATGGCGAAGACACCTCCAACCCCCGTGCTAACACTCTTTGGTAGGTGGGCGTACTGTATTAATAGTATTGATACCAATAACACATTATTAGGTTAGCAAAAATTCGAAAAATACACTTGCCTTCTGCCGAATCGTTAATTTATCGGCTTCTGCGTTTTTGAGCTCTTGACGAAGAGAATCCACCGGAATACTCGAATCGGCACAAAAGCATTCAGTTAAGGTGTTCACTAACTCAGTGAATTCCTTATGTATTTTCTCATACATTGTGATGCTTCCTTGTTGTCTGTCGAAAACTGAAAAGATTCTTGTTCACTTTAGGAAATTTTTTCACAACTTGTTGTCTTTTATGTGACTGTGATTGATTGAGTCTCTGTCAGTACTAAAATTCCCTTTAATGTTATCTTAATGAAGGCCCACCCATTCAATCTGCTTTTACTGGCGCTTAGTGCCTTCGGTGTTTACCGGCTCGGCGTAGCATGCCAGAAGTACTAAGCATAGTATGCGACCCTGGAAGGAATCCGTTCACAAGGCAGCGAACCTCTCCCTGATCTACAAGACTAAGACGTTCCTTTAAAGAGGACTTGGGATGGTCTTTGCATGTATGTCATGGAGCATCACCAAAAAAAACTAAGCAATTAACCTCGACTAGCAAAGTGCCAGTGATATCGACAATGTGGTGTGCACATATGCTCGAATATACAGACTCATAATAATGTGGTACATTTTGAATTTAGTTCTTCTATACTTACTTTACTTACAAGATACTTAAAATCTATTTGCAACGTTGCAGCTACAGTACGTTTGCCGTGACTGCTGTAGCAACACAATGGCGCAGAGAAACAAAAGCCCTTCAATCGATACCTTAGCATTACCTCGCCCGTAATTTGTAGCTTTACTTAAGGTGAAATACTCAAGTAATATTGGTAATAAAAAAAGCTCTAAAGGATAAAGCTCTCGGCGTTGATCAATCCCTGAGGGATGCGACATGCATTCGACTTCATTAAGTATCGTTGCAGGTGATTGAATGTATACCTGGCCTTTACAATGACTCGCGGTGGCCTGCCGATGTATCGAGCCAGTGTTGCTATCCTCCCAGACAAGTCTGGTACCAATTTGCCGACCCCGGAGGGATGGAAGGCTTGATGGGCCATGGGCGCAGGTATCGATTCCACGTGCGCGTTGCAGTGGCGCCTCCAACCTCTACGCCACACGCGCCCTTAATATTGATAATACATGGTATTAATAACCATTATCTAAAGTATTCAAGCAATCGGAGCGGACTTTCGCCAGGCTGACCTCGGGATCCCGGGAAACCACAATGGCTCAACCGGAAAGTCTGCAAAGAAAAAAGTGGATAATGTGCTGGCGCCCGCCACAACTAGTGAAAACGGGCCTTCCAAGTATCCAAGTATTTAAGCAGCATGCGTTTACTTCCATACAATAATACACATACAACACAACCGTAGCTGACGTTTCGGCAGAATTGCTTTTTTCAGAGCCGCTTTTTTTCACCTGTCTTCCATCGAGCAAGAACAGTCGCTCAGAGTCGCATATGGTTGACGATTTCGATTGTTGAGAAAGAAAACGACAGATTTATAATAGAATGCCGAGGTTGATAGAAAGTCGATCTTGAGAACTATCCAAGTGGTATTCAAGCAGTATCAGTAACGTGCAATGTTAACAGTTAACGGATATACGACTCTTAATGATTCACCGCGCTCGCTGTACGTTAAAAAATTCTTTACGAGAAATCTACAAGCCATAAAGTTTAAAAATCGCTATTTCACTGATCATGTCTCGTACAGCAGCTGTGTTGGATACGCTATCGGCTCAACAGAAACAACTCTCACAGTGGTTATCCACACTGAGAACAAAAGTTCCATCTTTTCGAGATCGAAATCTCATTCAGGAATAAACTATAAATGCTGTACCCCACTCGTTCTACCTATATGGAAAGCCTTAGTGCAATGTGGCAGAAACTCCTGAGAACAGCTACGAAGTATTCTTATCATAATTTTTCTCCTCATGGTACCAAAATTGATACCTTAGAAATTACATTCTCCATGTAAACGACTATAACAATCCAAACATCGATACTCGCCATTACTGGCGACACAATCACGATGACGTGCAGTGTATTTCAGCGAAGGTGAGTCCAACCATTATCACCTAATTTTATTACTGCCCATGAACAAGGCATAAGGTATAAGACGTTCAACGGTGATTGGCCACTGAGGGACGGGCCGCCGATCAAACCAATGTTTCCGCCCATCCAGACAATTCTTACATCAATTTGTAGCTCCCATAAACGTGGAGGGATTGTTTACATCTGGTAGCAGAGTCCCAGCAACAACCACTGTATGTTCCAGGACACCTCTAAGAAATGTGTTACACTAGTCCTCTGCTCTTATGTCAACTTATTTTTACCATTAAATAAGGCCGTAATTACGAATTCATTTCCGAGAAACGTTTGAACTAATTGCATTTGTCGATTTTGCAAGAACGTTCTCAACCCACCTATTGAACGATGTTCTATGAAATTGGCGATAGGCAAAGCCCATATAGGCGAATCGATGAATTCGAGGAACTTCCCAAGTATATTTTTTCCGCTTGATGAATTTTTTCGTGTTAGGCGCCGGAGCATCTCGCCACCCCTATGGTGTGCTTTTGTAATACTAACAGGAAAAAAAACACCTAGTGAAGACATAGCAAGGAATTGATATAAGAAAAAAGTGGATATTAAAATGTGAAAAAAATGACACATGTGATTCATTTTTTGCATGTGACCACCAAACATAGATCCTGATTCTCTCGAAATGGTTGTAGAATAGATACACATTGACTGCTTGCTGACTCCAGGTTTCATCTAGCTTCCACCAACCGTTTTTATCACTTAGAAGCTAGTTTTTACAGAACTGCTTAAGCCCTTGTTCATAGAAAGGATTTAGATGATGTTAGATCATGATTTTCAGCAAAATGAAGCACATCCATGAAGTACTAAGTGGAGGAGTGCTACCTAACGAAGCGCTTTTGTTGCATGCCCGCTCACTTCTGACTCAGAAAGACCGTTTGGAATAACACAGTTGAACACATTAACAAAAATATGGATGAAAATAAGCGCTAACATATGAAGGAAAACAGTACACAATTGAAAATTTTCAGTCTATAGTCGAATTAGCCGAAGGATATTCATTTATTCAGAAGAATTGTCTAGGTGGAAAACAACGAAACCATGGAAACCGCAACTGCAGGACTTCCCGGCGACGGCTGCAACAAGAGGCGTCGCGAAGCGACGAACGCTGATCGCACGGATTACATTTCAAACACTTCGATTAACTCAGTATAGAGGCTCCTACGTCCGGCTTTCTATTAACCTCGGCATTGATGGAATAATACTTTTTACTTCTGTTTAGCAAACACGAGGTGTTATTTTATTCCTTTATTTATGTACAACCTGACGTTTCGGCGGATTTTGCCTTCCTCAGAGCCTGGAAAGGTCAAGTTGACTGCAATCTACATGGCCAAATACCTCCACAATCAAACACAGAAAATGCCAAAATTGCAAAAGCAGTTGATGACGCTTTTAAAGGAGTGCCTAAACTGCTTAATCTTCAGATGGTCCGGGAGGTATTACGCACAAATGAGAGGGCTGGCAATGGGACAACGACTGGCACCAAGCCTTGCCATTGCTTTTATGTCTAAGGTGGAAGCACCAGTGATCGACCTCGGGCCGTTACTCTACTGTAGGTATATAGATGACTGCTTGATCATTTGTTCAACACAAGAAGAAATTGACAAATGTTTCGAGTTGCTGAACGAACAGTCAGAGTATATTAAATTCACCCGAGAGAAACCACGAGAAAACTGGCTTCCATTTCTGGACGTGCAAATTAACCTATCAGAAAACGGCTACGTTACGAAATGGTACCGAAAACCAAGTAGTGAAAACATATTGGTTCATTACTTCTCCTCTCACCCCTCTCACACGAAAAGAGCGCTTGTGAGAAACATGTTTCGAACAGCTACCAACGTGTGCACAGGACGAGAGCAGAGTGTGGAGTCGCAGAGCTTGGCGCGGCAAGTAGTCATTTTCAATGGCTACGAATCTGTAGCTCGGGATAGGTGTAGAGGAAATCACAGGCCCTTCAACGATAACTCTAGCAGCAATAAGGTCCCGTTTATCCTACCCTTCATTTAAAATGAAGTAAGTGCAGCTATAAAACGCTGTTTAAGAAGGGTCGGTCTAGAGAATTCGATAACGATAATTGAAATGCCACCGAGTAATCCAAGATGCCTGCTAGTTCGTAACTTCCTATACGACATTCTATGAGCAACAGAAAATTGTATAATTTGCCCCCATGGTAGAAACGGTGACTGCATGAGTTCGGATACAGTCTATCTGATCTCTTGTAAAGCGTGCGGAGGCGAATACGTTGGCGAAACGGGTAGACCACTCTGCATCCGTATAAAAGAACACCTAGTCGGCAAACGTAAACCATATACTCCACTAAGCACGCATAGGACGAGGAGACATAACGGAGATTTTGAAGTAGAGGTTACGATACTCGCGCAAGAATCGGGAACACAAGCGCGTAAAACTCTCGAGGCATTCTGGATTAATTCCAAGAATCCGAAAATAAACGGTAGGGAGGAATACCTCATTATCACGCGTGATATTGAGCAGTGTATAGGACTGTTATTCTGATGGGAGGGCACATTACGATTTCATGTGAACTCTGTGTGGTTGGTCTCCACGTGCCATATTTAGTGGAAGACTCATAGAAAGTGGTGAGTGTGCAAAGACTCTGTGTTCAATGTGATTGAAATTTTGGTTTAGCATTTTCTCTGTTTGGTTTTGGAGGTGCTTGGCCATGTAGATTGCAGTCAACGTGACCTTTCCAGGCTCTGAGGAAGGCAAAATCCGCCGAAACGTCAGCTTGCACATAAATAAAGAAATAAAATAACACCTCGTGTTTACTAAACAGAAGTAAAAAGAATCAATATAGAGAGTTAGTCCAAAATATTCTAGTGTATTGAAAACGCTCCCAAAAATTTTGAATTAAGCTCAAGTTCTGGAAGGATCATGTCCTCTTGAAATCTGTGTGTGCCCATGCTGGATACACTGTGCTTTGCAAGACTATCTATTCAGTGGTATGCATAGTTGGATACTTAATCTACCGCTAGAAGGGAATTTCCTCTTCAGAGATCAGGAAATCTAGGATTTCATGAAGACCGCTTGTTTCGTGTTTCCTCTAACATCACCACAATAACATTATTCCAAGATTGGAGAACCGACCGCTCTCTATGTCGGCTTGTCACTAAGCATTGAGATCAAGATGTTAATCTCTACGTGTAATAAGCTGACTTCAACTAGTGTGATACCCCACTGTAGCCTTTGTAAGAGGATTTATTTGAAGACTCGCCATTTCAATTACTGCCAGCGTTTCCATCGTATCTTATCAAGCTGAACTTTTGATTCGTCATAACTACAACATGATAAACGTTTGATTTAATCCATAAGAATACTTAATACACATTCATTTCGTAACAGCGTTCAACACGTAAAGCACCGAAGCTTCGAGTGAAACAAGTAAATGGAAAGCTAATAAGAACATGCCTGGCACTTTTCATATATAGCAGAAACAAAACCAAATTAACAGCAGCAGTCAAGAAGCGTATCGAACCCGTGTAATACAATGAATTATAAAAAAACACCTTCAGATCGAACTTCTATCCCAATTCTATAGTTTAGAGGTTTCAGGAACATTCATCCCAACATAGCCTTTTAAGCATTTGAAATCTGTTTTTATGAGAAATCTTTTAGCTTGCAGATTATTGAAGAAATAAAATTAAATCTCCTTCTACCAAAAATAACACAATCATTGCAAGTCGGTGGTCTATTGATCACTCTTGAGGCAAAGCATGAAGGCCTGGGATCGAAATTCAAAGGGATGATCCCTCAGTCACATAACATGGCGCCGACAATTCGGCTAACTACATCAACTAATCTAAAGGTCTTCAATACAAACAAGTTGTGCATTAGGAATGCAACAGAACAGTGACAATACCTAATGATACACCGTGTATTTACAATAACATCCTGAGCACAGACGGATTGCACCATTAAAAAACAAAACCAATCGTCTTCTAATCCTTATCAGGAAATCGATATTGTCAACACAAGAATTAGATGCCGAAACATTCACTTCGGAGACTGAGGTGAATTAAGCGGCGCGTGAGACGATAAACTACTAGAATCCTTCCGCTTTGGAATACCCATATTTAGCGAACGGGTGACAGGAGGTGCACTAGGCTTCACAAACGCTTCGTCAGTTGTGTCTAAAGAACCAGACGACAATCCGGAAGCCTGAAACTTTTTGCTAAGCACTCCAATCATATCTTTGAAAGAAGATTTCTGTACTGCCGAACTGAAATTGTGTAACCAACTCTTCCACTAATCGGTTCCAATAGAACTGGCATAGGATTTTCCAACTTCCTGAACAGATTCACTCTATCGCGAACAATACCCTGCCTTTCAATAGCGGCCACAGATGGACGAAAGCATGGGCCGAAGCTCTCTTTCTGAAAAACACAAGTCAGACATAACCATGCTACCATACTGCGTCATTACCAAAAGATTTTCGGAATTCAACACAATTAGAAAGTTATCAACAACACATCGCATCACTCACAATATCTTTGTCACATTTTGCATTTAAAATAGCTGCTTTAATATCATTCGATGCAGAAAACATATCGTCGTCAATCGTCAGAGTACTATCGGAATCTCCGTGAGAAATTCCAGCTCCTAACGTAAAACAGGGTTCTAAGACAAGACCGCGGTCCTTGGCCAATGGAGTCGGCAATGGTATCTAAGAAAAAAAACGATAGAAAACAACATGGTTTTCAAGTAAAAATTCAAGAAAGGCGGTTTGTGTACTTCCAAAAGAAGAAAAAGAAAAAAAAAACTTACCGTTTTTGGCAGCGGCATGGCAGACTTTGGGCCAGATTTATGAAATAAAGACATCACAGATTTCTCGGCATTAACTCGTCTCTAAATAACTTACGATATGTTTTGTTCAATCAGCATATAACTGATGTATAGTAAGAGCTTATAACACTTATTGCACAAAAAGAGATGTAATTCTACTTTTCGTTCTTTTTTCCTTTTTGGTTTCCTGAGCCACTAATGTAAAATAATAGGAAACAGACAAGACTTCTTGTCTTCAAGAAAACTGTCACTAAATATGGTAAAAAATAATCGCTGCACATACACAATCTATGGCACCATTTTAAAGTCCACCTCTTGCTTTACTGTTGTAGATCACATCGACTCTTATTTTTCTTAATGAGTTCAAAACCGGTTAATATTTTTCAACTAGGCTGACAACTGGCAGCTGATAATTAGAAAGGAGTGTGAAGAACAAGGAAGAAAATTTGGTCCACCCATTTTGCTGAATTTCGATGAAATTTTTAGTTTTTACTTGGTCATTAGAGTGCTGAATGGAGTTGGCGGAGTCGTGAACAGGAATCGCCATGGTGGGGTAGCGAAAAATCACCTTTGCTCTATCACCATTTGATCCTGAAGCAAATAACCTCTTCGCAACTAATTAACTAATAAGGTCTAAAACAGTTTGACCTCTATATTGTACAACCCACCATTACCTCCAGAGTTCTTCATGTCGCCCTCTTCGTGGTCTGTTGAAATTCTTAAATGTTTACTCTATCAGTTTAGAAATTTAAACAAAAGCAAAGAGTCTAATATAATATGTCAATGTGCACTAGATGAGCCGACACGACACATTCAATACGTTTGCCGTTTCAAACTATAGAAGGACAACGTAACCAAACAGAGCTCGGACAGCCTAGTGGTAGTGATGCCCTTTCAATACACTCACGGCTCTGGTTCGATACCGTTTGAGCCAAGCAAACCCTCATCCTTCCCATCCCTCTATGGTTGGGAATTGCCACCAGACCCGTCTAGGATCAGCTCGCTCCACCAATACAGAAAAACCCGGCGAATGACTGCGGTAAACATCGGGGAACCGCCTAGAACGGCTATCCAGGTATCCACGAGGAAGATGACCAGCATTCAATCACATTTGGTAAAAAAAAACAAAAACCAAAAAACTTCAAGAAACAGCCGAAGATGCACTTCAAGAAACAGCCAAAGAGAAAATAGACGGTCCTTGGTAGATACATTTCCATAATATACAGTAAAATTCTAAAGCTAATTTTCAACTACATGGTGCACATCAGTGCTTAAGTCTCAGCGAGTATTTTTGATCAAAAGTTACGAATCTGGAACACGAGCCAAAAAGTAGAGAAGAATTAAGTAGCGAAGATTCGAGCGTGTGTTTCGTACAACACTAAAATCTACGAAGCAAATCGTATACAAATGTCCCACAGCCACACCTCCGAGCAACTGGTACGGGTAAGACTTGTTAATAAGCTGACGCCTAATACGACTGAATGTTTCAAAGCCGTCTAATGCGATCAAAATGTGACAAGGTTCAGCACTCTGATATGGTGCTTCGTAGACCTCCGGTTTAATAATCTAATTGGTTATACGATACTTAAAGAGCATAAAAGGCGAAAAAAGGCACAAAATGTCATTTTAAAAAATGTGTGAGAAAGTGACAATGCCACACAGCCTTCAGCAATACAATGACTTCATGACATGAAGTGATGTAAACAGAAAGGTGACGCTGAGACTTCCTAATACGACACAATATGGTGCCTACGGTAAAACCCTTTTGAAGTGATGAACAAACCTCCCTCAATGCTGAAATTCATTGTCCAATGATAAAAAGATAAGACGCTCTCAGTCTAACAATCCCTAGAAGACGAGCCATACAGTCGACTTATCAAGCATCACTAGAGGTCAATTAATGCATATCTGGTCTATGAAATTATTAGCAGTGGCCTACCAATGTATCAGACCAGTGCTGCTAATCTCCCACACAAGTCTGCTACCAGGCTTTCGACATGAAAGGGCAGAAGACCTGACCCTCCGCGCGGGTACTAACCAATGATCACGTGTGTATTGTAGAACATCCCTAACCGCTAACCATTGCGCTACATAGATTGCACATAATTTTGCAGCGTATATCGTGTTATTCCTCTCCTGGGAAAGCGTTTCCCAAGATTTTCGACTTTCTTTTCCATATCTGAAAAACGAATTATGAACATACAATCCTAAACGACCATATATATATATATATATA
>MQTX01000050.1:96000-155128 GCA_009735665.1 Angiostrongylus cantonensis
GCTATAAACCATGGAATTCTGCCCACGACATCCGATGGTTTAACAAATGATGACAAGCGATTTAAAATCACAAAGCGCGCCACATCAATGGACTGTTGGTAATGCCATCCTCAGCAGCAAATGGAAACGCTAGAGCAAATCATAAAGGATAAAAGCTAAAGCTCTCGGCGTTGATCAATCCCTGCGGGATGCGCCATGCATTCGACTTCATTAAGCATCGTTGGAGGTGATTGAATGCATATCTGGCCTTTACAATGACTCGCGTTGGCTGGCCGATGTATCGAGCCAGTGCTGCTATCCTCCCAGACAAGTCTGGTACCAACTTGCCGACCCCGGAGGGATGGAGGGCCTGGTGGGCCATGGGCGCATTTCACGTGCGCGCCGCAGTGGCGCCTCCAACCACTGCGTCACATGCGCCCCTGCATTCAATCACCTCCAACGAGCAAATCATAAACATGGAAAAGTACTGTTATATCCAAACTTTTCTTACATATCTTCAACGTAACCTAAGCCGATTACCAGGATTACTACGAATAATTTTTAGATATTATTATGATGGATGAAAAGCTACTACAAACAACAATTTTAGGTAAATAATCGGAAAACGAAAATGAATAGTAGTCGCTACAGCTCTATTTAAATGGATATAAAATTGTATTCCTGGAGTCGAAAGAACGATCCAGTACTCCCACAGGAAATGATTCAGTCCAAGACTATGGCGATTACATTGAGAAAGAATCTAATGAACAGCTCGCACTGGTTAATTATGAACTCCAGAATTCAATTGCTACTCTAACGCATTCGTGATAACACCCGATACTGTATGAAGGTCGTACAGTACGACGCTTAATTTTCCTCTGCATGCAGTACGTACTGAACTCAACGGACCTTAGTGCATTCTCCGACGCAGAAACATCTTATTAGTCTCTTTATGTGTAGTAATCTCGCTTGCGTAGATACCCTTGTGCACTTCGCCAAATCCGAGATGTGTCGGAGAAATTTTTTTGCAAACTACTAAGTGTAGAATCGAGAATTTTTTTTCCGACGTCTAGCCTGGTACGGTATCCGTGGTGAGCAAGTTATTAACTGTAGAGAAAAGGTTTAATCCTAGTAAAAAAAAGCTCTGAGGAAAAAGAAACAACCATGTATAAAGTGCGCTGAAATCAATGCATATCCTCTTATCCGTTTCCATACGCATTATGCACTATTGCATATTATATTATGCATATACACATCGATGTGAACGTGTTAACCAAGAAGTTTCAGTTCCACTCTATCACCAGCAAAAAGTAATCATAGAACAATGTTATGGCTTGAACAGCTTACACGCATCTCGGTAGAGCTGTGGCGAATGGAAACTGACACAGACCACAAGATAAGATGCACAAGGTAAAGCGCATACGAATACTAGATGGTGATAAGCAACCAACAAGCTTAAAGAATTGTTCAAAAGAACAGTTCTAATTCAACCCAAGTGAACGAAAATAGGATTCACTATTATGAGTTCACGCTAAAACGGGATTAGCGATAAAAACAATGCACTTAAAAATATTACGCGTAATGCGCTTAAAAATCTCCACATCGCAAACAGCCCCTACCACCCCAGTATACTTGCTGAAGAGTTTACCGAATTTTGCTGCACGAAGATCAAAAACTGGCTGAAAAACTGACGTCGTCAAAATTTTCCTCCAACCTAATGTCGCTACCCACCAATGCTTAACACCACCTAGATAGTATTGCAGTCTAGAAAAAAAAAAAGAACTCCTAACCTCATGTGTTAACTCTGTTACAGCAAGCCAGCGAAATTCTGGAAACTATGGTCTGACATGCTTTCTAAGACCTTACTAGTCCTTTCACGAAGATGAATTTCCATACCAATCTGAGGAACTTGTCGGAGCATCTTCCTGGATGATAGCAGGAAGCGAGGAAGAGTAATAATAACGTCGCTGCCAGCAAAAGCGATGAAGGAATGTAATTAATTTTTTATTTTACTACCTTTAAATTTATACCTTTCTAAGTAAAAATGAATGAAACATAAAACAAACCTTAAACAATCGATCTTCGAAACGTCCTTCATGATTGCTGACGAATGCGAAGTGTGTGACGACTGCGCCTTCGCTGGTGGCATAGCTCTATCCGAAATATTACAAACAGTGGCTTCGTCAACTTGGAGCGAACCAGTATTTACCACAATCGTTTCGCCAACAACAGCCGATCCATGGCTTACACGTGCCTGAGGCATGAAGCAATCAGTATAACTTTTCAAGAATTTACCGAATCTACTAAAGATTGTGTAGTGAACATAGAAATCAATGTGAATATAAACAGACAAAAATCGCAACATCAATTCGAATATAACTGACATTTTGACATGCCATAGCTGTCCATAGACAGAAATAATTACCATATAAACACCACCGATATAACCCACCAAATAGCCCAATTGACAATGACATAACCCAGGAAACAAATAATACCTTCCAAAGAAACGTGAAGTATAATAGTCATCAATACAACTGTTAGCGCCTAACGACTACCTTTTGATAACCATCCATAATTCTCGACAACTAGAGTGTTGAGAACTTCAGAGCGTGATACCTTGTATCGATATATACTCGAGAAGATGCGTTACTCATTACTTTAAAGGTAAGATCCGCTTTCGTAAGAAATTTTCAGAAATGTTCCTACGACTTCAAATTTGATTAAAATTCAAGCTAACAGAACACTGAAAACGAAAATTATATTTTTAAAAATTTCAACATAAACGTGGCAGTGGCAAACATCAACGATACACTAGGGCACAGTGTTGTGTTCTGTTCCCAAAATTTGGTGTTCGAAATACAAACCTCGACGAAAAAAGCTAAAAAAAATCGTAGAAGCTCAAAGAAAGTTTTCAGACAGTTTTCTTGCTGCAAGTAAGCGAAATACTTTCTTCAATGAAAACATGTTAGATTTGTAACCAGTTTTACTTCACTTCATAATGTTCACAACAAGCCACGATGTACAAACATAAAGTAGTTTTCCGGGAACAGTGAAAGCAACGCCCGCTATCCGTAATGTGACAACTATAGTTTCGAAAATAATATAAGAAAATACCTCCTCTTCGGCTTTAGGAAAAATAATAGGAGAGGACGCTGTTGATACCATCTCCCCGCTATCTGGAAAAGATGAGAACTAAAGTACTAGCGCAAAATACGGTCATTAGCTAGAGAATGATGTCCGCCCACATTTAAAAGGGGATTCTTGCGAAAGCCTTGAATCCTGCAGTAAAGACGATGTTTCCTTTCGTTGCTGACGTCTTACCCTTCTCGACCGCGACTCCTGCCCTTTCTTAAAAACCAGACTTCCAAAAATATAAAACATCTAATGCTATTAATACATAATGCATCAGGCTTTTTTGATAAATGACTAAAATTCTTCGACATTTAAAGCAGTTGAGGTGTCGGTTATATAAAATGAGCCGAGATGTGTTAGCTTAAAGTTGAAGGAAGCCATTATTTTGTCAACAAACACATTGACCCCAATGCACCTCATGTGCTATGTGTTAAAAATACTACCAACTTGATGCAGAAGATCAGCGGAAGTATCGATTACGGTAATTCTCGCATCTTCCAACTCTGCTCCATCAAATTCGCCATCATATGGACTGCTAATATCCGCGGAAACGTCTCGCTGGTATGCGCAATTCTTCAAGCAACATACAAAAGATAACAATACGTCCGTTATTGTGACAAATAAAGTCACGAAATACTAAGTGTATGTGTTATATTCAGTTGCAATTTGTCAAAAAAAGTTCTTAAGTTCATTCACGTTCATTTAAACACTTAGATCAGCCAGAATTTCACATTTCAAACAACGATACCTCCTTTTCTGAATCGCCTGCATTTACTATTGTACCCCTTCGTTTCGGAGCCACCAACCCTGAATGCCGACTGTTGGGCTGGTTCCGCCTTAACACCATTCTTTCAGAACAACATAGAACATATGGAAGACTTTAACGATTAAAGGCGATGATCACTCATTATCGCTCTCAGCTTCATAATGAATTTTCCATTAATATAGAGACAATTTGCTTGATATTTTGTGTTTACAATGATAAATGAACTACATCATCGTTCTCCACAAAGGAAGAAATGCACACTTTAATGCAGGCATTTTCACCGGGGCGGTATGACGACGCCGCGACCTTTCATGTCTCTCGCGGAAAATGGGGTTGAAATGCTCTTCGCCTATCATCGACACTGGGTTGTCCTTGAGAATCTTTAAAAAAAAAATATTAAGACAAGAAATATGACACATATGCACACAAATATTTTTAAAAAAAAGAACACGTAAAAGGGTGAAAACAACCTTATTGGTTCTCAACGGGAAAGATTCGGAGGACTCTGTAGCGGAATCTGCTCGTGGAACTGACGATCCGGAAATGTGGTGAGAGCATCGTCCAAGAGGCTGGAAGTACGAAACCATCGATATCTGTCGTTGAATCAAAGAATTGTAGAAGCAACTTTAGGGTAGCACCATTGATTTAACATATATTTTAACATGTCAAATACCCTGGAAATAAACTGGAGAGCACATCCGAATGTGTTCACGCTTATTTCATCCCGCAGATAAGTTTTGCCATATATTTTGTATTGAGCTTACAGGTTATCTAACATAGATTTCATGTACGGCGTGCGAAAGCTACTCTCTAAACTAACAATTTATTTAAAAAAAAAGGTGTTTTTCCAATGAGTTTATGCACCTTAAACATCATGCGGTTATCAACGTATTAGTCGCAAGTCCGGACTCAATGGAGTTCAAAACATACGAATATTTTACTGTCACCCAAAGTTAGTAAACTATTGAGGTAAGTCGCATGCGTTACTTTCAATTATATTATGCTATGCTACAGTATTTCATTTTAAAACAAATTTGCTTCAAAATTTATAGTCCTCACAACAAATGTTCATTCATGAACATACACTAAACCTGGAACAATACAGAGAAGATTGGCATCGCCTCTGCGCAAGTATGGCATGCAAATTCGTTAAGGGCGCGTGTGGCACAGTGGTTGGAGGCGCCACTGCGACACGCACGTGGAATCGATCCCTGCGCCCATGACCCACCAAGCCTTCCATCCTTCCGGGGTCGGCAAATTGGTACCAGACTTGTCTGGGAGGATAGCAGCACTGGCTCGATACATCGGCAGGTCACGAGTGATTGTAAAGGCCAGATATGCAATCATTTCTGACCATAATGAAGTCGAATGCATGGCGCATCCCTCAGGGATGGATCAACGGCGAGAGCTTTACCCTTTATTTACAAAAAATCAATTTGTATTCTAAATGAACAACCTGCTCGTGCAACCCTCATAGGATAGAATGTTTACCCATACTTCACACAATTTACATTTCTACTACCTAGGGCTTTTACAAATTTCACTTTATACGTAGTATTGAGCCATTCCAAGCAAAAACATTAATCGAGTTCGCTGCACCCAGTGCTGTCATGAATGGGAACATAGCAGGAGGTATATTGCGCAGGGACAGAATGTTTATTTCTTACCAGTTTTTGTCAACTTCCTTAGCAACAAAAGACAATGACTTTCTTCTTTTTATAACGGAACTTTATAGGTCATGGATGGAAAACCGAAGGTGGACGTAATCCAAATCTTGTACATATTGAGCGTGTCCATGACATCTTTATAGCGTACCGTTCGCCGTGGTATCCCGTTTATCTTCTCACTTGAGCACTATTAAACCGTTCTTATTTCGTTCCGCCTTCAATGTCCTTCTTCCCCACTTCTGGTGGATAACCTCTTACGAATTTATGCTCTTGCTCTTCTTAGTTCTGCATGTATCAACCAAATTCGTTTCGATCTTTAGCAGTCTCTCAGTCAAGGAGATATATCAAATAATACAACCAAGTATTTGTGAATTGGTGTCTTGATTGATCTGAAAGGCAGAGTGGTCATTGTCAGCATACACTATAATATTGAAACAGGTTGCTCGGAAACTAGTGCTACATTTGTAATTTCAAATCTTTTGTATAAATGTGGCAATGATTTTCTATCAAATTGTAATAAAATTGCAAATCCTGTATTAATTTCCAAACAGCATAATATCTTCTCGACCTTTCAACAATTATCAGTTTCTTGTCCACATCCTTTGATTTCTCATTTTTCTCATATGATACTTCCCAATTACCAGACAAAAGTTTTTATTAAAATTTACTGGTTCCATGCATCTAAGCAGACAGCTACTGGATTACTGTAAATTGACTGTAATCGGAAATTCAGCCATTAAGAGGAACCACGTTCTACACTATTATCACCAACAACCTTGTGATCAGCACCTTCGCCCTCATTTACCGATCTATTTTCCCTTCAGACTGTCAATCACTGTCTTCTTGTCCATATTCGGATAGCATAAACTCAAAATTACAAACGCATACTTACTTAAACAACTTACTTACTTTGAAATGACCCTGTTAAAATTTTAAAAAAAATCAACAAAAAACCATTGCGATCATTTCAAAATTATATGCTCCATAATAACCGCCATTTAACACATAAGTACTTAAACAGTCGCCAGAATACGGGTCAAATAAACAAACACTTAAGTGGGTGAGTGGGAAAAAATTCATGCAGAACTGCAATTTAAAATAAATAATTCAAAAGCATACTTTACGACTCTGACAACTCCGAATAAAAAGGAATATCACTCTAGGTAGTTTTGAGTAATAGGAGCATTACCTCATTCTTTGTCTTTATCTGTCTTCCAACAAATGGACCAGGGGCCTGGCGGTTACGAGAAATGCGGGTGGACGACGAACGTAAGGCATCGTTGCTGGTATAGACCTAAATATGAAAGCACATTTTATTTAGTGTTATGCAAATTAAAAAGTTTTGCATAAAAGATCGAAAGCGCTAATGGATTCCTAAATGTGAAGCGCCAAATTTTGTTTCATTTGCATACCCGCCAAAGAGAAAAACAGCTTCCAAAAAAGTAGAATATTTCGGAGAACGCACCTGACTACATGCTGAAGGGTCAACTTTCTTAGATGAATCTGCGATATCGAGCATGTACCGATGGGCAGAGCTCCGAAACGTACTACTATTTTGTCCATTGATAACGGGTTCATTTGGAGCAAAAACTGCTGGAGAACTGGCACGACGGTCAGCCTGAATGTCAGAAAGTTTAAACAGACAAAATTATTGAAAAAAATCATGGAATAAAAATGCAATATATTCAACTGAAAGTAGTATCTGCACCATTGGTCTCCGAGGATTTCCTTGCTTCTCGTCTTTACTTGCACTTCTTCGACCAGTAAAGCGACCACCGAAACCGTGAAATAATCCTAGGAGACCTGATGAGAACTGCCGCTCAGTTGAACTCTGAAAGGTTCTCTTGAGATCACCTATTTTCAAAACAAAGCAAAATCAAGAGCATGCACATTAGAAACCTTGCCGCTTCGAGCTTCATCAATTTCCATCGAATTTTTTCGATCCAAAAGTGGCTCTTTTTTCGGTTCAGTCACGTTGACGACAGTAACAGGTCTTAAATTAAATGTTCGAAATTTCGCTTAAAGAAAGTATCTAAAAACCGTTCAAACATAACGATGAATTGGCCTAACCGTGGAGATGGAGTAGCAGAGCTGCTTCTGTGATGATGAGTGCTTGTTATATAGCAATTCGGGTGCAGTCCTATCCAATTTGCGTGCTCAATCAACAAACGTATTGCCGTGATTTGCAATTTGGTATCCTCACGAAGTGATGATAAGAGGTCATCCTGAAAGGCAATAAGAAAATACCAAAACAACAGTTGCATGAGAACATGTGTATCCAGATTAACCAAATATGTGCTGATCATAAGATATTATTGCATATCCGATTTAGGATATGTGAAAAGTCGTTAGTACATTCGAACTAATTGAATCGGAAGCTGGTTTTCGTGAATTTTGAGAAAGATTAAGATATACTGGTTACTCCAGTTTTTGATAAAATCATATATAAACGAACAATAACGCTTAAAGTGGCAACCAAAGTCGTCAATTTGCTCAGCGAAATCCTTACTATACTGAAATAATCGTCGTTGCAGAGAACACGCATTTGGTCGGTCACAAACGCTAGGCTATGGACAAGTCAGATCATTGTGTATTTCAAACACGTCTGTTAATAAATGAAAAACAACGAATACACTGAAAACGGTTTGCTGAAGACAGAATGAATCGGAACAGTAAAGTTGGTTACTGGCTGCGAAAAGTAGGTTCCTGGATAAGATCAGACTAGTCATATTAAAATGAAAATAAGTTGAAAAACTTTTATAAGAAAAAATTAACGTCCTACTTTTATCTACGACCTAATCCTTTTGCATGATTAAACATGGTGAAAAACAACCACAAGGTTCCTGAAATATAACCAAAGCAAGGAACCTCTGGTGCGCTCCGAACCCGCGATTACCTTTTCTCGTGGCTCACGTGCTACCCAGCACACTGAGGTCTTTGTACTGCCTTTCTCTAGACAAATCCTTTTAAACTCTAACAGTGCTATCAGCAATCACTCATCAATGGGAATAAGCATGCGAACATGCGTCCACCTGGAAAGGAAATTACGGGTTCGAAATACAACTGACATTCTTAGTTTTACTTATATCTCAGCATCCTTGCGGTTTTATTCCAAAAAAATTTAACCATGCTTCCACAGATGCTCTAAGTGATTTTAGACAAGGTTTTATGCACCTGGGTTCCACGTCGTTCTTTTCGTTTCCCTTTCTGCTTAACACCATCTCGGAACAAGGTTGGCGCGAATACGGTAGCCAAGTTTTTCGCATCCATCTGATGCTTAGTGGAATGATTAGAAATCTGGAACGAAATCAATTCGAAACACATTCAGGCTAAAAACACCCAGACGATTAACACAAACGAAATACAAACCCGATGTAATTGCCTCATCAAGTAGCCAAGGGTACCTTTGAGAGCTGGTGACAAAGAGTTATCGATACCCTTCTTGGCCGCTTCAAAACCCAGCTCAAAAACGGTACAGAATTCCTGTCTCGTTATCTAAACTTAGTTCAAACAAAAACAACCTCGAAAAAAATTTAAACAGAAGAAAAATACCTCTTTAGTATCGCTTTTCTTGGCCAGATCCATTAGGCTCTTCCGAAGCAATGGGTGCGACAACAAAGGTTCTTTTAGATCACGGAAAAACCGCTTTACCATCGAGCACACGTCATGGACGGTAAACTCTGAGGAGGAAATGGCAGCTGCACCCGCATAAATATCCTAAACATAAACATAATAACATAAAGACATTGTGATAAAGACAGAAGACTGAAAAAAGTCATGTAAAATAACCTACATAATTATTTAGTTCGTAACCGCTTGTATGACCGTCCATGTGAAACAACAAATTGCGTAATTTGCCCTTCCGGCAGGGACGGTGATTGCATGAGTTCAGGTACGATATACCTGATCTCTTGCAAGGATTGCGGAGACGAATATATTGGCGAAACGGGCAAACCTTTATGTATCCGCATAAAAGAACACCTAGATGGCAAACGAAAAGTAAGCCAAAGTACCCCACTAGGCACGCATAGGATACAAAAGCACAACGGAAACGATTCTGAAGTTAAAGTCAATATCCTCGCACAGTAACTAAGACACCAACGCGCAACCTCCTTGAGGCTTTTTGGATAAATGCCAAAAATCCGGCAATGAATAGCAGGGAGGATTGCCCAGGGGTCGCACGCGACCTGGCCCTGTATCTTTGGATCAATTTCTGATGTGGGGTGGCACAGTCCTCAACCACATGCGACTATGATCAGCTGCTCTTACCTTCCTCATTGGAAGTCATGTGGAAAGGCAGTGAGTTTTTCGAGAAGCTGTTGATCATGTAATTGCCATGAAGTTTTTCGTTTTTTGGTAAGTGTTATTGAAGTGTTTGGCCTAATAAATTGTATATCAGCATACCCTTCCAGGATCTGAAGAAGGCGATACTGCCGAAACGTCAGCTACTGTTATGTTGTATTGTGTTCTTCTATGGAAGTAAATGTATTCTGTATAACAACCTCGCGATTGCTGAACAAGAAAACAAAGTATTCATAACCTACATAATTATCTTGGTTCAAGCGAATGGCTTTGCCTTCTCGACGGAACAATCCTTCCACCTCCATCCCATAAATGTTGATGAAGTTGAACGCATTGACTAAGAATCTACAAAAGACCCATCACAATTACTTGCCAGTTATTCAATTACACTTTCATCGTCAGCTTTTGATAAAGTAAATATGCACTCTCCATAAATTACGATATTTCGCTCTATTTCTCTAAGGTCAGGTATAAATTTTGAAAAAAATTACATGATTTCACTTTAAATAAAGGTTGTTCAGAACTGAGAACTCGAAAAATTCAAAACAAGATTTTCTACAATTTTTTTTCTATTTTTTTTCATTTTCAATTTCAATAGAAATTCCCGAAGACTCTAAGACAACCATAAGAACACTGAGGTATGAGTATAGCTACGCAACCTATGTGGGCTCCTCTGCCACAAAGAATAAGCAGTAAAAAGAAATTAAAACTTCTAACATACATGGTAGAATGAGAAAGTTTAAATCTTATTGAGAAGACTCGCAGATTCTAATGGTTTTCGTTTCAGTTAGTCCATTTCTTTTATCATCCTTCGTTCTTTCTACCATTTTTTTTTCGTTCATTTCGGTTCGCGTACATCAGCTTCAAGAAGCAACGTCGAAATATTTGTTATATCAACTCATATAAATATACATTATATCAAAGGATGTTCATAAACATACGCTGGAACCTGTTCCAACTTAACCTTCGTGCTACCACAGTGGCTTCCTTCATTGATGAACATTTCCAGAACAATATCAACAGAATAGACCTGGAACTCCGAAAAACGAATTGACGAGAATACAATGTATGATGGACACGAAATCAAATGAAATGTATGAAGTTAGAAGCAAACGATAACTCGTCGTAAGTGATACGTTATACAAACACATATTAGTACGTAACATCCAAGCCTGGTTGTCCAATAACCCATGATAATTTTTCGATGACTATACTATTTGATAGATTAAAAGCTTAGGTGCAAAAACAGATAGAATACAAGAAAAAACAGCACTGCGTTCGGCAGTATCGCTTTTCTGTCTTCAGTGGAGCACGTAAAAAAGGCCGTGAAGAAGGCAATGCTTCCGAAATGTCAGTTACTGTTGTATTGCATGTGTTTTTGTACGGAAGTAACTGCATGCCGTATAACGACCTCGGTAGGTTTCAATGCTTTTTTATTTCCATCAACAGACTAGAAACATTGGACCAACGCAGCCACTACTTTTGTCCCACATGCGCTGTACTCGATGATCCTCGAGAGTTTCGTGTTGGATAAGAATTCCACTTGCCATAGCCCACAACGCGCTACAAATTATTCCTTCCCTCTAGTGCATGGATGGTAGATTTGAATAACACAATGTGAATTAGGGGGTACTTGGATCGAACATTCCTATATGATATGAACGCTCTTTCGCTAACACATAGTAAACCTAAAGGACAACTCACATTGCCTAAGCGATGAACACTCCCTGCTGGACCACAACTTGATCGAACCATTGAAGGAACTCGTGTCGTGCGCAGAGTCACACTGCACACTTCGAAATCAGTCTGGAAAGTAGAAACTTAGTAAAAATGACTCCACGAAAACATAAATACTCAGAAGAGACTAGAATCAATACCATAGCCTTTAAAAAATGCATTTATAAAATCCCACACTTCCGATTTAAAAAGCTGAAAACGCTCTCGTACTTACCATTGCTTCCGGTTCAGGAAGAGTCCATAATATACAATTGACAGAGCTCTGAAAGAATACCACACATGATTATGGCAATAGACGAAGACGAAGAATCGATAAATACGACCACTTACGTAACTCCATCAACACTAAACTAACTAATATTAATTATTTTCAAATTCTGCCAAGGGCGTGTAAGAGTGAGAAGTGATAGACCAGTGCTGTTGCATTTCGTCATAAAACCCTTGAACCTAAGACAACAATGGAGAACTACACGCGTACTTTGTTCTCGCTTTCATCAAGCTGCTGCTCAACCACCAACATTTCACACAAGCAACTAGGAACCGCAGATGTTTGGTGACCCATTCGGATTCCGCAGTAAAAATAACATTAATCCATTATTACACGCACACGAAGTACAACAATGCATTTCACCAAACCTTTAGAGCGGACTACTTGATGATCAACTGGATTAACTGCTGAACCTGCAGCCACTCTATAAGTTGAGAAAGGAGGAACTGGAATATGTGTTAAGGCTTGACAATACATATTACAACAAGTCCCCTTCACAAATCACTCATCATGAAACCTTAACTACACGGTCGAGGCTATTGCTCAGCAGTAGTTCGACTGAACGAACATCAAGCCAAGCATGTGATCCGAGAAGATCAATGGTACGTTTTACTTTTTAGCGATGTACAAGATTTACCGGAAGCCTATACAAATTCATATTTGTAATAAGACTGAAAACCATTAGTGCAAAAGAGAACAGATTCGATCAACGTATTTCAGAGATATTATTCTGGTCAACGACAGTTCTCTTCAATACAGAAATCTGTGCAGACGTTTATTCAATAATGACGAATTGAGAAACATTGCTCTTAAGCATTTCATAGAGATTTGGATCACTGGGAAACACTTGCTGGAATTAAAAGGAAAATCAACACAACAAAATAAACAGAACAAGGAAGCAAAGTAACAATCCAAAGTGAAACGGATGCTACTCTTCATCTCTGGCTCTCGAATGATTCAGAGCCATCTCATAAGTTTGGCGCCTGGGGAAGAAATCGTGCATGTATTCCAGCTCGTCGTTCTCCAACACGTATTCAGCGACCTCATCGTAGTCGATATGGTCGCCATATTGTCTCGAGACGTTCTTCACCAGATTCTCCATGAACAACTCGGCACCCTTAGCGATACAGAACAACGCCTCGGCAGAAAGTGGTAGAGCATCGGGAACCGTACCGATGATTGTTCGAACCCTGGACAGTGGCAGTGCGGCCTGACCCGCATCATCTTCGACCGTCTCGCTCGTCAATCCCTCTCGAGGCGAAAGTCCTTGACTATCCATATCGTTCCTGAACTTCACATATAAATTCCCACCACTAAGTCAGCTAATACGTGTCGATTTCAACGCCAATGTGAAGCGATGCAGTTTAGGAGATCTCGAAACCGTGACACATTGATGAAGAGACGTATGGATTGGGAAGGTTAATTGGAAATGAACTTTCCCATAGTGGAAGAAAAACTACAAGCACAAACTGCTCTTTACATTTCTAGAAGAGGTTGGATTTCTCTTAAGTCGCTGATATTTCTACGATCAGCTGCAAAAACAAAGTCGTGAAATACTCACAAACACCATCTGCTTGCTTTTCACAGTGTTGAATTATCCAAACCTCACGACATTTGTCATAAGGCAGATGTTAAGGAAATCTTGGTTCAGAATTTGTGCCAATGTTTCCGCCACAACATTTTTCCAACGGGAAAGTCAATTAGATTCAAAGTAAAGTAACTCTTCAATGCATACCGTAAGGATTTAGCGTTCGGCAATCCCATAGCTGTTACAGAAACATTCCATGAAGCACCGCACTTAATAGGTTTCAAACTTCGTTCACCAGAACGGAAAAAGTTGTTATGAAATCTTTGAGAATGACAGACTTAAAGCACCTCCTTTACACCTTGTCTATAAGTAAAACAAAGTTATACATAAAACACAGCAACCCTTAGCTGCTCCTGAATTTCGTTTCCACTGTTCCTCGTAATTCTGCGAAATATCAACGAGGGTTACGAAAAAAAAAAAAACCTGACTCAGCACATTCCGCCAGCATTACTTTTCGATTTGGACAGCATGTCTTCACGAAATGGTAGATCCTAGCATAATCACCGCTCGTTTCGTTCCCATCTATCGTCATTTGAAACATGGCCTCTTTCGCCCAAGGCAACCTTAGGATTTACTTAATTACTTAGATGGCCTGTCTTCACTAGATTTTCGGACCCAGTAAAATTCCCATTCGTTTCTTTCCCATGCAGTCGTCATCCATGATGGTGGTCCGCCTTGAACATGACTTTTGCGAAGCACGTTCCATAATCATCAAATCGTTGCCATCTGCGAGCGCGGATGGTTGACGCTAACCACGAATTCGCCCGCCTATCGTTTGGGTGGTCTTCCAAGGGGACGCATGCATTCTTTTGGAGTCAATTCCAATGTTCTTTTTACCATTTGCCATATGTTCTATTATGTGATCGACCTATGTGTTTCGATATTGATATATGCCCTCATGAATCTCGAAGATAGGCTAGGTTCCAGAGATCTTAGTCGGACATCCCAGCTATACATTATGAGAGCTCACTAAATTTCAGAAGAAATCATGCAATCACTCTGTGGATGGTGCGCAGATTCCTTGACATGGTTGAAGCATTAGCTCACATTTCTGATGTATAAAAATCCCTGGGAGCATGCGCGGAATTCCAGGTCCGTTAGTTCGTAGATGACTCCTCTTCATTCTTCTATCCAGTTCCTCATTCATGTTGTTTTCCATTATCAGGCAACGTTCACATTACACGTACGAAGTAGGTTCTGTAATCAAAGGACCACCAAGTTCTATTTTTTCATCTTCGCACCATGAGTCCTTCTTAAACTGGGGTATTCGCCCTATTTATGTGCAGTCCAATCCTTTTTCCCGCTTCGTTGAATTCATTGAGCATCGGCTCTGCTTCACTGGTGCTTCTCGAAAAACGATGTCATCCACAAAACGAAAAATTTTGTAGGAATTCCTCCTCAATACATAAACTCTTTTCGTCACAACCGAGTGATTTTATTATCCACTACAGTTAGAACTACTATTTTGTCACTCAATACTCGTTTACAGCTGCAAATAAACCCAGCCGATGTAATACACCTACCTATCTTGTGGCCGTCTCAAAACTGCTGCTCAGTTCCACTCTATTCCATTCGTCTATTAGTTGTCATTTCTTCTCATAAGATGAACTGCTCACCTTGGCCTCGCATTAAAGCTTTACCCACCTGGATTTAAAATGAAAAAACATTTTCGTAGGCCTAAGTTCCGTAGCCGAATTTATCGTCCCTGGGACTATTCTCAAAACACATCCATAGCTCAACTGCCCTGTAGATAGTGCATGGAGAGATTCTCTAGGATATATGAAAGATGACGACACTGATGAAAATGACTCCCACATAAGCCCACCATTCCACCTTGATCACTGAAAACCTCAACCACATGTAGAATGTGTCGTCACTATTGAAAAAATCGCCCAACTCAAATTTTCCTCCTTGGTAATCTGAGTAGCTTCATACTTGGTTCTCCAGTTGTCCTCATGTCAAAGGATTTTCCATAAACCATAAAGTTTAAATCAGAGAGTTACTACTACCGACAGACTTCTACAAACATAGTCGCTCTACGGAAGCGATCTATACAATAAAATTCATACAGAAATATGCTCACTAAAGCAGCTTAATTCCGTAGAAAACTGCTGATATTTGCGATAGGATAACCTATACGAATGCTTTAAAGAGCGCACCCAGCACTAATGTTCAACGTAAAATCGCTACATGTACCCACCCTACTTAGCTTGACTTTGCTCCAGTCTATATAACGGCATGATTTTCTTCTCTGAAAACATAATATCATGTTGGCTGCGATAAACACGTACAGTTCGTGGTTTCCCAAACAAAAAAAATTAGCAGCCATACCGTTTGGGCTTAGAACTGTACACCTTCCTATGTATCCTTAATCGATGTTCAACTTTCACAAGGCATCCGGATACTTCTTGTCCAACGAGTAGGTGGTCGTTTTGTAGCTTGGCGTGTTCTATTTTACCTATTTTAAATGACCGTCATCACCTTTTCCGTGCGGATCCCAGCAATTCGTTTCGATTCACTTCGTAATCAATTCGTTTTCTGGCATTTATCGTGCACCAAGGTCTTCGAGTATTTCCGGTGTTCTATCGGTTGCTGTCGACCATTTCGCCTTCTTTACGAATGTCGTATAATGCTGGCCGAGTCGATTCTCCTAGCAATTTTGGAGATAGCCGAGCTAAGGTTTTCTGGCCTGGGGTTGGAGGAGAGGGTTGGGGAGCGGGTCGAAGCAGCACTTTGCTTTTTAATGAACTGCACCACTAACCACTGCGCTTACGGAGTAGGATTTTGTTAGAATTACGGAAATTACAGTCATACATTTAGTTGTCCGCTCAGTAAAGGTGCACTTAGCAAAAATCAGAACGGGAATGCAAAACTCAGCAAGATGGAAACTGGAACAGTGGAGGAGGCAGTTGCATACGACGCGTGACGCACGTATGATGAAATGAGCGGTTTTTGTGAAAACAAGAGGTGCTGCAAGTATGAGCCACACGTGATGACACATCTCCGAACTATCGCCACTCCGTACGTCATCCTCTAAATGACCTTAACGAAATCTTTGCTTAGTGAGAGCTCATTGTAGAACTTGCAGAAACAAATAAAGCACAATGCATCGAATCCGATGCATAGATGAACAGTGTCATGCAACAGAGGAAGCGAGGTTCGGACAAAAGTAAGACAACCGGACAGGCATAGAGCACATTCACTTCAACCTTCCGTCTGATTTATGAAAGTACGAAACTACAAACTGATCTGAACCACGCCAGTGCTGGAGTCCTCAAAGAATGAAGTGCAGTCAGTCAAGAGAACTGCTGATAAGGAAAATACCAAGAGTTAGTTCAATACCTCACGATACAGTATAACCTTGAAAATACGAGACAATACATGGTAAATAACAAGTATAATCCAAGATTTGTGGAAGAAAACAGGTCTTGTAACGCATCCACTAAAGAGTCGGCACCATACCAGCAAATAGCAATTCAAACGAGCGATTTTCGCGCTCACGGAGACGCCGCCGAACGCCCACCTCTCTACCCCCGCCCTTCAAGGAACGTTTAAAGACCGGACTGCTGCACTGCTTGGAATATAGGGTCGAAGGGTCCGATCCTTGGAGTCGTCGTGTGCAATCAAGAACTAAACGTCAGTAAACCAGTGATTACTATATCTACTATCATCAGAAGGCTCGCATGCAGCGTAGTGTTCAGCGCCACCCTGCAATACACATGGGATCGATTCCCGCGCACCAACCTCACCAGGCTCTCCATCCCTTTGAAGTCGGGAAATTGGTACCGGACTTGTCTGAGGATGGGATCAGCTCACTCCCTCCGATCCTAGTGGCATCCTAGCACGGCTATCTTAGAATTCTCAAGAGAATCGACTCGACCAGCAAATATTCCTAAGGAAAAGGACAGACTTCAAGCAACAACACGCGATCAAAGACCATCCTGGACGGTGGATGCGACGAAACGAAACAAAGGCAAGGAGTGTTGGGATCTTCCCGCTCGACAGATGTGTTGACCGTTTGTATGAAATAAAAAGAATATGAAACATGTAATCCGGACAACCGAATTCAACTGCCACCATAGAAATATATTATACTTGCCTTAAATATACTTATCATAAATTTCCAGCACATGTGGACCACACGGTCCCTCACACGAACAATGAATGAAAGTAATTCGGCGATGCAAAGCCATGTTCAATTCCGTTATCGAAAGATAACTCACAATCGTGTCCAAACGTGATATATCATCCGAATTGGCCAAACGTCTTAGTTCTCCTTCATACCTCTACCATAACAACGACATGTCTCAACTTGTGAGAGAAGTGGTTTTTTGTGGAGGAACAATGAATAGACAGACCTATTTAAACTTTTGTTGTCACGGCTTTGGCGATTTATTATAATATCCTACCATATTAACAGAGGCGCGTGTAGATCCCCATTGGTCGGAGGGGCAGCGTAATACTCATGGGATCTATCCTCGTACCCAAGCCTCATGAAGCCCTCCATCACTCCGGAGTCCGAAAACTGGTACCAGACTTGTCTGAGAGGATAGCAGCACTGGCTCGATACATCGGTACGTCACTGCGACTCATCGTAAAGGCCAGATACGCATTCAATCACCTCCAACGGTGCTTAATGAAGTCGAATGCATGGCGCATCTCTCAGGCATTGGTCAACGCCCAGAGCATTACACTTTATCCTTTTACCATATCAACACGATTGTGCTATGCTGGATTATTAGTAAATCAATGCCAAAACAGTACAGTAAAGTACGAAGACAAAGCTGACGTAGAAGAAATTCAAATTAAGCGAGATGTGATATTCATTGATTAATCAGAACTTGTACAAGTAATCGATAATAGAGATGTGAACCAGATATGAACGATACAGTACTCTTAGGTAAAGAGCTATGGACCAGGATTTCAGCGCTTTTTATTACAGAACATATTGTAGCATGACATATTACCATCAACATTACAGCACATACAACTATACGCTCAAACAACTACATGTTTTTCCTTTCCAATATGGAATATATACATATATATAGTGATTTCTACAAAATATTTGAATACAATAAGTCTCGTTTAAAAAAAAAGAGAAGAACGTTACGATTCATACAATAATCAGTGAGCACCAACACATTCGGTGATGACAAATAATAAAACAACGATACTTAAAAAACAAAAGATGAAACGATGAAGACATGAACATTCAAACTGCTGAACACATATGGTTCGACTGTGATGAATAGTGAGCACGAAAACAACTGAGAACAGGACAGAAGCCTTCCAAAAGGAGTTTAAGAGGATTCTATGGAAAAAAAAATGAAATACAAGCATAACAATACATCAATACCCGAAAGTATCCCACAGATTTCGGGTGTTGCCTGGATAAATATGCTGTTGTTAACTATATTGCATACATAGGAAGGAGATAACCCTCAAATCATGTTCTATCTATATAAGGAAATTTTCTTAGGGCTTAACTTAGAACGAAACTACCAAATGCATAAGTTCATACCATGACAAACTTTCCTTCACAAGACGACAGCAGTCCTTTCAGATCATTCATTCAGCAAAGAAGGAAACACTTTGGCAACCATCAGCTCCTACTAGATTAACGGTGGTTACCAAATGAACACAGCAATCAAGAAGCACTACTACAGTTCATATTAATGCATGAAGAACAAGAAGAACAGGGAATAACTGTGGTAGTGGAATGATACAGAATTTATACACGAGGTCCGAAAAACTGCTCTGAAGTACGAGCGGTTGAAGTGTTCATCACATTATTTTCTTTAGCGCTTCACAAAACTAAAAATAAAAGCAGCGATACTAAATACATTAGATAGCGATTTCATGTTGAACTGACGATAAAACTAAAACTAAGCCAACAGAGATTATGGTACCTCACCGCTATCGCTGGCAATCACGTGTAAACCATTGTCGGATTTCACATGTAGTAGTTTTTTATTCGGAACATCGCGAGCCAGTTCTGAGTCACCAGACCTTTTTCTAGCTAACGGACTAACTACTCGCAAATTTCTGTCGTCTTCTAACCTGAAATCGTCTATCATTAATCCCACTATTTAACAAAAAAACAAAGTCACCACGTACTTTACTACATCGTCACCAACACAAAAAACTGGCGTAAGAGGAGTTTCTTCCAGCTCCTGTGATCTATCAGATTTCACATCGTCATCGTTTATCCGACTAGCAATCTATAAAAACCATTTCATAGAGAGAAATACTTCCAATCATTCAGTAGCAAATAGTTTTCAATTTTTCAAGTCCATTAGAATCAAAAACTAATGTGGGCTATACAACGTCGATGAGAAACCCATCTATCTATCAGCTTTCTGCAAACCACCAAAAGTTCATAATATATCGACGCCATTGTGCCTCACAAACTGGTAGAAAAGTGGTCCAAAGTCCTACTGCAATTTAATTATGCTTCTTGCAATATCCTCGCAACGGTTCACCGCCTCATCATGTATGGGAGGTGTTCCTGGGTATCGGGCTACAATTTACCGCAGGGATTCATCACCACGGCACAGTCTCTCAAGTTGAGAAGGAGCTTAGTTTTGCATTAGGAAGCCCAGCCAACCGCACAACTAGTGAAGTCGGTCATCTATGTATCCGAGTATCTAAGTTTCCACGAGTTGTAAGAGAATGTCATCCGAGGGTTGAGGAAGTAAAATGAACTTTGGAAAAAACAACCAGATAAAAGTACCTCTGATTTAGGATAATTCCCATCTATCGAGCCCGAGTCAAAACACTGCGCCTCACTAGTGGAAGCATTTGTGAGTTGATGATTTTCAGAAGAATTAGTTGTACTACTAAGATTCTCCGTTGATGGTGAAGTCATCCGTACCTAAAACAAGTACAGGTACTAAAATGTAATAAATTAATGATTTGTATAGGATTATATTCATGAAAGGATACGTGAAAGAAACACAATTTCATTTGTGGGAATTTGAGTTCCCACAGGTTTGCTCGAAGAAGTGATCTATGTCAAGACAAATGTCAACCACCCTTACTAAGTAATTTTACCGATTTGAATCAATTTATGGGCAACAGTGCTTTAAGAAACGATGACTCCGCCCCTTAAGAAAGCATAATAACACTTTAAGAATATTAATCTACTTACAAGATTAGAGTTGGATCCAGCTCCGGATGAAGTTCTTGCAATAGTTCGTCTAACAGCGTGTCGACCACGCATATAATCCTCCTTCGAAATCCAGTGACCCACATCGGATCTTCTCACATATTGAAGATCGACCTGAACAGGTAAACTGTAAAAAAAGTCTGGACATGGTGGCATCTTTTCCATCAAATCTGCGAAACTCGAGATACAATCAAAGTACTTTAAATACAAATAAAATTTGCAGATGGAAAGGTTCCAAAACACCTTAAGAACCGATTTTCATTAAAATTTAGAAAGAATAGTCAATAATTTTTAACATGACCGAATTAAAACCACATCACGAAATCGACTAGCCATGGACAATTGACTGGCTCTAATGAAGGCGACGTCGTCGAAACGTCAGCCGAATAAATGTTCTTATACCAACCTAGTTTTAGCCCAGTCATGTGGAATATGGTTGAAATTTCAGAACTTCCAATACCTTAGCGTTCAAATGGGTTTAAAGAAGATTTTATTTCTCACAGATGTAAACGGCTTAGAACGTTTAAGATTATAACCCTTAACTCATGGTGTCTACTAAGTGGATCAAACAACAAGCTCTCTATTACCCCGTGAATCTTTATTCTGAAAGAATAATCCCTCTCTCGACCGCAAATGTCTGTGGTAGGCATCGGACATGCTATTACCATTTTCGGAGGCTAACGCACTCATCAGCATACTATGGAAGTCATTCGTTCATTCGTCTTTCTCTCACCTAGTTGTTATCCATCTACCTATCTATCTATGAGAGAGTTCACATAGATATAAACGTGCGATTCGAAGAATCCAAGATTTACTCTGCGAATGTTGAATGTCTAGCCAATATTAACTTAAACTAAGCTTTAGCACTCTACCCCAGCAATCAGAATTTTCTACTCAGTGTTTGAATAGATCAAGTCTGGGGTTGGTGAAAATAAAACAGGAATCGATGGTCTATCGATCTTGTATCCAAATAGAGCTCAGAAGTGTTAAAATTTCTTCGAAGCACGTAGTGAAGGAGAAAATATTTAACACGCCGTTTTTGAGACATTGAATTGGTATTAGTGAAATTAAAGAATAAAGGATACAGCTGTCGGCGTTGAACAGTCCCTGAGGGATGCACCATGCATTCGACTCCACTAAGCATCGTTCGAGTGACTGAATACATATCTGGCCTTTACGTTTACAACTCGCGGTGGCCTGCTGATGTAACGAGCTAATGCGTTATCCTCCAAGAAAAGTCTGGTACCAACTCGCTGACCCATGAGGAATGAAGGGCCAAGTGGGACCGTGGCGCGGGGATCAATCCCATGTGTATTGATGGACGTCTTCGACCACTGCGCTACACGAGCCCTCTAATGGTAATTACAACAAAGAATTAGAATGGAAAGCAAAATGAAAGCAAAGGAACATAGAAATTAACACATGGCTTTAAATATACGATTATTAGTGTAATGATACTGAAGATGACCACCTTTCTTTCAACTATTTAACTGACAAAAATACTACGGTTCCTACTTCTAGTCTAAAAGTAACGAGATAAGTACAATGCGAAGCAGAAAAATTTTACCGGTAGAGCCTGATTCAATCCATGCCCATTACAACAATACCTATCTGCTAAAAATTTTTGAAATTACTTGAATACTTAGACGGCCTGTCTCCACTGGTTGTGTGGGCCCCAGCATAATCTCCGTTTTTTTTCCTGAATTTCTCTGCTTAAGCCATTGTGATTCACAGGACCCCTAGGTCGACCTTATCCATAGTGTTCCCTAGGTCGTCACCACCCCAGGCAGTCGCTACCCTTGGGGATCAGAGTGCAACTTGCCACCATGCAGACAGTTTGACACCAAGACGGTAAACTTCGGTATTCGTTTACTCTTAGCTGGGCTTCCTCATGGAAATGCCAGACTGCTTTCCCGCTCGGAAGGTCTTGCTGGGGGAATGAATTCCACCGCTATACTTCGCAGCCCGGCACCCAGGAACACCTAACCACGGTGAGGCGGCAAACAGTTGGGAGGACTAAAGCAACCAGAGAAAAGGAAATCGAACTGCACCTTTTGTGGCTTTACAATGATAGACTGAGATGTACCAAGGAGAAAAAATGAGATCAAAGTCCGAAACGATCATAAGGCGAAAGGTTACCGGTGGGAGTGGAGAGGACTGATCTTTAGTTCCTTGAACGTGCAATCTAACCTATCACAATCAACGACCCGCAGGCAAACAAACAGTGATAAATGATTATATAAAGTCGCGAATACATGGAAAAGTTTCCAGATCAATAAAAAGGTCAGTTCGAATAAGCTCTAGCGAAATACCATGTTTAAAAATAAACTCAATCTATCAGCATGATCCGACAAGAATCAATTCATCCACCTTAACCATATCATAGACATGAAGTCTGATCCACCTTTTTAACGAATGTTTGCGACATAGTAAACATCGTAACATAGCAGTAAAGATAATTACAGTGCTAGTTAACCTAACTACAAAAAAGAGATGCCCGATAGTTGTAGTAAGGGCAGCACTTGACAATCTTACAATTTTCTGCAAATCTCATCCCAGTTATACAAGAATCAATGGGGGTAGTTCTCCTTTTCAACCTACAGAAACATTTAGAATGCTCCCTGGAAACCAAAGGGTTTTGTAACAAAAAGTACGCAATATGTAAAAATATACGGTACATTTCTCCCACATTTTGATGGACCTATAACACTCATTTCTTGAATCAAGTGAATCAATATTTACAAAAAGAACTCTTATCTTAAGCGAAACCCTCTGAACTGAAGCGGATAAAAGAAACACTTGTGACAAAGCTTACCTTCATCCCTTCATTATACTGCTTCATTTTGATTCCAGTAGTTACAATAATGTGGTGAAACTGGCTAATTTCGACAGTCAAATCGAAAGCTTTAGCCATTGCTCGATCAAATTCTAAGCCGATAAACCACAGAGTGCATACGGGATTTCTGAAGAAATCTTCACTTTACTGTAAGAAATTTAGTGAAAAAAAATCAAAATTTTAGAAAAGAGTTTGTTACTTTAAATATAAAATTGTGCAAGCTATAAAATACGTGCTAAAACACTCACTCGCAACTGGGTCCAAATGAAGGAACAGCACTAGGTAATGGCTTATATTGTCGAGGATTAATATGGGCTAGCGAAATCCCTTGATTTCGTTCAAGTGCTCCAATGAGGTGTCGAATCTTTGACTCAACAAAACCGCAGAAAATCAGGTGATCTTCCTCATTTCTAGCAGCGCAGGTTAGAGCTGAATAATTATAGCGTAGCAAAGAACACGATAGCATGAGAAAAGAATGCGTAATATTTATGAAATATAAATGTCATACAGATGAAATGCTTGTATCTTGTAAAGAAATTGACTTCCTCAAAAAGTTTGGACCACTCGGCGCGACCTTCGTAAATATCCTTCATGATCTCGAGCCCTTAAATTTACGTGGATACATACATATATAAATATATATATATACATATATGCATATATATACGCGTATATACAATCATGCCTATAAGTGTATATGCATATTTATACGCAATGTATATACGTGTATATATACATACACATGTATATATATATACATATATATACATATATGCACATATATACGCGTATATACAATCATGCCTATAAGTGTATATGCATATTTATACGCAATGTATATACGTGTATATATACATACACATGTAATTTTTTTTGTTATATTTTATATGACCCATCTTCTCGTCTTCAGCACTTCTCACATTCGATTCGCTTCCTGGTATCTGCTGTCCACGAAGATCTTCCAACTTTTTAAGTGTGGCTTTGGTTGCTACTTGAAGATTTTCACTTGCTCACAAATATTGTAGAATGATGGTCGACCAACTTCAACTGGAGTTCTCAGATAGCCTGGCTGGAGCGTCCCCAATTGGACTGCAGAGAGCGGTTTTTTCCCAGACAGGTCCGGTACCAATCTCCCGGTCTCGGAGGAATGAGAGGCTTGGTTGGCCCGGAGCGGAATCGAACTGGCACCATGCTCGGGATGACCGACATCACTACCATTGTGTTATTAGACTCCATATACTTACAGTGTGTAACAATTGCAAAACGCAACAATGGAATATAATTGGAGAGAACCTCACCTTCCTTCATTTCGTTGATCATTATGCTTCTGGTTGAATTCGTAACATTAAATGTAGAATTCTGCTCGGGGAAAGCCGGAGTGAGAATAGGCATGAGATGAAATCTGAAAATGGTGAGTTACTGGCAGACGATATGCAGTAAGAAGCAATACAGTGAGCAACATATTTCGTCGATGAAATGGAAGATTTACGAACTCCAAAAGGTAGTGAAAGATCGAGAACAATAAATTTAAATATAATCTTCACCTATCTGAACCCCGAATTCGGGGATCCCATACAAGCTCTTGAAGAGCGCCAATATCTGGTCGATTACTAGTGTCCATATCCTTCAACACAACAGGAAGAGGCCACTCCCTGAAAGGAAAATAAAATGCGTTGGGCGAAAAGTGCTGGCCCAAATAGCAACTAAACACGTAGACAAAGAATGGACTTACCATGTCACAAATACTAAGAAAAATTTGAGAAGTAGTTTTGAAGGAGAAGCGTTCGGATATAGTTGACAAGTACGCGCTACTAATATCGCCCACGTAACTCCTCCAAGAAATCCTTAAAATAGAACAGATCCAGAGATATTCTCTGCCTTGTTTAACTAGCAATTAATGAAATATAGATGTCTTGAGAGACCTTCCTTGTCATGTTATACTCCGTCAAATAGGGAAATCTTTGATAAAGCATTAGGTTTCAGAATTGCCGGCGAAAAGAAATGGAAGTGCATTTTACAGAGCACCTTGGAAACAACTATTTCAGCATTCTATATATATATATATATATATAAAAGGATAAAGCTTCCCGCGTTGACAAATCCCTGAGAGATGCTCCATGAATTCGACTTCATTAAGCACCGTTTGGAGGCGATTGAATGCATACCTGGCCTTTTCAATGGCTCGCGATGTTCTACCGATGTATTGAGCCAGCACTACTATCCTTTAAGACAAGTCTGGTACCAATTCACCAAAACCGGAGGGATGGAAGGCTTAGTAAGCCATGTGCGCCAGTATCAACTCCACGTGTGTGTTGGCAGTGACGCCTCCAACCACTCCGCCACACGCCTTATGAATATATATAAGGCTTGGCAGTAACACTGCAATTGATTAGTGCAGGATGTTGCATTTAAAAGACTATAAAATGAAAAACCTCCCAACGGTTTACCGCCTCATCGTGGCTAGGAGGTCTTCATGTGTGTCGGGCTGCAAGGTACAACGGAGGGATTCGTCCCCTAGCAGGGTCTCCCAAGCTGAAAAGGAGTCCAGCGTTTCCATCAGGAAGCCCAGCTAAGAGAACCAATACCAGGATCCACCACCGTCCTGGACTGCCTGTGCTGGTGACAACCTTTCGGTAGACTTTAGCTAGGCAGACGTCGACGGGACTCCAGGGATCCACAAGAGCTAAACCAGACAAACTCCGAAAAAATTGAAATTGTGCTCAGGCCTGCAGAACCAGTGAAAAGGGTCATCCAAGTGTCAAAACAAGTAAGCCTTCATCCTTTTTTGCACTTAAAAATATCTGACCGGCATAGCCCCTTCTCTTGAGGAAGCACCCTACAAGTGGTTTGTTCGAAAACTTGTTTGGTGCGCGATGAATGAACCAGGAAAAAATCGATAAAATTTCTCGATTAAACCATGTAACCAAGCCCCACCCCCGAAAATCCACTCCATATAAAGTTTAGTAATGGTGTTAAGATTTGCTGCTTGTGTTGTTGAGTGGGACTCATAACAGCACGGCTCTGAGGAAGCCGAAATCGCCGAAACGTCAGTCATCGACCAACAACACAAACAGCAACTACAACAACAACGACAACGGATACCTATACCAACCTCGCACCAGCTAAAGAAGATCAGTTTATAAGATCATAAATAAATATATCAACTATCTATGCCGAGGTTTATAGAAAGTCGTTCTTTTGAGGTGTTTGATTTGTTTTCTAACTCCGTGGAAATCTTAGTAGTAACGATTCTCAAACCGAAAGAAAAAATACTGATTATGGCTGTTAAACTCCAGACACTACTACTGAAGGGATATGACGTCACATTCAATTACCATGTCAAGCGCTCTTCGTGCTCCGTGCTCTCCATTGTGCTAGGGTTTTATAAAGGTACAATGTAGTATTGATCTTAACATACTAAATAAATCCCTTACAAAAAGTTTCCAATTTACGAACCATGGGAATTGCGTCATAAACCGACCTAGTACATTTGAATAAATTCCATGGTTCTTTGCCCACAATTTTACAGCCCGCAAACATAAAGCAAATGCCTCGGGATACGGTACAAGCCGAAGGATTTCGTCGGCAACACGACAACCTAAACGAGTTTTTAGGAAAGAAGAAGAATACTTTCTTCGCAAAAAAGTAAAACTGTTGAAAGATTTCGTACGACTTAAGTCAAACCAAAAGATTTTGTTAGATTTGAGAGAAATCTCTGAGGAAATAGGTATCCTTCGAAAAACTAAAGAGGACTGCAAATTGCATTCGCCAAAAATTCTCAGCAGCAGATAAAATATCAAAGCATTATGCTTCTATAACCTAAACAACTTCAAACCTCCCAACGGTTTACCGCCTCATCGTGACTAGTAGGTGTTCCTGGGTGTCGGACTACGATATACAGTGGGGGGACTCTTCTCCCCGGTAGGGTTTGCCAAGCTGAGGAGTCCGGCATTTTCATCAGGAAGCCTAGCTAAGAGTAAACCAATACCAGAATCCACCACCGTCTTAGTATCAAAGTCGCTGGGGTCGGTATATGAACCCACGGTTACCTTCTGGTGGGTCATGTGTTACCCACACCACCACTGAGACTCTCGATGTGCCTTTCTTACAGCCATGTTTTTATGCAAGCTGTGCCATCATTAATCACCCGTCAACGGGAATGATCTGGCGAGCGTAAATCGGCAATGAACCCAGTTAAACTAAAGCTGCAGGATAAGTCACAATGTAGTCCTCTTTCATTAATTTCCTATTCCTTTTATGGCTTTTATGGAAATTCGTAGTAAAAGTAAAAGCGAAAATGAAAGTAAAAAAGCGGAAACCATGCTGTCATTAAAAAAATAGGCAGTGAATAAAAAAGTGATTATTCCTTGCAAACAAAAAATTGCAATTTCTCTCATAAAGGATTAATCGTGATAAATCATGAAAAGAATGCAGATCAATGCCAGCCCAAAATATAAGAAAAAAAAACCAGGAAAACTTTAAAAGACATACCGTTTAACGATCTTATGCTCTTGTCATCGAGATTCTTCAGTAACATATCGTCATTCAAGGTTTGGTCGTCCGGAACTTCCTAAATCAAACTCTCAATGAGTTTCATTGTACACAGGCCGCCAATCTACCCTAAAGCATACTCTACATCACTCCATTCAACCATACACAACAGCATAGAACATGAAAAATTTTTCTTAGAAAACTAAAGGATAAAACGGTGTGCGTTTATTAAATTCTAGGGGATGCCTCACACACCCGACCTCATTCAGCATCCTACGGATGGATGAATGCATATTTCGCTTAAACAACGACTGGTGTGCTCTACCGATGTAATAAATCAGTGTTTTTATCCTATTAGACAATTCAGATACAAACCGGCCAACCCTTGCCTACACTGGAGCCAAGAAGTGAACCAACGACCGCTATGCATTTAATGGCAAATCTATCCACCGCGCTATGCCGGCACTAGTTTTGATTAAACAAGCCCTAAAAAAGACACCAAATCGGCAATCGACAACCTCACTTACTTCTTGGATACTTGGATGGCCCGTCCTCACTGGTTGTGCGGGCTCCAGGATAACTTCGAATTTTTTGGAGTTTGGCTGGTTTAGCTACTGTGGTTCCTCGAATACCTGGGGTCAGCCAGGCCAAACTCTGCCCCAGGTCGTTGCCACCGCAAGCAGTCTTCAGTCTTCGTGGACCAGAGGGAGATTTGCCAACATGCGAGTACTTCATATGAGGACCGTGGTGGAACCTCGTAGAGGTTTACGCTTAGCTGGGCTTCCCAATGAGAACGCCGAACTCTTTCTCAGTCTGGAAGGCCCTGCCAGTGGATGAATCCCTCGCTCTACATCGCAGCCCGACACCCGGGAACACCTCACAGCCATGCTGAGGCGACAAACCGTAAGAATGAAACTCACAACATCCAGAAATAATGTAAAAATAAAAGTGCTAAGCGCCTTAAAAAGAAAATTAAACCTTAAAGGCACTCACTTTCAACGCTAATCTAGCGAAAAGAATATCAAGCTCAATACCAGCATATTTCAACTTGATAACAGGGACGAAAGCATCTTCCACAGCATGAAGGTCACTTACTTGTTCGTCCTGTAACACATGTAGTAACGAAAAATATCGATCCGATCGGTTCAGAAAAAATGATCCATTACCTCCTTTAACATATCATAAAATGAACCAAAAAAGTCCGATCGATCAACATGTCTCGGTGCTACACAAAGTGTATCAATATCAGCACCTAAAAGAGGAATAACAAATCGAAAGATGTTCGGACAAATTCATTATGTGAAATGCAACCACAATATTTCTGAGATATTTGCAAAACTCCGGACCGCAGGTGCATGCGGTGAAAGTCGAACACGCTATTACCCCTTCCGTGAGGTTACGTGTTCATCACCACACCATTCGACTCCTTCGTTTCGCCTTCCTCTCTAATAATTTTCTATCTACCAGTTTCATCAGCAACCATCAGTCAACGGGATTGATCTTGGGAGCGCAAACTGTCATTGAGCACAAGTAAGCTGATGGCACTGCTAAACAGAAAACTAGCTGAAAGAAAGACGAAACGACGGACCCGCATGGTGTGGTGGTTAACGCGTTAGCCCCCAGAAAGGGTAACAGGTTGTTCGCCTCCACCGCAGACACCAAGTATGCATTTAGTCGGCTCTAACAATGCTTCATGAATAATTGATGAATAATGACAATTTAATATCAAGGCATTTTCTGGCAAACCTCATTACTTTGCTTTAAAAATCATGGCGGCATAAAACAATAAAATACCTCTAGTATGAACTCCTAATCGATAGGAGCCAAAGGTAAACAACTTTCCGCCGACGTTTTCACACATCTCCGCCGGAAGCTAGAAAAAATTTTTAACATTTATCCATATAATAAGAAGCAACGTGAAAAACACCATGATATACTGAACGTACCTTCGATTCGGAGACCTTTCGAACCCAACTTTTTACCAAAGAATTCAGTTTTCGAAGAACTTCTATCCTCGCGTGCATTTCTTCATCAGTTTCGAATAAATTGAAGCTTTTGAGACATTCCACCAACTGAATAGAAGAACACCGAACATTAGTGACTAAAACTGGAACTAACAGTTACCTACAGCCCTAGTAAAAAAGAAAGAGGTTGCTTCTGTGCATGGATTTCAAGTAAGAAATCTACTTACTGTTTCTCAGGCATGCAGTCAGAAAAAGGTATTTTCAAGTTGCCACGAAGCTTCCGCACATTTTCGGGCAAATGTAGAGGACTTTTCTGAGTGAATTCATTCGCGTACCTGTGCTGTAAGTCGTAAATCCCGAGCATCAGGTAGCGCTTTTGAAATTGGTTGACTCACACCCAAACAGGGAGTTTCTCGGGCCTCCCCAAGCCCATTTTCTTTGGTCATCCCTGTAAATTCCAAATGAACCTTTGGTAATCAAAGAAACAACTATTCACAGGCATTTACAACGGAGCAAAATATGGGCGATCATTCTCTTCTTGAACGTTTAAGACGATGAAACTCTTTATTACCGAAACTATACGACAAAAAACTACAAAAGACTCCTAACTAGCAAAATACCATACGAAAATAAGCAAATATTAAAGTATAAACAAAGTATGGACCACCCTGGGCAACAAAATCAACACGGTACGTCACTGTGACGTTGCTAGGCAGCAACGATCGCAGCGTCTAACAAGGAAGCAACATTTCTGGAATCGTAATTCCTGGATGAAGTCAAAATCAACAATAAAAACTAAGAAATAAGGAAAATAAGGAATACAGAGAAAAAGGTCCTGAATCCGGTAGCCGGAAAAAACATCGAATGCAACGGACCAGGATAACGGAACGGCCAGATTTTCAGTGAACACATCCAAGTACTACAACAGGCACTAACCACGATGCCACTAACAGTAGGTTAATCACAATTCTCATGAATATAGTCCTTGCAGGAGATGTGAAATCCACCGTAACTGATAAGCTCGGTCGTTATCACGAAGAAAGCACACTAATTTACGACTAGAGCGAAGGGCTTTGGAGACCTGTGTGCTGTTGTACTTGAATGGCTTAAGCTTCGTTAGAGATGTTACGAAGAAGTTTCTCTTCCCAGTTGCTTCGTCCAATTTGTTTCTTAGCTTCGTTTAGTTATTTGTTGTTCGAGGCCTAGCTTTTGGCTTCTGTAAATCTTTGTAAGTTGGTCTACTGAGGTTTTATTTAGCTACAATTAATTCGCTTAACTGTACTGAAATAGCACCGACGCTGATCAAATATGTGGAAGAATAGCTATTGGTTGCACTCGACATGTTTTCCTGAATGGTACACCCCTGGTTATTTGACCCGCTATCGGGAATCCTGGAAAGAAATCTTTAACCAACCTGCAAGATAACATCCAAATGGAAGTCATTCTTGGGTCCGCCTTCGGCTTTATTCAGTCGTTTTTTAAGGCTTTCTCGTCCAGTCAGGTTCTATTCTTTCGAATTCGTTGGTATTTTTGATATGTCCCGTCTTCATCTGTGAATACGTTCAGCGTAGTGGTTCCAGGCTCCCAAGCCCTTCATCCCTCCGGGGTCAGCAAATTGCTACCAGGCTTGTCTGGGAGAATAGCAGCACCGGCTCGATACATCAACAGGCCACTGTGAGTCATTGTATAGGTCAGATATACATTCGATCACCTGTAAGTGCCTAGTGAAGTCGAATGCATGACGCATCTCTCAGGGATTGATCAACGCCGAGAGCTCTATCCTTTTATCCTTTATCCCATCGTCACTTGTGCGGATCACGGTACTTCTTTCGCTCGATAGTATCCATCATTCATGAAGGTGTTCGGATTTACGTTTCAGTTCCGATGCTACTTGAGGATTTACCTTTTTATGAATGTTGAGTTGGTAGATTGTTTTTCGAATCCTGTTGTAGTTGTGCTATGGCTTTCCCAGATCTTTACCACAGGCATTCGCACCCCTTGAGATCAGAATTGGGCTTTTCTCAGAAAAGTAGCATTAGTTTGCTCCAGAATTTGCGTATCTAAGTTGTCGGTCGACCTTGCAGAAACACCTCGCAGTACTTACGTTATTTTGGGCTAAGGAGTTCCCGGCAAACGGCGTACAATGTAAGTTTGTTTCTTTAAATGCTTTCGTAGAAATGTAATCCTTAAAGATGATTGAAGCCGCCTGTACACTTCTATAGACCTCTTGAAGATGTTCACCGGAATTCTCATACGGCAGTTCGAAAGTGTAAGTGTAGTGGTGTAGTTACTAGTGTAAGTAAAGCAAGAGCCTAGAACACAACCAAATTAGAGAGTCAGGCAAAAACGCACAACCGGATGCTGGGTCGATTGACTAAGAACAAAAGAGCTCGTGTGTATCAGACATGTTCTGCGATTTCTCCACAAAAAAAGGAACAAGCTGTTTCTTGAGCACTTTGTAATATGCAGAAGAGGCCTGTATCCAAAGTAGGATGTTGGAGAGCTCTTGAGAAGAAGTGCAACTGCGTCAAGGTTGATCAGTCGAGGCGACAGTCTCTATTTCAGAACAACATTCGGCAACAACAGTTCATGTAGAAATGCGGATGTAATGCAGTGGTTAGTGGTACCATGCAGTACACACTGTATCGGTCGCTGGTTCGCTGCGTTCCTGCTCACGAAATCTCCCATACCTCCGACGCCGGCAAGTTGGTGACAGACTGCCTGGAAGGATAAGAACACTGACTTCTATATCGGCAGACAACTGGAAATCATCGTTTAGGCCAGACATTTATTCGTTCACTTCTTCGGCGATTCATGCATGATATTGCTATGCTCTGCGTTATCATCTATACCAGCAAGACCTCGCCAATCGATTACCACACTAGAGCATATCGGTAACCATTCCTATGGGAAAGTACCAAGAGCCAAGGTTTTATTCAAAAGGCTTTAGCGAGGTGGCATGGACCTCAATGACCTACAATTTCATCATGAATGAATAGCTAACACCACAATTTCACACGGTGAAATTGGTATGCTTGCGAAGTATATGGAGAAAGGCTGGAGATAAATCAAATAATGTTTATGTTTGCTGCCGAAATATGTGCGGGTCGTACGCTGGACCTCAATTCGACTAAAATCTCTGGTGATTCCGTAGAGAACAATCAGCGATGAAGGGATTCTTAATCCCGGACTCGTTGGATATGTAGAAATGACATTCAGTTAACATCTTTACGAAGGACTTTAAAGAAAACTTAAGTTGTTTGTGGAAATATAAGGCATCTGCAATTATCGATGTATTTGAAGAAGTCATATACAGAATTCCCAGGTGTCATTTTATCTACAGTGCTGATGTTTCATTCGCTGAATACCTCATTTGGTGTTTAACTGCTCACCAGAATTCTTGATGTTCTATCTGCTTCAACAACTCAAAATTGGAAAGAAACAGCTGGCCAACTTTTCCTACACGAAACTCCGGTCGGGATCATGATCAACGGAAGAAGGTGGTGTGTACTCCAGTAAAATATTCGTATTCATAAGTTGTTTCATGGAAGCTAGCCACTTCATCGGATACGGCTTATGCGATCCAACGTCTTTGCATAAGTTCTTGTTGTGAGGTTTCAGTGTCTTTTTGTTAACGGTGTTCTAGTTTACATATCTTGTAATAACAAGTTAGTTCTCTGATATTTGGTCCAGTATGTTGTTTTCCATCTATTGTCTTTTTGGTAACGTGTTGTCCACTGATGCGACAATGTTACAAGTAATTCCCAAGACCGACTTTCTATTAACCTAGACCTCGATGGAGTAACTTCCTATATTCTTGTTGAGCAAAGATATGACGCTACTTTATTTTAATTCTGGAAGAGCTAACGTTTCAGCAATCCTGCCTTCACCAGAGTCTGGAATGGTATATTGGTGTGCAATTCACTGGGCAGACACTTCAATAACACAAGCGGAAAGATGAAAATCTGAATGGTAATTAATTGGTCAGTAGCTTTTCGATAAACTCACCGTTTCTTAACGCGTCTTCCACTGAGGAGGAACAGCTGATGAGAGTCGTAAATGGGCGATGAGTGCACCACTCCATATCATTTGGACTAAGACGGGCTATGTCAGTGGCAAAGAGTTGAGGTGGGCTGGGGCACTCATGAATCACGTGCCGCTCTAATCATCTTTTCTTCCTCAGTGGAAGGCACATGGAAAAACAGTGGGTTTCCAGAGAAGTTGTTGAAGGTGTGATTGCCCTTGAGATTTCAACCTTTCTGTTTGCGTTATTGAACCGTTTCGCGTAGTAAGTTGCGTATCAATATACTCCTCCACGTTCTGAAGAAGGCGAAATCCGATGAACCGTCAGCTTTACCGTAACAAAGGGTAACGTAATACCTCGTGTTTGCTCAACAAGAACATAGGGGTGTTAGAAGCCTTCATACATACTACTTTGTTCGGTCAGTCCTTGTCTCTTCAAAGCTTTCCATTTAGTTGAAATGATCCGTATTCATCTCTGTTAGAGTTAGCTTATCTTTTCCATTTCACACCAATTACATTTTGTCGGGCATATTTGACACATTATTTTTTAGAAGTTTCTTCCAACTGCATTGCGCATAACAACATTTAACTGATTTTTTTTAGAATGTCTGGACGTAAAAATGTGAACTCACCTTTTCATAATGAGATTTCTGTTGGAAGAACGTTGGGCTGTACTGTTAAGGAGAAGGAATTGATTCATGTGCCAAGGCAAAATCTCCAGAACCTTAACCTACCAACGGAAGATCCTAGGTATTCGCTTATATCATTAATCCCATTTCTTCGGCATAAATCAAATCAAAGCGCTGGCTTTAGAAATACTGGCGTATCTCCATGGTTCAGGGAATCTCTTGATGAATTGCACTCAGCTATGGTAATCTTCGTAATTTCTATAACTTGCTTAACGTATACAACGGTGTTTAATACCTATGATTCTTTCCGTTGATATATTCAGCTTTCCTTCTAGTTCGTTATTTTTATTACGTTTTGTCTTGGTGTATCACCTGTCTTCCTGTTGATCGTCATCACTTGAAAGTGTTAATTTTCTAATCTCATCTTATTTTTTTCTTATTTAGTAAGAAAAGGGTCTGAGCGGTTTGCGCCAAGTCATCTTTCTATCTTTCCCTGTCGCGTGCAAATGTAGCCCATTGGTTGTACTCGGGTGCCAGTAAATTATTTATTTTCCACTGTCGTATGCAAAGGCAGCGCAGTGGGTTCTGCTCGCTATAGCAACTCGTTGAACTTCATATCTTTCTTCTAGGGTTTTCGTAAAGAACTCTGACCATCGAGTCGGTGGTCTTCCTGCAGTGCATTTAACATCCCGAGGAATCCAGTCACTAACGGTTCTTGTCCATCAGTTTTTGTTGCTCATACTTATTACTTGTCCGGCCCTCCTTATCTTCAACAGTTCGCCGTATAGAAGACCATCTTCGATTTTTGATTGATGACGCAAGTTGGGGCTTCAGATCTCTTCTCTTATTTGTGTGAGACGGGATACTCCTAGCATCGTCCTTCCGTCCGTGCGTTCAATAACAATGAGTGATCTTTCATCCTGCTTATGCAGCTAGCAGGTTTCTGACGAGCACATTAAGGCAGAGGTGTGTACCGTTGAGTCCAAAAGGTGCGCATGGAGTCGGATGTTCTTTGTCGTCATCACCACATCGTCGATACTCTTGAGAGATCCCCAAGCCGCTCGTTTCCTTCTGCTAAACGCTGGAGCTTAGCCATTCGTCGTGTTGATTTTCCGACATAGATAGACATAGCTGGAGCATTTGGAGATATTCGTTCCGTTGAGCGTGAATGGGGCATGCGAAAGCAATTTGTTCCTCATAAAAGGATAAAGGATAAAGCTCTCGGCGTTGATCAATCCCTGAGGGATGCGCCACGCATTCGACTTCATTAAGTATCGTTGGAGGTTATTGAATGCATATCTGGCCTTTACAATGACTCGCGGTGGCCAGCCGATGTATCGAGCCAGTGCTGCTATCCTCCCAGACAAGTCTGGTACCAATTTGCCCACCCCAGAGGGATGGAAGGCTTGGTGGGCCATGGGCGCATTTCACGTGCGCGCCGCAGTGGCGCCTCCAACCACTGCGCCACACGCGCCCTCATAAATTTCGTTTTTGTGAAATTTGGTCAAAGACCAATCTTTCCACGGGCTTTATCAAATTTGGCTAGCATTCCTTCCGCTTGGCTAGTGTTTGGTGTTATAAGGACGATGTCAGCAACAAAGCGAAGGTGGTGTAATTGCCGGCCATCGATTTTCACCCCATGTTATCCCATTCCAATGTACGCATGACGTTCTCGAAGGTGGCGGTAAATAATTTTGGCAGGATGGTATCGCCTTGCCTAACTCCTCTTTTGACGTTAATGTTAGTATCGTTGTAGAGTGATGATATCTTACTTGTGAAATCTTTATATAGCTCACGAAGAATCTTTATATACTAAGTACGGACTTCCTGACTATCAAGGGCTTCTATAACTGCTTCTATCTCAACTGAGTCAAATGCCTTCTTTAAAACGACGAAAGCGAGACGAAGTGGTCATTTGTACTCGGGATGCTTTCGTGAGCCTTCTTATCGTGTATATGTGGTCTAGCGTACTAAATCCTTTTCAAAACCCTGCTTGCTCACATGGCTGCCCTTCGTCCAGTGTTCTGTCAATCCTGTTAAGGATGATTCGAGTGAAAAGTTTGTAGATGACGGACAACACGCAGATTGGGCGATAGTTGCCTATATCGTGTAGGTCGCCCTTCTTGAACAACAACACGGTCTTGCTGGTCTTCCACTGAGTAGGGACCTTGCATTCAGACAGGTAACGTGCGAAGAGCCGAGCCAGTGTGCTTATGACGACTGGCGGAAGGTTCTTCAGGTGCTCTAATCTTATCCTGTCCGGACCCTGTGCTGTTCGATTTTTCACCGACGAAATGGCATCTGCGATTTCGGAAGGGAGAACTGGTGGTACAACATATCCATCCTTTATTTCATATGACAGGAGGTGGACGTGGCTACCGAAGAGATCTGAGTGGTATTTGTGAATCATTTTCTCCTTTCTGGACGCTGTAACGGTTCCGTCTGGGCGTTGGAATGCATTCATCTTGGTCATGTAATTGGCGAAGCTTCGGTGGACTTTGCGAATGCTTTTTCTAGCATCTACAGTTTCGACCGTAACTGCTGCTGCACTCTGTTTAAAATCTTTTATCGCCTGTCTGCATCATTTTGCAAGTTTGGACGTGAGTTGGCGGTTGTCTGCAGCTCGTACGATTCCATTGCTGACGTATTAGCTCGAGTGCTTGTGGAAACAGACGTCTCTTGGTGAATTTCGAACTCTTAGCTTTCATAGGGCTAACGTTAAGCTGTTGAATGAGTCGATCGTATTCCACGTCGATGTTATCGAGAACACTATCTTCCAAACAGCTTACTATTGAATCAAATAAATCCCAGTTTGTGGTGGTTTTGGGACTTCGTTTTTTGAATTTAGCGACTTTTTCTCTTTTTCACGAGAAATGAAGTCTTGCACGAAGGAGTCGATGGTCTGGTCCCATGTACAATTTTAAACATCATCGACATCGGGAAGTAAACCTTCGATTTACTATGATGTGGTCTATTTCGTCGTGGGACTCTCCATTGGTAGGCTCCCATGTGCAGTGTTGAGGACGAAGCTTCTGGAATTGCCAATTACTGAATATTCTTGATCGTCACGATAAACTCAACCATTCGCCCTGCTCCTTCCATTCTAATTCGTCCGTCACAGTGTGACGTTCTTCGGACGTTCTCGTTGGTCCATTATTAGCGTTAAAATCTCAAATGATAACCTTGAAGAATTTATGGTCTTCTCCGTAGAACTTCTCCAAGTTTATACAGAACGTTTCTACTTCTTGTTCGTAATAGCTTGACGTTGGTGCATAAACCACGAAGATTGTTAAATTTGGTTTCATACACACCTATTCAATCGTAATCCGATTCGGGTTGTTAATTGTTCGTATGAATCAATTTTCATAGGCAAACTCGTGTTGATGAGAACACCTACGCCGTCGTCTCTTTTGCTGTCGCATATTCTGAGGAAGAGTTCTTTGCTGGTATCCTAGAAGGTGGTGAATGTGTGGTGTCGACTCGTCTCTGCCAGCTTTTAGCAGCCTCTCCATTCTCGTCCTTCCCAACGCTGCCGAATCGGTGCTCTTCGGGTAGCTTGCCAGTCTCTCCCAGTGCGGACATGGAGCTTATTTGTTTGAGGCTATTCCTAACCGCCTTCCATATACTTCCCTATCAGTTGATTGCGGGCTTTTGGCCGAACTGAGTCGTAGAATACAATCCGCATAAACTAGAATGCGCACACACACAAGCGTGCATGAATATGCCTCGTAAATACAGAAAGTATGTGTCTAATCGGCGCCAAGATGGAGTTCATCCCTTGGATCCTGCATCTTAGGGAAGCAAAGTCGCTTTTGGGCGGCGATTAACAAACACCCTATCCTCCACCTGTGTACGGGCTACCTAGCTTTGCGACTAACCTGCTCGAAATCCCTCATGAGAGAGATCCGTAGTAGTTGGTTTTGGTGTTTAAAACATAACTTGGGCCGTTTTTATGAAGATTAGAGATAATTACTTTGTTCAGTCAAATAAGGAACGGATCGTCGTATACGTATTAAAACCTCTTTTGAATTCTGTACACTTTAGGTTAAGCCAAGTTGTCGTCATCCGGAAAATCTGGTGGACGATGAGAATCCGAGTCATCTGACTACTATTTGTTCTGAAGCGTTAGCTCAGGAAAATGGTGAACTGAAAAGATGGATCCCTCCAGAAATTCCCCCCAATTATGAGTCTGTCATTGATATCAAACATGAGAAACCATCTGGAAGGGCATGTTTTGTCTAGATTTTTCACTCGTGTTCAGTAGAATAACTCACTCGATAATTACAGAGTGCTATTTCTGCATGGTGCTGTGCTGTGAAGGTTAGGAGTGATCACATAATATGTTATTCCCCAGTGCCAGAAATTCACAAAGTTCTTGTCAAGGCCGATTTACTGAAGTCTGTATTTATTTTTACGTCACCCTTCTTTTCTTCCGAAGCTGCATTGTCTTGCTTCCTCTACGTCTCTGTGATGAACACGTTTTTATTATAGGTGTGCTTTGCATTGTGATAAAGAAATGACAACAGTCAAGTTAGGGAACTGGATTAATTTAATATGTGAGGTTCGCTGTAAGAGAGAGTATGATGACGTTCGTCCACCACATTTCTCTCATGTGGCCACCAAAATATGCTCAATGCCGCGAGTAAAGCCACCAGTGGAACAGTGGAACCAGCGCGTGATCTCCAACCTGCTTCAGGTATGGCGCCCAAGCTTCTTTATATAGGAGTACTGTAACATACTTACTTTTTGGAACTGAGAGGTATTTTTTATTGCTTATTGTTTATGCTACACCTCTTACATCTACAGCGCGGATCCCAGCACTTCTTACATTAGATTCGATTCCTCGCATCAGTCATACACTGAGGTCTTCCAACTTCTACGTGTGGCTTCGACTGCTCAATGACGGTTTTCATTCCATCTTGAATATCATAGAATGTGGGTCAAATCGACTCTTACTAGACTCCTGAGATAATTGGGCTATAGTATTTTCAATTGATTGCACAGTGATTTTTTTCCCGAACAAGTCCGGTACCAATTCTCCGACCCCGGAGGGATAAGAGGCTTGGTGAGCATGGAGTGGGATCGGACCAGCACTGTGTTCATGATGACTAGCATCACTACCACTGTGCTATCTGCACTCTGATCTGACCAAGAAAATTAGAGTCCCGAACCGGAGTTTGTTTTCTAAATGTGATATAAGTGGAAATAGCTATCTATCTTTCGGACTATTCAGTTGTTGCTTCTGCAACCGAATTTTATCGTAAAGTTCACTTTATTCACCAGCCAAATAGAAAGTCTTTAGAGTGATAAAGTGTTTGCAGATTTTCCTTCATTTTGATTTGAGCATACCAAGAAACGTTCGACGTGTTTTATCAAATGGTGAAAAATATTTCGTGCTAAATTCTACGCATGAAATACCGGTACAGTTTATTCTGTTAAACTGGTTACACAGCTTTTGATGGAAAGCTGCGGTTTTGCAGGTGTTGGTACCAGCTAAGAGACTTGATCATATGGTCGGTACCAGTTTGACAGCGGAAAAACTTATAGCGTGTGTTCCTTCATGTCTCGATTTTTCACATTCGGTTTATGTATACTTCGTATGGTTTAGGTTTTGGGCCAGTCGATTGAAACGCGTTCTCAAATGTGACATGTTCCTTATAGATTCCGAACAGATTGTTGAAGTAAGTTTTACCTTTTAATGAGTGTGTATCCGCTTCCTCTATCGTGGTTTACCGCCTCGCCGTAGATCTTGTTGTTTCTAGGTGACGGTCTTTAAGAGGTGCCATGACAAGATCATTTACGATATGGCAGCAGATTGGTTAAGCAGTATAATTCTTTTCTGTACCACAAAAGCCACGGTGGAAATCTAAGAATGGTCCAACACGACTATTTCGAGACTATACTGAAAAAAAACTAACCGCTCACTCATCGTACAGAAGCCGCAATACTGCTCAACATGCGCTCCATCTATAACATTGGACGATGGAGCAACCTGTGAATGAATATCAGAAATTAGGATGTATATGACGTCGTCTGAATCTGATTAAAAAAAACAGGTCCACAACCCATCATAGGAACTATTTTCTATTTTGCTTCTGCAAAACCAGAAACGCTTCCTCAGACGTCGATCTTTGCGCTCTTCTTAAGGCCTCAAATGATGGAAAATTCCACGCGATCGTTTTTGTTCGTCCTTCACTAAACTGCATTCCGAAAAAGGATGGTACGGCGAAGTATTACCCTTCAACCTGTACACTTCATTAAAGAGTGTTGTGTGCATTGCATGGTGACCTGGAAAAGTGATGAGCAGCAAAAAGTATTTTTAGGAATTATATTGTCAGCTATCAGTTATCGTTTCGTTAAAGCAGAAAGAATTGTGTGGTCGAAAAGGTGGGCACGGAGTCGGGTGTACGTTGTTCTTTCCACTACAATTTTGATGTTTTGAAAGCTCGCCGTGCCGCTCGCTTCCTTCTCCTCAGTTCTCGGTCTAAGTCGTTTATTGTGTTGATTCCCGATCTAGACAGACGTAATTGGAGCATTCGGAGACATTCATTCCGTTGAGCGCGAAGAGACGAGTCAGTGTGTTTATGAGGGCTGTCGGAAGGTTATCCAGGTTACAGGTTGTTTCCTATCCATCAGATTTCGGAAAAAAAGAAGTGCAAAATATCCGTCCTCTTTTACTTCATATAAGGGAGAAAGACGTGCCTACTGAAGATATTCGAATGGTAATCGTGAATAATTTTTTCCACTGCTTCTTTTAGAGGCTGTAGAGCCTTTGGTACGCCTTTCGAAAGCTTTTCCCATCCTCTACAGCTTCAACCATTACTGCTGCTCTTCTCTCTTTAAGATCTTTTATCGCTTTTCTGAATTGTTTTGAAAGTTAAGCCGTGAGCTGATGGTTGCCTGCAGCTCGCGCGACTCCACACTGGTGTATCAGATCGAGTGTTACCGGAAACAGACTTCCCTTGCTGACTTTCGAACTACCAGGTCTTATAGCGCTAACTTGAAGACTACTTGGTTTGCTTTGCTTTGGTTTCTTGGTTTTTTCCCATATGCTTTGGTTTCCAAATGGGCAATGATTAATAATGAGTGTTAATTCGTGTGTTCTCTTTTCCCGAATATTTTTTATTGCCATGTTTATTTTGTTTTTTCAGGAAGTCTTAGTCGTCAAATGCACGATTTCAGATTCCCAGTGACAACAGGAACGTTTGAACATTTCCAACACAATGCGGTCTTTCTTCTTTATACAGGAAGCATTTCGTGCTCAAACATATCAGATTTTCTAGTTCTGTAAGATAGGAATTGCATTTTTTGTTGTTTCTGTAGATTGCTATGTGCTGCCACGATTTCTCCACTGTGGTATTCATATTGTTAATGTTATTTACTTAGCATGGTCAGATGGCCCGTCCTCACTGGTTGTGCGGGCCCCAGCACAATCCCCATTTCTTGGAGATTTGCAGGTTAAGCCATTGTAGTTTCCTGGAATCCCGAGTTTAGCCCGGCCAAAGTCTGCCCACGTCCTCACCACCACAGGCAGTCCCCGTCCATGTGGATTGTGGATTAGAGGGAGATTTGCGACCGTAGGACTTTCATACCGGGACGGTGGTGGTTCCCGCTATTGGTTTACTTTTAGCTAGGCTTCCTGATGGAAACGCTGGGGTTTTTTTCAGCTTGGGAGACCATGCCGGGGGAACCAATCTCCCCGCTGTACATCGTAGCCCAACACCCAAAAACACTTCCCTACCACGGTGAGCCGATAAACCGTTGGGAGGATTGTTACTGTTTCCCATCTCAATTCGTTACAAGTCCTAAGAATATTGCTTTTTTTTCAAAAGCCATTTTGGTTTATTTCATGCACACATGGAGTGTTACTACTAAGAACAAAAGTTTTTTGTTGGATATGAACACCAATTTGCTTAATGAAGTTGTACTGTTTTGTCCCTTAGCATTAAAATTGGTGTCCCGATCACCCTGAAAAGTATAGGGCACATTGCAGATGAGAGGAGATTTTAATTTTTAAGCAAGGAAGCTTCTTTAAATAGGACCTTATTAGTACAACACTGACTATCTTATTGTTAGGGATGGCTGCGGCGCAGAGGTTACAGGAACTCTGCAGTAGACATAGGTCCTGTCCCACGCTCAAGCTCACCAACACTTCCATCCATACCTCAGGAGTCGGCAAATTGGTAAAAAAGACACCCGTAAGGATATTAGCGCTTATTTAATGCACTGTTCCGCCACCGCTAGTCATTGTATAAGCCAGATATGCATTTGATCACCTCTGACGATGTTTCCTCGCATCTCCTTCATAGAGGGATTACATGACGGTTAATCGCGAAACCGCGTCGCTACATGATGGATAGAGGGTTTATCGCGAACCAAAGGCGTACTTTGCTTCCATGAGGGGCATATAGATCCAGAGGATGAACTGTTGTTTCTCTTACACACATCTGTACTTACGAGGACATATTCAGGCATGCGTCCGTGGGTGTGATCTCGTTTATGCGAATTGTGTTCAATGAATCAATTCCGCTAAAAGTCTGCAGTTAAATAACAGGAAAGTATGTACGAGGCGGTTAGGAGTTGTTACAACAAGTAAGCTCATCATCTACTCTGGGAGAGACTGGGAAGCTACTGGCCAGCACGTCCTGCCACCACGTTCAGCGCTCCGCAAGCTATACGTGGGTATCCAAAAGCGAAACACTGTGAAACAAACGGACCTCATTCGCCAAGGGACTCCTGCAGGGCGGCGCTGGGCAGTGCGAGTACGGAGAGGCCACAATAATCTAAGGGGTATTCTAGGCAGCTTAAATCGCAAAGGACTAAGGTATCTGTAACTACAACACATGCATACATGTATCAGAGTCCTCATTCAGGCAAAAAGGATGAGGTAGGACGTCATCGGACAGGCTGTGATGAGAAGGTGCCACTCACTTAACGCAGTCTGTGATAGCGGAGGGGAACTGTTCTTCTGAACATGCGACACTAAAGGAGTCGATGGCGTCGGCGTTTTCGTCAACACGTGTTTGTCTGTGAACATCTTCATTCGAATAACTAACAGCCGGAATCGGTCGTCCACAGATTAATAGACATGGATAATTTCACCGGCTTTTATATTCCTCATTGCTTACCCACCAACATCAAGTTTTGACGGAGAGGAAGTCAAAGTGTTCTATATTGACTTAGAGAGGTTCAACAGAGAAGGCCATGCATTCTTGGGGATTTTAACGCTAAGATTGGACGTAGAAGGACGTCTGAGGAATGCTACATTGGGGCCCACAGAATAAAATAAGAGTACGGTGAGCCGCTGTCTGAGTTCATCATGACCAAGACAACACTGTTGGTAACTCGTAATCCCAGAGGCTCCACTCTCACCATTGTGTGTGGGAGTCTCCTAATGGAGAACACTGTAAAGAGATAGACCACATCATAGTACATCCAAGGTTTCATCAAGCCGATATTGCTGTTATACCAAAATTCTACATCGGATCAGGCTATGACCTCCGTGCAAGATGTCATTCCTCACCGAAAGGAAGAAAAGCCCCTAAATTTAAAAAAAAACCAAATCCAAAAACCGCTAGAAACCGGGATTTACTAGAGCGCAGTTTAAAGGGTAATGTCAGGAATATTTCGTTTCCATAAGTGAGGTAATGGATCCGATGCTCCGACCCACGTCAACGATCAAAAATCAAAGATGCTGTTATATTCGCCAAACTGTCGAAGATAAGATGGGCCGGATCCACAATGCGTACGAACGACAACCGATGAGCATGAGCCTTAAGTGACTGGATTCCTGGAGATATCAAACGCACTGCAGAAAGACCAGTTATGCGATGGTCAGAGTTCTTTACGAAAAGAGTCCCCAGAGCGAGCAGAGATCACCTCACTGCGCTACTCTTGTCCACACGTGAAGAAACGGAAGATTTGCTGGCACCTGCTTTAGGCACTCAATCAACGAGATGGTATGTGATAAAGGTGAACAATGAAGTCGAATGTACGGTGCATACTTAGGGAATTGATCAACACCGAAGCCACATCTTTTTTATCTCATAGGTAATAATGGAGGAGTCGATTGCATACTTTAAAAGCAAGTTTTTGGTGAAAATTCCCAACTATTTCACTTTGCAAACTGTCCAAAATGGGAAGTGAAAACGAGTTGCAGATGATATGCTATATTTACTTGTCATTTTACCGATGAACACAACATGTGGTAAAACAATAATTTTCCAGCCGACCTCGGTGGAAATAATGGATTCCTTCTTTGACTGTTGAGATAGCGCGATGTTTATAGAGATATGTATTCGCTTAGTGTTTCAACGATTTCGTCTTCATCAGAGCGAATGATCAGAGTCAAATGGCCTATAGTTGTTCGTCTTCTTGATGAGGCGTCTTTGTCCTCGTATCGAGTCAGATCATCCTCAGTTGAACATCTCTCAAATGGGGCATTCTCACTTGGCGACACTCTTTTATACACGATGATTGATGTTAACATGACACGTTGACAGCATGTACTGGCAAAGGAATAGTGGTGAGATCCAGGTAGTGGATATATGTGCGATTTTTGTAATCGCCTTATGTGCCCATCAACGTAACGAATGACCTTTGGAACTCTCGTCCTACATTATTTCCTAACTCCATAAATTGTGCAATGTGATTCTTTTCCAAGGTCTTTGAAATTAGTCCTAGTTTATACAATTTACACTGGAGGAATCGATTACTTCGAGCGCTAACGAACTATTATGTGGTAACAAAGTTTGTTTAGACATTGAATCTGGCGTGTCATTTTTTTAAATTGAATGATCCATGAAGGTACTTACATAGGTGATCGACAATAATCTCAGATCTTCTTGACAGTTATGATTGTACGTTTAACATATTTTACTAGTTTTCGGATTTCAATGGAGAAGACTATATTCGAAGTCACTGTTTTTCCGGTGAGCCCACGCAAAGTAGTTACTACACTATTTGTTCACAAAAATTGACGTTTCAGCGGTTTTTCCTTCTTCAGCTTCTGAAAAAGTCGTACTGACACACAATTTAATAAATGAAAATTTTTTAGGATCCGAGTAGAAAAAAACAGCCCCTAAAATTCAATTCCATAACAAACAGTTTCTTTCAAAGACTCATCGATTTGTAGTAGCACCCAGGATCGACTTTCTATTAACTTCGGCATTGGATTATGAATTCGTCGTTTTCTCTCTTAGCAATCGCGAGGTTGTTAAACAGCATACGTTTACTTCCATACAATAACACACATACGACACAATCGTAGCTGACGTTTCGGCAGAATCGCCTTCTTCAGAGCCTGGAAGGGTACACTAATACGCAACTTACTAGGTCAAACACTTCAACAGCACAAACAGAAAGATGAAAATTTGAGCGATAATTACAAGGTCTACGGCTTCTCGAAAAAACCCACCCCTTTTTTCATCTGTCCTCACCGAGGAAGACAGATGAAAAAAGCGGCTCTGAAAAAGACGATTCTGCCGGAATGTCAGCTACGATTGCTCACCGTTTTGTTCTTTGTAATCTTTCCAGTTGCTTGATGGGGACTAGTCGCACAGTCTTATATGGGTGAGGAGTGACAGAAGCAAAATGGCCTGCATGGTTCGCCAATGTATTCCTTCTCGTACGCTGTACAAGAGATTAGGTACACCTTACCGGAACTCATGCACTGGCCTTCTCTACAGATAGGGCAAATTAGGTAGCTTCGTGTTATACACACACGGTCGTTCGAGCGGTTGTGACAACATAGAGTTGTAGTGCAGTTGCTGTTGCCAATCGCTCCGGACCGGCCCCTTCTAAGCATTTCTTTATGGCTGTGCATCCTTCTTTGAAAACGAAGGGCTGGTTATAAGCGACTATCTTTTAATTTGATTTATTCCTAGGTGTGTGGCTTTTTTCCACAACTATCACGAGGAACTACAGTTTCGTAACTACTGAAAATGGCTCTTCACCGCGCCAATTTCCGGGGTTCCTCCTTCTGCTGTCTTTCTGTGCACACAGTGTTGGCCGTTCGAAACGTGTATCTTACAAGCGCTCCTTTTGTATGTGAGGGGTGAGGGAAGATGTAATGAACCAAATGTTTTGTTACTTGAGTTTCGGTGTCATTTGGTGATGTAGCCTTTTGGGATAGACTAATTTAAACAATCAAGCGTAGAAACCAGTCTTTCTTCTGTTTATCCATTGTGAACTTTATGTGCTCTGACTGTTCTTTTTGTAATTCAAAACATTCTTCCATTTCCTTCCGTGCTGAGCAGCTGACAAAGCAGGTAACTACGTGAGGACTTACCCGAGACCGAATGCGGGTGCTTCAACTCTACACATTAACGCAATGACAAGGTCATTCGCTGTTTCGTTGTCAACTATCTCATTGAATATTTGCTATAGCTCTGCTTGAATAGCAAGGTTGAAATAAACATTAAGCATTTCTTTGGCTTGATGATAATTCTTAGACCTTAAATGGAAAGCACAATAGAGGTAGTATTTCCAATAGAACGGCTTATGGTTTTTGAAGTCGATGTGTTTGGCCTGAGTGTCTCTGCTGGCTAACGAGTGTCCCTTACAGGTTACCTATTAGCAAAATGAGAGTGATAGTAGAGAAGTAGACAGTTACTGGAAGAAGCGTTCTTGTATTACGAACAAGCCACAGAAGCTGGAAAACTTGGCAGAAGCTGTACTTACTAGTAAAAGGGTAAAGGATAAAGCTCTTGGAGTTGAGCAATCCCTGAGAGATGCGCCACACATTCTACTTCATTAAGCATCGTTTGGAGATGATTGAGTGCATATCTGACCTTTACAATGACTCGCAGTGGCCTACCGATGTATCGAGCCATTGTTACTATCCTGCCAGACAAGTCCAGTACCAATTTGTCCACCCCGGAGGAATGGAAGGCTTGGTGAGCCATAAGCGCGAGGATCCATTCCACGTGTGTGTTGCAGGGCCCCTCCAACCACTGCACCGCACGTTTCACACGTACTTACTAGTATAAAATCAAGACTTCCGAACCCTGTTTTAAATGTTGTTAGGCCAAATCGAGGCATGATCAACCTTATTACTACCTGTTTTTTTAATGGCATGTTGTTATGTAAAATACAACCATAACGATGCTGAGGTGTAAGCAAAACTAGCAACCTCAGACATAGCACACGTAAAGTTCTGAGATTTGCTAATAATTCACCATCCTTATTTTCACAAAATAATCTGGTTTGGAAAAAAGAACAAGCAGTAAGTAAAAGCTAAACATTGTATTTTCGACCAAAGCTTCAGTTCCACTGGGTTCGATCTCAGATCATTCTCGATGACCATTGATTGTTGAAGCACCGCTATACCACAAAAAATTGGCTGAGTGAAAGCCAAAGCAATGGCTTCTCTCGTTGGTAGGTAGCAAGCGCACCTCCGATAAGTGTAATTGCGGCTTCGAAGCCCAACTAATGTTCCAAGTTTTGCTCACATTTCAACATCTTTTGTCGGAGAACTAGTTGCCTCAAACTTACTGGTGAAATCGCCTATGCCTTCAATGGTAATCCGAAGTCCACGAACATAATCGCAATCATGTTAACGAAGGTACTACAAAACAAATTCCAACGTGGGAAGCAATGCAAACGTTTCAAAAGATCCCATATAGAATTTTCGGGAATGGTGCTTACTATCACCTGTATCACCTGTTGTCCCGTTTACCGTGGAGTAACTCGAGCGGGAGCCACCAATTATCTATTTTCTCCTCTCGCGTGCACCAGGAGCGCAGTGTGTTCTGTTCGCTCTAGGGACTCGTCGAACATCATATCTTTCTTTCACGCTCTTCGTGAAGAACTCTGACCATCGGGTCGGTGGTCGACCTGCAGTACGTTTGACATCCCGAGGAATCCAGTCACTAACAACTCTTGTCCATCGGTTGTCATTCATACGCATTACGTGTTCGGCCCACCTCATCTTCGGCTGCCTGGCGTATAGAACGGCCTCTTTGTTTTATGATCGTTGACGCAGGTCGGAACTTCGGATCCCTTCCTTTACTTCTATGGAGCGGGATACTCCTAGCATCGTCTTTCCGACTGCACGTTCAATAATGCTGAGTGATTTTTTCATCCTGTTTACACGGCGACCAGGTTTCTGACGCATAGATTAGGGTAGGAAGAACCGTTGAGTCGAAAAGGTGGGCACGGAGCCGGGTGTTCTTTGTTCTCTTCGCTACATCCTCGATGTTCTTGAAAATTCCCAAGCTGCTCGTTTCCTTCTGCTCAGCTCTGCAGCTAAGTCGTTCACCACATTGATTTCCCGACCTAGATAGACATAACTGGAGCATTCGGAGATATTCGTTCCGTTGAGCGTGAATGGGGCATGCGAAACCAATCCGTTCTTCATGAACATCGTTTTCGTGAGATTTAGTCGAAGACCAACCTTTCCACACGCTTCATCAAAGTCCGCAAGCATACGTTCTGCTTGGCTAATGTCTGGTGTTATAAGGACGATATCATCAGCAAAACGAAGATGATGTAACTGCCGACCATGGATTTTCATTCCCATATTATCCCATTCCAATGTTCGCATGACGTTCTGGAGGGTGGTGGTGAATTATTTTGGTGAGACGATAGCGCCTTGCTTAACCCCTCTTCTGACGTCGATCTTAATATCATTGTAGAATGGTGATATCATGGTTGTGAAATTTTTGTTGAACTCAGTAAGACTTGCTTTTCTTGCTATCCGTAAGTGCAATTTTTTAGAAATAATATTTACGTGGATTTGCTTCTCCACTAAGTCTTTTGTGGTTAGATTTTCGCCTACAATTGTGATAAGGAAAAAAAACGATAAACCTCTCGGCGTTGATCAATCCCTGAGGAATGCGTCGTGCATTCGACTTCATTAAGCATCGCTGGAGTTGATTAATGCATATCTGGCTTTCATAATGACTAGCGGTGACCTGCCGATGTGTCGTGCCAGTGCTGCTCTCCTTCCAGACAAATGTGGTTCCAATTTGCCGAATCCGGAACGATGGAGGATTGGTGAGCCTAGGGCGCGTGGATCGATGCCACGTGTGTGTCGCAGGGCGCCTCTGGCCACTGCGCCACACACGCCCTGTGATAAGGATGTTTGAAAAATATAATAGACAACAAAACTATTAGAAATGCGCATCACCACTGTACATTTACTGGTTAAGTTCATTCCGTTACGTAGAACGCAATTAGGTGAGAATGTACAGTGAACGCGCTCTAATGAATCTTTTTTGTTATAAAGTAGCAAGGACAAGCAAATTTATGAGCCACAGAAAGCTTTAAAAACCCATATCGACATGATAGAAATAAATGAAGGACGTTATTTTAATTTTATTGCTCTGAATCCGGCAATGGGTAAATAGTAGAGACGACGTGAGCGTATAGGTGATATGTGGAATATAGTAGACAAATTAGCGAATCAACACATGAAAGACTAGTCGTCGATGGTGTACAAAGGAATGAATTTAGTAAGCGGTTTGCAGGTACATGTCGAGTGATTCCAACAGTATAAATTGTAGCAGATAGTGTATGCCTGAAAAATAAAACATCCGAATCTTTTAAAAGAAACTGGAAGAATCTAAAAAGCGTTTCCATGAGTGGAAACCAAACCGTACATCATCCCCATTCCTTTTGTGAACCGATGAGGGCTCGACTCTGAAGGAAACAGCAAATATCCAGGACGAAATTAGCAGTAAAAACATTAAAATACACAGAAGAACGAGTAATACCTTAAACATGTAGAATTTGGGTCACCGCTGTCCGCGCCGTCGAGGTCATCTGAAATTGTGTGTACCATCTGCGTGCAGTCGTAATGACAATAGGCGAACAAACATCCCTTTCGATGAATAAATGAATAAATAATTCAGCCGCAATAAATCTCGTGAGAGGAATTGGACTCCGTTAGTGTAGGGACTAGGCATATTGTACCTAAAGAATGACTTGTGGTTGGCCTAGCGATGTGACAACTTAGTATTTTATTCTCTCAGACAGGTCTAGTAACGATCTGCAAACCCAGAACGAGGGGGCTTAGTTAGCACAAAGCGCAGCATTGAATACGCAACCCGGTTTTTTCAGAGATCCCTAAATACTACGCTAAATGTTCTTCTACTTTGCAAAATATGCAGAATTTGTTGACTTCTTATTTGCTGCCTACTGTTACTTTTCACTGCAAGGTATTACGTAAAGTATTACCTTAGTGACGCTGAGATATTTGCAAAATTTGGACTCCAGGCCAGATCGGATTGTGATTGCCCTTTCTGAGGGTTCACATGTTTCGAAAAGGAACAAAAGCTGGCAAGAAAGTGAGAACGCCAGTAAAAACTAGACTACCTATATTCAAATGCTAAAATAACAGTCGGAAGGAAAACTAAAAAGAAACTTGTTAACACCATGTATGCAAGCTCTTCAGTATGTTATTACCTCAACTCGGTTCTCCGCCTCTACTGAAGTGAAAAAGTAAATCGCTACGAGATAAGGTACCACAACGACATGCCTAACATAGTGTTTTTCCTTCCTAAACGTCTAACACTATCTCTTACATAATATTCTGCCAACACTTCTTTTTTTCTATTTACTACTACTTTACTACTATTCTAATCGGAGGCGCCCTGCAATACACACACGGGATCGATCCCAGCGCCCGTGTGCAAATTGCTACCAGGCTTGTCTGGGAGGATAACAGCACTGGTTGGGTACATCGGTAAGCCACTGCGAGTCATTGTAACGGCCAAATATGCATTCAATCACCTCCAACAATGCCTAGTGAAGCAGAATGCACGGCGCATCCCTCAGGGATTGATCAACGCCGAGAGCTCCACCCTTTATTATATCAGCACTCAAAATTTATAGTGTTGTATATCAAAACAAGTGTGAAAACGCATAAGAAGAAAAAGAAGAAAAAAATTTAAAAGACAAGAGTGGAAAGTTTGAAAGATACCGTATTCAGGCTTAACTATGCCTCTATCGCGGAGGTAGTTCTTTGCTTTCGTATCGAGCTCTAGCATTCGATTTTCGACGTAATCAAAATAGGCGAAGGACTTGTTTGTCATCTATAATATTATAAAAGAAGTTCGGATACGGTGTACATAGTCTCTTGTAAAGTGTGTAAGGAGGAATACGTTTGGCGAAAAGGTTATACCGCCCTGTGTCCGCTCAAAAGAACACAGTCGGTAAATCTAAACTGAAACCAAACACGCCATTAGACGCGTATAGGATGCAGAAATATGTCGGAGATTTTGAAATAGAAGTGGTTATCCTCACAAAGGAATCCAAGACATCAGCGCGTAAAACTCTTGAAGGATTTTAGATTAACCCCAAAAATCCGAAAATGAGCCGCTAGGAGGAGTCGCACCAGCTGTTTAGCATCGGTTCAGATCTTTGCAGAACAGTTGACGTGGCATAAATATAAATATAGCTTCTCCGGAAGATTGCAAGAATCATATGGACCAGTTCCCTGCCAAGAAATTCCAGAAATTCCCACTCATTGAGAAATATGTAGCTGTTGGAAAAACAGCAAACGTTCTCAAACAGAAGGCAAACACATAGTCTGTTTTAAAGCAAACACATTACGAACGTTAAATTCGAAAAGAAGAAAAGTGAGACGAATTTCTGCATCAGACCAACATCAAAATATGACCGTGAAAGAGCGCGTCTCTTGGCTACTACCTACGATACCTTTCCTACTCGAGGAATTAAGAAGTTAACAACTGGAAAACTTGTAAAAGAGATGTTCCCGCATTAATATGAGCGTAGTTACTTGAGCATTAAATATGAATACCTGAATCTAAAAATAACTGAACAATAAGTTAAAAACTGGCTACATTTTAATGAAGCGCCGCAGCAGCAAAAATCAACGACATATAACTTCAATGACGCAGAGAAATTTTGCAAAACTCCGGACCGCAGGTGTCTGCGGTGAGGAACGAACGCGTTATTACCCTTTTTGGGGAGCTAACGCGTTCACCACCACACCATGTGGGTCGTTCGTTTCGCCGGTCTCTCAGCTAATTCTATCTATCAGGGCCGACTTCAAGAAATCGGTGTCGTTCTGGACTAAATTCAACTGGTTCAGCAGCTTTCAATGTTTGAAAAACGAGTCTCGATCCAAAAAAGATTTGTAGAAGACATACTTCTCCGTGCGTAGGATCTGTAGATCGCCAACGGCTTGCGACGTTATCACACCATAATGTGCCGCATTCGCACGCGAACCCACACCTTGACAAATAATCGGCGCCATAGTCAAAGAACAACTAAATAAATGCTTTAAGCACAAACTCTCCAATAAAACCAGAATATTCCGTTAAAAATAGTTGTGCGTACTATTTATAAGTACGTTCTCAATTACTATTTAATAAGAAATATCATTTCACGATACAGAGGTGCCAATTGCGCACTGGTGGTGATGCTGTCCAGCACATGCATTGTCTTTGTTCAATACAGTGTCCAATCAACTCACCAGGAGTTGCGAATTTTGGGCCAGACTTCTCTCGGGTCGATCCATCTCTCTCCAATCCACAAAAAATTGGATGCTGCCTATCATAAGGATTAAAAAACACCTCAGCACGACTGCCAGAAAATTCCAGGAAGAACCGACTCAACTGGCATTCAACGAGAGATTTTCATACAGAAGACAGAAAATCCTCAATGAGCATCTGAAGTTTAATGTAAAATCCGAGGACGTTCGTGGAATATGGATGTAAGGAAGCGAATCGAAGGCAATGTGTGCTGGGACCGCACAATATTTGATGTAGGGATTTGTAAAGTAAAAACTTCACAAAAATAGAAAATGTAGAGCAAACGCGATCACAGCATCGAACCTTAACCACACACAGAACGTTAAAACTTCTGGCGAGCAACACCTCATTTCAATATGTCACAAACATTTAACGAATCCTGGGGCAGGCTTCGAGAGAACAAGAGTGTCAAACATGGTATTCATTTGTAATTTCAAAGGGAACATGCTTTCAATTTGTGGTGAGTAATAAACCGAGATGCCATACTGCTAACAGTAATGTCTGCATTGCAAAGAAAAGAGCTGGAAAATGAACATCGGTTCAGCAAATTAGCGGAACGTGAGAATAACTAGGTTAGAAACGGCAATGGAAGAAGATCATCAACAACTGCGTTCCCGGTTCACCTATGATCATATCAGAAAGAAGAAATGTGTTGTTTTAACAGGGGTGGTTTCGAAATTGGGCGACCTTACTGGCTAAAGAATCGCAGAGCACCTACCATCGGAAGAATCGGATTCACATATCCAAAAGAAACTTTTACCACTGATCCTCATGGACACATAGGCATGGCTGGAATACTTTACCTACCAGAATGAACAATTTCTCTGCAACGCTTTGAATAAGAAAGACCCATCGCCAACTACTGCGTTACCTAATATCTGTCGGTTGAGCCCACTGTTAGCCAGAATGAGAAGAATCCGAAGTTTGCAATACGTCACCAACCATAATCGATGACAATAAACCAAATCAAAAATTCTGAAAAATAAAGTAATAACGTTGCCCAGCTACCAAACGAAAGGCGCCGACCACTATACACTAGATATCAAATGTACAGCTAGTACAGGGCCAATCCAAAGGTCACACTTTACGAAAGTCCCAAAGGTAATTGGTGCCCTATTTGCGACTGATAAGAGGAGATTGCATTCTAGAGCGTAATGAGAGCGACTGATGAACACAAGGCGTCTGCTTGGCTCACTCGCTAGCTCTCCGCAAGATATAAAGATATAGGTGACAATGTCGATATTTATGAAACACATCAGTATAGGACGGATTGACAGCTTTTTTTTTCGCACCACTCTACACATTGTGATGATGCCAGCACTTGCATTCGACCAGTTTTCTCAAATCCATCATTCACAAGTCCTCAGATGTATGCATGTACGGTTGGCTGACACTCCTGAACTTGTGGTCTTCTTTATGAATGTGGTTGAATGCCCGTCTACTTGATTGTTTCTCAAATGTTAGGAGAGCCGTGCTTAATCCCTAGCGGATCATAGAAACAGGCAAGCTTCATCCTCCTTGGATTGGAAAAGACCAGCTAGGTGGCTCTGGCACCAATTTCCCGATCTCGAATGGATGAGAGGGTCAATGGGTCTTGTGTGGGGTTAAACCTTGCTCGCCATCAACAACATCGCTACCGCTGTACAACCCGCTCTCGGTATCGGGCCTTAAAATATTTAAGAACAACACGAAACAGAATAACAACCACTACATTCGCAGAAAATCTAAAATAGACGCTGCATTAAGAGATTAAATGTGCAAGATAGAAACAAATATTTTTATGTCACGGAAAAGTGCCATTGAGGAGGAGAGGATTTCGTCCAAATTGATGAGACCATGAACTGTAAAGTGCCGTTGTTACTGCAATGTTACCCAGGCTTAATTTTAGAGCATGAGTCGTTGCTGGTACCAACGACCTTGTAATGTAGAGTGATCACCATTCGTAGTCCCATTACCATCAGACATGATGTTCTTTTGGAACTGATAATAGCTAATGCACTGGTGAACAAGCAGTTTCTTATAGGTGCATACCTCTGAACCGCCAGCAATTGGTTGATTAGCGAAAAGGATCGCACGTGACCGATAAAGACGAACGTCATTTTCAGCATACCTAATGAAGAAAATAGAATGCATTGAGAGAACAGTACTGTAATAACATATCAGAATTTGGAGCATCGATCAAATAGTTGTGGAAAACCCAAATGCTCATGGAATACTCCACTAATAAATTTAAGTTTTTCTATGTCCTATGCGAGGATTGAAAAAGTATTGATATAGATTTTATTCGTCGAATATCGTTGTTACATCGAGCTCAGGAAGAAGTACGCAATGCAAACGGCTCAAACACTGACGAGGTTATGGGACCAAGGGAATTGTTAACAGACGATAGTAGAGAATTTCTTGTGGCGAATTCGACCTTTAACATTAACGAAGGCCATGGATGTCCTTCTGGTGTTGACGACCACGAATTTATGGCCTCGCTTCAGGCAAATACCTTCAGAACTGTTCGAGAGAGAAGAACTCTGCACAAGTATCTCTACTTTTCTGAGCTCTGAGCACAACATGGAAACTTTATCTCATTCACCATGTTAGCCAGAGCTCTCGTCCACCGAGTGTCACTTCCTCGAGCCCGTCAACAACCTCCTGTGTGAGAAAAATGCTTCGGAAACTAAACCGAGGCCAAAACTTCGTTTAACGACTTCACCACCTCCAGAACATCAGAGTTTTAAGCAACTGAAGGGATAGACGTCTTTCTCGAAGGTAAAAATGTGTAGAGTATAATGGCGCGTATTCCAATTACTAAATCTGTCCTGAAATGAGATACTCCATCTTAAAAATGCAAGATGATATCCGACATTAATTTCCTGGAAACCTAATAAATAAAGAAAAAAGCTCTCAGCGTTGATCAATCCCTGTGGGATGCGCCATGTATTCGGCTTCATTAAGTACCGTTGGAGGTGATTGAATGCATATCTCGCCTTTACAATGACTTGCGGTTTCCTACCGATGTATCGAGCCAGTGCTGCTATCCTCCCATACAAATCTGGTACCAATTTGGGGAGGGATGGAAGGCTTGGTTGGTGCGGGGATCGACTCATGTGTGTGTCGCAATGGCGCCTCTAACCACTGCGTCTTAGTTTGGAGACCTGATAAAATTGCATAATCTTGTGTGGCAAAGGACATGAGCAATGTTTGGCCTTTAAGGTCGTCGTGAGTTTTCAAAGAGTAAAAATAACTTTCACGACCGACTTTCTATTAACCTCGGCATTGATCGAGTAATTCTTTGTATTCTTGTTGAGCAAACGCGAGGTGTTATTATTATTCTTTATTCCCAAATAAGCTGACGTTTCGGCGAACTTCGCCTTCTTCAGAGCCGCTTCCTATGAGGCTTCCACTGAGTATGTCTAGTGGAGACCAACCGCACAGAATTCGCATAGAATCGTAATGTTACGTTAGGAAGCGGCTCTGAAGAAGGCGAAGTTCGCCGAAACGTCAGCTTATTTGGGAATAAAGAATAATAATAACACCTCGCGTTTGCTCAACAAGAATACAAAGAGTAAAAATATTTCTGTTAGCTAATCCTTTACAAATTTCACATCTAAATTGCGATTACTGCAAATGTCCGAATTATTACGGGTAGATTTTTATTCCTATTATTCCTATTCTATTATTCCTTTCCTATTCCTTTTCAAATTATTCCTATTTTGGACAACTTTACATTGAAATCCACGTATCACTTTCGTGGCGGCAAAATGCAAGATGGTGACAGCAAATTCACGAATTACTTTTTCAGTAACAAACTGAACGATCATAGCGGTAACCACTCATACAATCTGAGTAAGCTATAGTCTTAACTTTAAAGAACTATCATTTATGCGAAATACAACCATAACGATGCTGAGATATTCGGAAAACTCCGGACCGCAGGTGTCTACGGTGGGGAACAAACTCGCTATTATCCTTTCCAAGGACGAACGAGTTCACCACTACACCCTTCGGGTCTTTCTTTTCGCCTGTCTCTTAGAAATACAACCACGCCTAATAGCGTGTTGATACCGCACAGCAGACACCAGAGGTCCGGAGTTTTCCAAATATCCCAGCAATGTTGTAGTTGGATTTCGCATGATACCCTGCCCTAAAAATTGTAGTAGGAAGTAAAAGTTAGGAAGTTACAAAAGTAAATACTGTGATTTCAGCTACAACCTCAGCTAAACTGGGTTAAATGCCGATGTGGATCCCAGATCAATCCCGCTGATGGGTGACTGCTGATGGCACTGATAGAAACTAGCCGAGAGACAGGCGAAAGGAAGGATCCGCATGGAGTGGTGGTGAACACTTCATACCACGGAAAAGGTAATAGCGTGTTCGTCCCCACCGCAGACACCTGCGGTCCGGAGTTTTGCAAATATCTCATCATCGCTGTGGTTGGATTTCGCATAATACCCTGCCATAAAAATTGTAGTAGGCAAAAACAAAAATAAACTGTCATTTAGTTCTGGCGGCAAACTAATTCAAGGAAAACTACTACTTTTCTCATCGCGATAACTGCACTTTAGATCTGCTAACAGAACAGCTATATGCCTCCGTCATATCATTCTCCCAAAAATGGGAGACCGCAAACCCGAAAAAGTGCGCTTTTCACCTTTTTCATCTCTGAAACGAAGTAATACAAAGGCTGTGTTTAATTTCAATACGGCCAGCAAAGGCCAACAACTCAATGTTTTGTTAATGATGAATGAAGAGCCTAGTTTCGATGTGTATAAAGCTCTAAAAGCTCTCGGCGTTGATCAATCCCTGAGGAATGCGGGATGCATACGACTTCATTAAGTATCATTGGAAATGATTGAATGCATATATGGCCTTTACAATGACTCGAGGTGGCCAGCCGATGTATCGAGCCAGTGCTGCTATCCTCCCAGACAAGTCTGGTACCAATTTGCCGACCCCGAAGAGATGAAAGGCTTGGGGAGCCATGGGCGAATTTCACGTGCGCGCAGCAGTGGCGCCTCCAACCACTGCGCCACACGCGCCCCGATGCGTACTTTGGAGTATTTTCATAAGATTCATTAGCAGGCTCAGTCTTCCGCAAGGAAGTCAATAAAATTTGGTCTGGCTTCTCAATCTGCAAGGCTGGTATTACCAAAGCAACCGATGTCTGATTTCAGAGAACCCAAATTAGTTGGACACTAGACGACATGGAGCATCATTAGCTGAAAGACAAAGTGTTAAAAGCTAATGAAAGACAAGTACGTAGCTGCATTGAGATCACGTGGGTTTAGTAAATGAACTGCATCTGACTAAGTTATGGGTTGTGGTATTCATTACGTGTGTTTGTGGATTTCTATGAGCGCATGTAGAGTGTACATTAAACGCTTACTTCGCCAAAGTGTAAAATTATCATGAAAGGTGGTTCTTCGCCATCGCCTCCCATAATGTCTACTCTAAGAAAGCAGGGCAAGCTATGCACTACCATCATTCCTTAATATCGGTAAAAACAAAGAACTTAAAAACACCATAAGGTCATTGCTACGATTTGTCCAACAATACATTAGAGCTAGTGTAGGAATTTCCATGGAACTGATAGGTAAGCACGACTGTAAATGAAGTAAGGAAAATATGAACACTGTGGCGACCGAACATTGTTCATGCCACTGGAGAAAAAATGCTCCCAGAAATATGCGATAAGATGAAGGAGTTGTTCGAGTAGGTATGTTCTTCAACGTGACTATAGCAGCTAAATTTAAACCTAAATCGGTCATTCATCGCTGAAAATGTATGCACCAATGGCGACTTCGAAAACCTTCGTTACCTACAGATCAATGTTGTGCTTTAATCCGGCCCAGGAAATCTAGAACAAAGAAAGATATTATGTAGAACAAGTCAAATTGTGTCCTAAATAAGATTTTTTAGAGAGGCTTGTGACTTCTACTAAGTAATCATCGACCACTTCAACCCTTGGAATAGCCCGAAAAACTATCGACGCACATAGATTACAGCTGATCGAAAAGGTTGAAAGTCGCCGGAATTGACCAAGACGACCAGAAGAATATTATAGAATATAATATAATATAA
>MQTX01000050.1:155171-182138 GCA_009735665.1 Angiostrongylus cantonensis
TCTACTATGATCTCTCGAAAACGAAAGTAGGTACACCAACTACTGTCAGGCACACACGAGCACTGAATGGCATGAAACCAAGCGTACAATCGGCGCCAAACGAATTTCTTAAGGGTGTAAAACCAGAAGTGCCAATGTTCATGTCGTAGTTTCGGAAATTAACTAAACCGATCAAAACCATCGTTAGACAAGAGCCACAACCGATTTATGTCACGCGATGTTATTCAAACAACGAAATCTTCAGCATCAACATGGTCAACCTTCATCACAAGTAGCCTAGCAATAATGAGGGTTTTGGAGTGGCCCGAAAGGGTCGGCGATAGAGAAGCAGAAACAACGGTGAACTGCGATGAACAACATCTCTTACAATTAGTATTGGAAAGAATAACAAATATGGGCGAAATGTACTGTAGTGCTGCTTGTGTTGGTCAGGGGAAACGAATATAGTGGACATCGCAATGTTTAACTTTCTATTTAATGCCTATTATTCTTTCATTCGAGAGTATTATGTGACCAAAAACCAAGATGATGCTGAGATATTTGCAAAACTTCGACCAGATGGCAAATTTGAAGCTTTGAATGCTCATTCCGGTGGGTCGCGTGTCAGCGAGGCCCTCGTTCTGCCTTTCTCTCAACCCTTGGAAAGAGTCATAGCGGTTTCCAGGTTTGAATCTTGCTTTGGGTTTGAGTTTTGGAAATGTCCCAGCCTCTCAACTCGGTTTACCGCTTCGTTGTGGCAGAGATGTGTTCCTGGGTGTCGGACTGCCATGTACGACAAGGGAATTCGTTCCCCCGTAGGGTCTCCTAAGCTGAGAAGGAGTCCGACATTTCCACTAGGATGCCTTGCTAAGAGTAAACCAATACCAGGATACACCTCCGTCCTGGTATCAAAATCGTATCGTGGCAAATCTCCCTCAGATCCACAAGGACTAGGACTGCCTATCGTTGTGACGACCTGGAGCAGACCTTGACCGGGCTGTTGTTGAGATTCCAGGGAACCGCAATGGCTTAACCAGCAAATCTCCGAAAAGTGGTGATTGTGCTGGGGCCCGCGCAACTAGGGAGGATAGGTCGTTCAAGTATCAAGTAAATGTCGCAGCATCGCAGTTATAGTAGACATCTTAAAGGAGCAGTATGAAAGAGAAGATATAAGGGTTCCATCTGAGGAGCAATTATCAAGTTGTAATGGCAAAAATGAGGGTATAGAAAACTTTCGACACAAAAAAACATTCTTCCCACCTACCTTAACATGGTTAAATTAGGAAAACAGCCATGAGCAATGAACCGTGCGACATTTCCTCTTCTATAAGGGTCGACGAAAACCGAGCGATCCCATTTCTCAAACGATTCATCCTGTACAATGGAAACATTGGTGTAGAAAGAAGAAAACTCGGCAGTACCGCACTGAGGAAGAAATTCCTACTGTAAGCAAATCAAGAAAAAATTGTGATCATCTTTTAATCGTGCCAGTAAACTATTTTAGATTTGAATCCAAATAAAAGCTCATGACCTCGAACCATCATAACGAATAGGCCCTTTAACCACAAGGACCATCACTTGAAAGTGTTAATTTTCTAATCTCATCTTATTTTTTTTCTTATTAAGTAAGAAAAGGATCTGCGGCATTTTATTTTCGCCAGTGCATTTTCTTTACAGACGAAGCTTTAGCTAGTAATAATTCGTGAAGCTAAAGCTGTGAAAGGTAGCGAGTAGTTGACCAAGCAGGTTCAAAAGCAATGGAAATCATCACGTAATTGCCACAAGCGCCAGATCCATTCTACAGGATAAAATTCCATCGCTTTTATACAATTCCTTTTCTTTTATACCAGCAATCACGGCCAATATACGGACACAGATGATATACGACCTAAGCTGGAAGAAGTACCGATAGAATTCGAAGAGTTTGTTAAAGTATGAATCCAAAGAGTAATGTACAGACCCTGGTATAACCACCGCTAAGCCAACGAAGCTTGCCTTCTCGTCAGGATCGACAAGTTAATAAACACGTGTCTGGGTAGCCCTCAAGGAAGATCTGAGAAAATGTTAGTGCTGCTATCTCATAATTTCAGGAAGAAGCAATAGGACCGGCGTCCAACGAGATTCACAAAAACGAAAAAATTCTGTAATAAAAACGGAGCGTGCACGTCATGCAGGAGATCATCGTGGATGATGAAAGTAGATAAACGACATGTCACCTAATGTAGAAATTACTGCATTTATCAGGAATTGTGGGATTAAAAACAGCCGAGAGAATGTGGGTTATATCGCGTCAGCTTGTACGTGTTTTTGGTGCTCAGGATATACCCTGGAGTCCATTCTACCAAAATGACCTCGTTCTCTTGGCCATCTTTTCTTAGGCATTATTTTATACCCGTGGTGAGCTTATTGAGAATGAAGGGCATATTATATTATTAGAGAGAACTGTATTTTCTTGTATTTGTAGTTGTATTTTGTATTGAATGGCTTTTTCTCCAGAGATATGAAAGTGTTTAGCCGAATAGAATGGATGTCATTGTGAGCTACTACAAGCTCTCAAGAGAACGTCGCAACATCAGGCAATGTCAAATAAGCACTTCACTGACACGCTCGTATCTTCTTAAGAAGAAAACTAAAAAAATAAGTGAAAACAACGAAAAAAACAAAACTGTGCATTAAACAGAATTATAACTTCTTTAATACACGGGTTGTAGTACGCCAACCTTTCCTGTCTACAGAAAGAAGCGATGAATTGTTTTCGTCTCATCAACAGAGTTAACTTCCCACAACTACTCATCTCCTTATCCATATCTGTTGGGTTCTCCCACAAGCACATTCTAGGTTCCCGTCATAAGTAAAGCTCTCTAAAGCTCTCGGCGTTGATAAATCCCTGAGGGATGCGCCATGCATACGACTTCATTAAGTATCGTTGGAAGTGATTGAATGCATATCTGGCCTTTACAATGACTCGCGGTGACCTGCGGATGTATCGAGCCACTGCTGCTATCCTCCCAGACAAGTCTGGTGCCAATTTGCCAACCCCGGAGGGATGGAAGGCTTTGGGGCCATGGGTGTTGGAACCGATTCCACGTGCGTGTCGCAGTGGCGCCTCCAACCACTGCGCCACACGTGCCCCCGTCATAAGTAGTAATAATAATATCATCATAATTATAACTTATTATTTACTGCCTTTTTTAAATGGCAGGGTATATATTGCGAAATATAACTTCAATGATGCTGAGATATGTGCAAAACTCCATACCGCAGGTGTATGCGGTGGGGAACGAACGCGTTCTTGTCCTTTCTGGGGAGTAACCCATTCGCCACCACACCGTACGGGTCCTTCGTTTCGCCTGTCTCTCAGCTAATTCTATCGATCTAATTCTAATTCTACCTTCAGTCGGAATTAGGCGTCGTCCAACGCCGCAATCATGCAAAATTGACCGTTGAGAGTTACGCGTTAAAGAATTTTAACGAAAGATAGGTCCCGATGTAAGAAAAAACAAGTAAAGCTGCCGGTGTAGATCAATCCCTGAGGGATGCGCCATGCATTTGACTCGCTGGAGGTGATCGAATGCATATCTGGCCTTTACAACGACTCGCGGTGACCTGCGGATGTATCGCGCCAGTGCTGCGCTCCTTTCAGACAAATGTGGTTCCAATTTGCCGAATCCGGAACGATGGAGGATTGGTGAGCCTAGGGCGGGGAAACGTTCTGTTGCACTCCATTTTATTATGTACTTCTTTGCCAAATATTACTTCATTAAGGCATTAAACAAATAATCATCAAATGAGTCAAATCGAATTTCCAGACCTGTATTAGTTTCGCAGATTTCAATTTCTCATAGATTTCCGTTTCATCAGCTTGCTGCAGACAAAAAGCATAATCTAGCGAGGGCGATCCTCTTAAGTCCAAATCACTACCCTGCAATACATTTAGGCTAAACAGAAAGATGCTAGCTAACATACAAGTTTAAAAAGGGAATCAACCAACATCAAGTACTTCTCCACAAAATTCGAGCACAGCACAACCTGTAAAAGAACCACTCTTCTATTATTCCACCTACTGCTAAGTAATAAAATCTTAACACAGTTCAACACCGGTATTTTGGCGATTGCCGGTAGTTTTTGATGAAAATTGTCGTTAAAAAAATGAAAATGTGTTTTTAATTATGGAAAGTATAATTTTCAAAAAAAAGTCTAACATGATGCATTAGGATAAAGCTGTCGGCGTTGATGAATCTCTGAGGGATGTGCCGTGCATTCGACTTCATTAAGTATCGTTGGAGGTGATTGAATGTATATCTGGCCTTTACAATGACTCGCGGTGGCCTGCCGATATATCGAGCCAGTGCTGCTATCCTCCCAGACAAGTCTGGTACCAATTTGCCGAACCCCCGGAGGGATGAAAGGCTTGGTGGGCCATGAGCGCAGGATCGACTCCACGTGCGTGTCGCAGTGGCGCCTCCAACCACCGCGCCACACGAGCCCTCGCATGATGCATTAGGGAACAAAATCATAACCATTGTTGAACAAAATCCTATTTGATCCGTCGTTCTGCTCAAAATATAAAGGAAGAAAAAAGATGGAAAACTGTGCGTTTATTTGGGCTTGTAAAAATCGAAATCTCATTGTTTCAAAACCCACATCTTTTTGGAAAAGACATATAAATACTATTAAATTTATTTTAATAGGTAAATCCGCTATGAGCTATATGTTTGCTCCATGCTGGAATCGGAAGTTGAAATCAATTGATATTGTGTGTTAAGTGTTGGAAACACATCATTACCATGTTCTGAAGTTCATGTCATCGTAGAAATTCAAAACGAACACTCAGTGGCGAAATGATCAACACGCGAATCCCGGAAAGGGTAGTCTCGGGTTCGAGTACGGAATGGGGTTTGACTATTGCAAATATCTCTGCATCATTGTGGTTGTATACCACAACATTAATTGGAAAAGTCACGTACCATGAGCTATATTGCTTAATGTTCGCACCCCAAATCCAAGCATATCGTTTCTTCGAAAAACTTCGAATCTAGAAATAAAGGTTAGAAATATATAATAATTTGCGGTGGAAAATTAGAACTGCTTAGCCTATGGATGTGGTCCAATCGCTATTTCCTTTACTGCTCCTAGCACACTGATTCCGCGTGCACGTGCATGAGTCATATATGACACATATTCTCAAAAAATGTGTTGAACAAAATCCATATGTCAACGTACTTGAATGGAGCAGGAAGGCATTTACTCCTTAAGGTATTTTTGCATTGTGCCATACAAGCACACTTTTCGCCACAACCAACTATTAATGTGTTGTAAAACGTAGCATCCGTGTTAACAAACACTCGTCCATCACCCTATGACATTGAAAAATTGAAAACTGAAGCAATACCTGCGAAATTAATTTAGAGAAAAAAAAGTATTTTTAAAACATAGCTACCATTATAGTACACGGATTGAGGAGGTCATTCATCTGGCGACAAGAACAGTTTTCACCACACACCAGGCTACGACAATCACATTTTACCTAGAAATCCATCAACTCGCTTCATACCAAACAGTATTCGAAATAGTTATGAGCAGCAAAGGTGGGAATGTTAATCATTGGTCACTTCCACATTTCCTTCTCCATCGTACAAACAGAGTACCACAATGTCCATTGGTGATGACAACGGTACAAAGATTCTTCCTCTACGGGTATTTCGAATCATATGAACCAGATATGACTCATGTGGCACGAGGATGCAAATTACTCGTCATTCTATAGCTCAGTCTTCGAAAAGTGAACTTGATTTTTGCGGCACTGTATTCCACAAAAGAATGGACTTCATTATGTCGTCGACCATTCTGATCGTCTATGTATTAATGCTACCCGAACTAACAATTTTGAATGAAACATATGGTTCCCAGTATTATTTGTCACTAAGGCTTTTTATGACTCTTAGCACCTATCACAAACATTGCCAGCGCTGCCACATAAAGAATACTAATCGGAGTTTCCATGGGATTTTTCACGGCAAATACGATACAATTAGTTGTGAAATATCGCGTCCTGCTTATTACTTACTTGGATACTTGGACGGCCCGTATTCACTGGTTGTGCAGGTCCCAGCATATTCCCCATTTTCCGGAGTTTTGCTGGCTTAGTTATTATGTTTCCTCGGAGCGCCGCGGTCAGCCTATCCAAAGTCTGCTCCAGGTCGTCACGACCACTGGCTCCGGCCTCTGTGCATCAGAGAGAGAGAGAGCTTTCCCACCGTGCGAATAGTTTTATAACAGGACGGTGGTCAATCCTGGCACTGGTTTACTCTAAGCTAGGCTTTCTTATTGAAAACTCGGACTGCTTCACCGCTTGTGAAACCCTGCCAGGAGGAAGAATCCTACCCCTGTATATTGCAGCCCGACACCCAGAAGCACTACTCGGCCACGATGAGGAGATAAACCGTTTGGACGTCTTGCTTATTGGTCAATATAAATGCAAAGACATGAGCAGAAACAAAGACACAACAGTACTTCTACACTCCCTACAAGCCACACGTCTTTATAGCCTTGTGTGGTTATGTCAATGAACCGATGAACCTACTACGACAAGGCGCCATATAAGTATGGAAAGACATATTTAAAGACAAATAAATAACTTTACTTACCATAGCAATGCTTTCACTATCCTGAGAACACTGTCCTCTATAATTTGAATAATCATTATTAGATATGTAGAAAAAATTAACCGGAGGATCACAATTTTCTGTGTCCGAGTAAACCTCCACAGGAAACAGTTCTTGTCCTTGCGACAGATCCCTGCAAGAAAAGTGGAACAGTTGTTCTAAATCTCATCAAAATAAGAAGAATGGTTTATGCGTTAAAAAAAAAGTTGCAGAGCACATTAAAATTAAACGGATGACACATTTACACAGCTCGAAATGCAAGAGTATTTGTTTCAAAACTTCATTACAGACATCTGTCGAAATGTTTCCTACCTTTGATGCGAAAACAAAAAAAATCTAGCCTTGTTTTCTTCTTTATTTGTGGCCTGACTAATGAGAACAAAGCTTGCAAATAAAGGTAACTACAGATTCTAGCACTTATGGAAGTCAATCTTAACTAAGCTTAATTTTGCTGTGAAGATATGGTACAAGGTTAAAAGGATAGATCTCTCGACTTTGATCAATCTTACAGAGACACTCCCAGCATTCGATTTCATTAAGCATCGTTGGAGGTGATCGAATGCATATCTGGTCTTTACAGAGACTCACAGTGGCCTACCAATATATACAGCCAGTGCTGCTATCCTCCCAGACAAGTCTGATACCAAGTGACCGATCTCAGAGGGATGGAAGGCTTGATGAGCCATAGGCGTGGGGATCGATCCCATGTGTATTGCAGGGCACCTCCGACCGTTGTACCACACGCAGCTTTGCAGATATGGTATGCATGGTAAATTCGTGAGCCATGTCGTAGGTGTGTGGCTATATAGTCAGTATCAGTCGACGTGCACGTGTTTAATCAGAAGTCTAGTTGATAAGAATAACTTCCAAATAAAAATCTTGAGCAAAGAGAAAAAAAAGGAATCCAAGAATTTCGAGGAACTCACGAACATAAACGAATACGGCCATTGGGATTATTTCGAAAAGGATTATAAATAAACTCATCAAAGGAGCAATTAGCATAAGCGATGTCCTTATGGTCAGATTTCCTGCGAGATTTTAATCCAGGCAATAACTGTGTGACCATGTCTTTGAGTCGAATTAACTCTGCAAAGAAACTTGTGAGATTACGTTTGGAATAGGAGCCGAATCTGACATAATCCAAGTATTTTTACGATTTTCTCTTATCAGATCCTTCAATCCGGAAGGAAATACGATAAGCCTAGCACGCCTCCTTTTCCGATAAAGGATTGATGCTGCGCATGCCTGCAAGATGGAACAAGATTTTCCAATACTACTCATGTAATCCAAAAATGCATATTATACAAGGTTTGAGACATTCCAACAGTTTACGGCCTCATCGTAGCTGGGAGGTGTTCATGGGTGTCGGACTGCAATGTACATCGGGGCGAATTCATCCTTCCGGCACGGTCTCCCAAGTTGTGAAGGAGCCCAGAGTCTCCATCAGAGTCCAGCTAAGATTAAACAAATACCACGATCCACCACTGTCTTGATATCAAACTCGTCGCATAGTGTCAAATCTCTCTCTGATCCACAAATGCGGCGACTGCCTGTGGTGGTGACGGGGCAGATTTTGGCCAAGGCTGATCTCGGGACTACGACGAAACACAATAACTAAAGCATAAAAGCGCCGAAAAATGGAGATTGTGCTGGGGCCCGCGCAACCAGTGTGGACTGGCCGTCCAAGCATCGAAGTAAGTATAAGGTTTGAGAATCCGATAAGAGAATCATACGGATAAGACACCTCGTACCTTGACCAGCTGAGCTTCTTCGTCCCATATTCCACTATTATCCTCCGTTTCATTGTCCATAGCATTGTTGTTATTGCTCGCCATAGAACTTGAATAATGAACAAATTCTATTTTAAATACTGTATAAATATTATTTGAATAATAACGAAATTAAATTGGCCGGTATACAATAGAAATGCTGATAGAAGTGGTTTCATTTCCACTGAGTTACAAGGTAGTCGAGTGTTAACAAAACACTACAGAAGAAATTCGAAAACTCAACAATTGGAGCATCATACGTTTTACAATCAGAATAGCATAGTTTCTCACTATTAAAATCACTATAGACAAGATTAAAATCACTGTAGGTTGCTGATGGCAGTCGATCGATAAAACTAGCTGAGAGACAGCCGAAACGAAGGACCCGCATGGTGTGGTGGTGAACGCGTTACGCCCCGGAAAGGACAATAGGGCGTTCGTTCCCCACCGCAGACACCTGCGGTCCGAAGTTTTGTAAATATCTTATCGTCATTGTGATTATTTCACAAATAATACCTCGCCGTGAGAACTTGCAAAAGGCAGTAAATAAAAAATCAACATTGTGACTATAGACAAAATTACACTTATTATAAAATGGGCTCATGTGGCGCAGTGGTTGGAGGAGCCGATCCCTACGCCCATGGCCCACCAAGCCTTCCATCCCTCCGAGGTCGGCAAATTGGTATTAGAGTTGTCCGGAAGGGTAGTAGCCGTGGCTCGATACATCGGTAGGCCGTCGCGAGTCATTTTAAAGGCCAGATAGACATTCAGTCACCTCCAAAGGATGCTTAGTGAGGACGGATGCGTGGCACATACCTCAAGGATTGATCAGCACCGAGAGGTTTATCACTTTTTTATAGATAAAGTAGTAATCAAAAGGTGCCTACGGCATCAAAAGTCAATAGGTCTGTGGCACGTCATTTTGGCTGGTCGTTCGATTTTAAAGGAAATCTTTGCCACATACGATGAGCCTCAAAATTCTAATGGTACACATTGCAACGCTGTAGATTTGTGAGGAAAAACTCGCCCTAAACGCCCTAAGCAACTGAAAACGAAATTCATTTCTCTTTGAAATTCTACCATACCAAACAAATCTGTCCTAATCGAATAAGCCTGATCATAACGTGGGAACATACTCTAATTGAAAAATTGGTAACCCAATCGCAGATATATGGTCCAATCGCACAAAACGTGTCCAAATAGTAAAGTACACGTTCATAGCATCGCTTCCTATCAAATACCACGCCGCCGCATCACCACGCCACATGAAACGCCACGCGTGAAAGTCAAAGGGCACGCGGTGATTTTGTGCGTTGAAAATTTCTAGTTACCAATTTGAAAAATAGCAAGAGAAATAGAGTTTCAAATCGACACCGATACAAAATAAGTTTTAAAGGTTAAAAAAGTGATCAATGTACATAGGCAGTACTACGAAATAACTTCCCCAAAACCTGATTAAATTTTTTGCGTAGGAGACTTTGAGTGACTTAGAGAGGAAATTTCGACTATTCTACATCTCATTCTGAAAATCCTCAATGAATACGAAGATAATGGTGATATGAAAAAGCACCTTACCACCACTTGCCAGTATAAGTCCGATGATCACCTTTACACGGCAGCCACGTGTCACGACGCACAATTTCAAATCAGTCACGGACACTGGATAACTCGTCCGCTTCTTGTTCGCCATCGGTAAGGCTATAGTGACTTAGGACATGATAAAGTTACAAAAGAGACTTATTCTCATATAAAAATATATGTTACTGTTTGAAAGATGTTACAGGTTATTCAAGCCCACCATCCGGCCACATTGCCGTCAGCATTTGGAAGAGTGACACAACTTAAAATGAGTTTATTTTTGCATTTTTTATGTTGGCCTATTCCATACGATGAACATGATTTGTCGTAGTGATTGAAACTATAGCGGCAGTAAACTACCGACAAAAAAATTGAGCCACAAATCTCGCACTTCATGGATGGTTAAAACACTCGAGTTTTGGAGTCAGCCTACCCAGAAGATGCTCCTCTATCACTCTACAGGTATGCATGCTAAAAGTGGGGATCTGGAAGAGAATATGGAACCTACCGTTCATGTAGTCGAAGACCCTGATGAAACTGAATGGGAGACGAGAGACGAAGGTGTCCTTTTATAGCGCTGAATAAATGATCTAGCAATGTATCGACTCGCAAAGATTGGGTCATTGCTGAAGGTCAATTAGTGTTAGGAAGACAACAAAGCGACACAGCTACCTGGGCTACTTGTAGGACCACACACTGATGAGGTTATTGCAATTGAGACGAACAGGTAACCAGTACGGATGGTTGTGGCTAAGCGACAGCAATTGCTGAAATGAGAAGATTCGTCGGTCACTGAATAACGCGGAAAATATTAGATTTATAAAGTTGAGATTTTGTTAGATTTGCAAATCGTTTCTTGTATGTCACCGAGTTGAATCTAACGTGATTGTCCGAAATCGATTTCTTGATCTGAGCCAGGTACATTTCTCATCCATGTAAGACTCAGTACTGCCCGTCTCCAATAATAATACAGGACTTTTGAAGAACGAAGAACTAAGTGTTCAAGAAAAGCTGTTTATTATGCCAATAAACATCTATTCTTTAATAACAATCTACAACTTTTTATTTATTGTCTATCATTTTCCATGGAAGGGTATTACCTGGAATACAAGCACAATGGTGCCCAGGCCAAATTCCCAGCAACATTGTGGTATTGTGATTTGAACAGCCTCAATTTAAGTGGCTTCAATTTCAATTTGTGCTGCCAAGATCATTGACGAGCGGTTGATGATGGAACCGTTTGGGTAAAAAGTTGGCTGAAAAAAAGCAGATCGTTGGTAACAGTGGTGGAGAGGGTAACATATGAGATCCTGAAAAGATAATCGCGGGTTCGAATCTGGCTTTGGGTCTGAGTTTTGTAAATATCTATACATTAAGTTCAATTTGCCAACGTTGTAAAAGTGTGGGACTAAGTGGAATGAGGTCAATTTAATTCTTCCATGCTGTAAAGTAGGTGATACAGCAGAAACGTTAGATATTGTGGATCATTAAATGATCTAATAACAGCACCGTGTTTGCTCATCAAGAAAACAGTAAAATGGACATTATTAAGGCCTCGACGCGACCCTTTCTCCCAATTCATCAAAAGTGTAGGTGATTTACAACCATAAACACGTGGAAGCATTGTGAACATAAGTGAGTAGATAGCAGACTTATTCTTTGGCTGTTCATTCATTCGTGCTTCGTAAAATCATGGAACATCCAGCGACCGCTTGGAAGATTGCGGAAGAAAGATGCTGCTGAAATACTTTAAAATAGATGTCTATCTGCGCTATGTTGGAAACACGACTGCTTTCACGTTGCTTACTTTTTATCGCCTTGAAGAAACCAGAACTGTTATACCGAGAGGCGATGAGAAGGGTGCTATAAGGTAAAATAAAGGCGGTACGATTGTGAATGCTCAGTGGTATTAATGCCGTTCAGTGCGAGCAACGAGCAAGTTCGAAGCCGCCCGGTTCCAGCTAGTCCCTCATCCATCAGGGGCAGGTAATTTTGCACCAAACTTGTTAGAGCTCAGCTGACTTCATCTGACCCATAAAATGAAGATGTAGTCTGTAGTAAAGGTGTAGGAACGCCGTAGCGCAGTTACCTCAGGATTCCTGGAAGAAGCGCCTCTACAGCCATTCGACGAAATTAGCAGCGAAGGCCAAAAATCCTTGAGCGGCAGCTCATGCGCAAATTCGCATCTACGTAGAATACGGATGCGAAGAAACGAATCGAAAGCAAAGAGCGGATACTCGACCTAGGATAGTGTAAAAATAAATAAACAAATAAACAGTTCAATAGCAGTCCAGTAGTCCAAAGAACAAAGAGAACAATAAACAAGCGTTAAAATATAATGAAAAATAACAAACAAGTGCTAGGCTGTTGCTGAACATAAATAGGAATTAGAAAATCCGAGCACAGATGGTTAATTTTGCCTAGGAAATGCTGCTCTATAATTATCGAACCACTCTGATAAAGTCTCCTTAATGATTTGCCATCTTAACATGACAAGGTATGCTAAGGTATAGAACAGTAGTGCTCAGATACAGCAAAAGAGATATCTCTTCGCCTTCTTCACAGAATACTGTCTCTTTGTTCCATATTCCCTTCAATAGCAGAAGCTGCTCTCCCAAAAGGTAAAAGTGCTCAATACGACAAAAAGGCCACTGAAAAGGAAATGAATTGTGATCAAAGCACATTCCCTACGTATTTTCCGATGAAGACTGCGAGTGAGAGTTCTAGAGACCATGACTGTGCAGATGTTTGTGTTGCACCCATTCTGATCCAAAAAAGACTAATGAGGCTTTTTCAACAATAGTCGGTGCTTAATCATGGTTGAGGAAAATTAAGACGGAAAGCGGATGATATTGGTGTGAATCAAGATCTCTGCAAAAACATCCTACAGTGTTGTCCTTACTTTAGTTTCTTGCAAAGTCCTGAAGGTTCCAGTGAATTTTCAAAGCACATCCCCTCTCTAAGGAACCGAATTGTCATACTTATCTTCAGTTTGCAATTTGCATTGCAAAAGGCTGTCTGTTGCAAAATAATCGTAAAACTGTAACTTTCCCTCCTTCAGTCTTCCAGAGTAAATTCCAAATTTTTGTGAAAAGAATGTGTTTGTCGTTCAGGTTTATGCCTTCGTTTGAATCCATTCCACGCCTACTGCTTGTTGATTCTTTCAGTCGCGGTGCTTATACGAAGAGTGTCTGCTGGTGAAAAAGGTCTTATGAGACGGTCTTCACTTTATCTCCAATATTCTGCCGCAAATTGTCCGATACAAAAGACTTCATACATTTTCTGTTCTCGTATTAAATCCACAAGAAATACTTCATAAATCGTCTTTGTTACTCACTTCTTCCGAATTACAACCTATCATCGTGTCAAGCAAATATTATCGGTGATACGGAGAAGTAATATTTGCAAGCGCGGAATTTGCGCCGACACGTAAATTAAAAAATAAAGCGCTTTATTGTGACAACTTTATTCTGTTTGTTTTTAGGGAGCGTATAGCGTAGTGCTTAGAGGGTGCCCTTCAAAATACGTGTGTTCTATGCAGCGCCCAAGTCTCACCAAGGTTTCCAAGCTTCCGGGATCGACAAATCGGGACCAGGCCTGTCTGGTAGGATCGCAGCACTGATTCGATAAATCGGCAAGCCCCCGCGAGTCATTGTTTAGGACGGATATGCATTCAATCTACTCTAACGATACTTAGTGAAGTCGAATGTAGAGCGCATGCTTCAGGGATTACTCAATGCCGAAAGTTCTGCTTTTACTTCTGGTTTCAAGTCAAAGTATCTTTGTACTTAACTTTCACTTGTGCACCTTGACATTATTTGGCATTTGCAAGTTAACATGAGTTTGTTACCAGTCCCTTATTTAAGTATCGTTTTGGCGTCGTCGCTCCTAAAGAGCTTCAGTGATTCCAATCGGATTCCCACAATCGTTGCTTCTTAGGATGTGGACCATCACAGTCGTATCGAGGCGGTGCTGGTGCAGTGGAGTATCGCAGGAATGACAAATGGCATACTTGCTGTCATATTTTGAAATTTATGAAACATAGCACACCTTTTTCTCTTTACCGTTTCTCGTTATTTAACACTCCACGCAGTGTAGGGTAGTCTACCACCGTACAAGATGCTTCGTCAAGTGTTTAGCGTAACAGTATTTCGGTACTAAACCTGATGATGCTGTAGACTATGTTTAACCTGGTAATGCACATTGGAGAGCTATATTGATAGCCACTACTGGAACCGTCGTCTTGACGACAACACCATAATTTAATTGGAGAGCATTAATCCAATAGTGATTATGTGTAAAATCCAGACCAAGACGCCGAAAAACATATTTTTGTAAACCAGCAAAAAGGAAACACAGTTCATGAAGAAAAACTGTTATTCGAAGACAACTAACATTAATAGATAGACAGTTAACTGCACAGGCAACTATTTAAGACAGTATTAGTGTGTAGATGGATTTCGCACAATTTCAACACACCACTGAATGGACTCCGCCCGATGAGCAACGCAGTTTTGGAACAAAACCCTTTTCCATTTATGATGGATAAAAGGCAAACGCGAGTAGCTGAGATATTCTCGTGGTAAAAGACGTATGCTAAATCGTTTGTATTTATCTATTACTGTAACTTAGATAAAGGATAAATGGGAAGCATGCATCACCTGTATCACCTGTATTCCTTTTGATCGTCGAGTGACTCGAGTGGGCGCCAGTAAATCCTCCATTTTTCCCTGTCGCGTGCAAGAGTAACCGAGTGGGTTCTGCACTATCCTATGCATAGCTTATAGAATACGTGGTCGTAGGCTACTTAAACAGTCAATAATATATTTGCAGAACTCGAGACCACAGGTGTCTGTTGTGGGGAACGAACGCGACAATACCCTTTTCGGGGGCTAACGCGACCACCACCACACCACGCAGGACTTTCGTTTCGCCTGTCTCTCAGCTAGTTCTACGGATCAGACCCATCACAGGTCAGCGGGATTGATCTGGGAAGCCCAAATCGCCAAGGAACCCAGTAGGTAAATGTATCCCACATCATACCCTGCCGTCAGAAAATGTAATAAGCAGTAAATAAAAAGTTAACATAGTTAACAATATATCATTGCTGTAACCCAGGTGAAACAACTGGAACGACTGCAGATTAAAGAAATGGGAAGGTGTTTTGGAGAACTCTAGTCATTTATGCTTACACTAAACTACCACCTGTTTTCTCGCAGAAATTTTCTCCCACTACTTTTTGTGTTAAATCATTAGGTCTTTCATGATGATACCATATCCAACGTAGCACAAAGAAGTCAGGATTAAGATGAAATTATTAGAAGAATTCTATCGGTCTCAATTTGCCCGTGCAGCGATTTCCTGCTTACTGTACCAGGAATGTGTACCAGGACAGATTGTTGCTGGATGGGGTATAACGTTGTATTTGTGAAAACATTTCAGAATGATTGCAAAACTTCTCAATAGATGTTCCAACAACTTTTCACGACCCTTCTAAGCATAATGTTCGACGGGTAGTTACTGTGGAATTTACTTGCATTTACCATTTAATCCAACTAGTTTTAAGCAGAATCATTTCCTGTATTAGCTATACTTGTTGATTCAGCACATTTTTCTGCCGTCTTCCAAACTTCTGACACTTTGCTACTTCTTCTCAGCCAACGAAAGGTTTTTGTTTTCGTCACTGTGTCGATATTTTCAAAAGACAAATGAAATATTAAAGCTCTCGTCGTTGATCGATCCCTGAGAGATACGCCATGCATTCGACTTCACTAAGCGTCGTTGAAGGTGATTAAATGCATATCTGGCCTTTACAATGACTCGCGGTGGCCCCCGATGTATTGAGTCAGTGCTGCTATCCTCTCAGAGAAGTCTGGTACCAATCTGCCGACCCCGGAGGGATGGAAGGCCTGGTGGGTGATCGATTCCACGTGTGTGTCGCAGTGGTGCCTCCAACCATTGCGCCATCTGCTCCCTTATTCCAAAGATATAGCGAGTTAAATATGTGGAAGAAACATTAAAAACGAACAAAGCTCCAAACGAAATTTTCTGTTATATCCCGTAATAGTCTACTTTATTTGACTCGGTTGTAGAGTAGTATCTATGTATCATCCGGAGAAAAGTTGAAATACCTAAGTTATTGAGAAGAAAAATATACGTGTCATTCCGTAATTCGCGGGTTCTCTTGAAACCTTGAGCAGAGCAGGCTCTCTGTTTATTGGATGTCCACAAGCAATTTTCCTTAGTTCCAATTTCATATCACTGGCCCTATTTCAGCACAGCAATGCCGATTCAATATTGCTCGTCTGTCCACTATTCGTGCATGCCAACTTTAGCTACCTGTATATAAGTTGTGGTGAAGGATGCTTTCAAACAGCGTAGTAATATGCCCTCATCCTTCCAGTTGAGCCTTATTGCACCTATTTCACTCTGCTGGCTCTCTGGTTGCCTCTTCAGGTACCACTAGACGATCTACTTTGCTGAATCCTACTCTAATCATACTAAACGTTCCAACTACTGTTATTCCTCTGGAATAAGCCTTTAGTCAATAATGGTTCATTAACTTTCCCTTTTTCTTAACGTTCACAAACAGATCTCAAATATCATGGAGAGATTTCACAACGATGTGCGTATTCTTTGGATCAAAGCTATCGAATGGCTCTATTAGTCGTCATGGACCAAGTTGAGCGCGCATCGTTTACCTAATCATCGCCACCCACGTCCTCAACAAAACGTCAGATTCTTCATGTTAGTTCTCGATGAGATCGAATAGAACGAAAAGGACTTGTTGTTTTAATCCGGAAAGATGATAACTAGTGAATAATAATACAATGAGCATATCATTGCAGTTGTTTGCTGCTACAACACATCGTTATTCTCTTTCCCATTGCAAACTTAAGTTTAGGACTTTAAGTTCAAACTAGATGTTTACACGAGGTATATGTCTCGATAACTACTACTTTGTTGGTTCCGGTCTAAAATTTGCAGAATCACTCAAGTCTACTAGTTTGCAGCAAAATCGAATTTAGTAGTTAGTTACTACAAATATAGTCGGCGCGAGGATATCGCAGTGGTTAGTGGTGGCGTCGGTCAGGAAGCAAACGCGCTAGTTCGATCTCCGCCCCACCACCATCCTCCAATCCATGTGGGAAAGCATTAGCCTAGCTATCTTCAGGATTACAAGGAGAATAGAGTCGAACAGCATTCCCCGACATTCAGAAAGAAAGTGAAATCTTTGAGCAACAGTTGAAACAACACGCAAATATTGGAAGACCAGTGTGGATCTCGGACGCGAATCGAGTGCAAGAAGTGCTCGAGTTCGCATAGCAGATGTGATGGCGGGTTATTAAAAAGGAAAGAAAGATAGAAGCAGTCACCTATATCAACTGAATGCTTTATAATGCAAACCAACTGATTGCGAATAATTTTTGCCACAGTTAAAATGTTTACAATAACACGAACCGCTCGTTGGCGTATTGCCCGTACGTAAGAATACTCTAAAAACCCATAATAGTGACAAGAGATAATAAGACTCAACAAGAAAAGATGAAATTCTCAAGAAGTTACAAATTTAAATCCAAAGCTGAGAAATTAGAAAATCGGTAACAAAGCTGACCACAAGCTTAGGATGTAGGAAGTTGGTCAATCGGTGTTATAAACTTGAAATCTTCTGGGAATAGCTCAGCAGCTCGAGGATATAGAAGCTTATATGTTTGTTTAACTGTTACTTCTGCAGCACCAGCAATCTCCCCAATCTCTGTAAGTACTCAAGTAATAAGTGGTCATCGGAGCATTTTCATTATCGTCAACTAGATGTTGGGAACGGTGTACCTTTAGCTGATCGCTTTTCATTTGACGCCTGTGATGCCATATATATTGCCGCAGCAGCGATAGAAATTGGTGAACGGCTAAAATGGAAACAATTCAAAACAAAGAAAAATTCTTAGTTATGCCTTATTTAAACACAACATACCCTGCAACAAGATCCATCTCTACCGCTCGTTTTGCTATACGAGTAGCCGCAGCCTAAATCATCCAAAGGTCAAAAATTAAAACTAAGAAGAGAAATGGAATCTATTGGTACCTGAATAGAATTTGGCAAAGAGAGATTTCCACAAAACCGTGACATGAAGTCAGCAGAGGTAATTTGTTCGAGATTAGTCTCGAGGCTTTTAATGATAAGTTTAAAACATCTCCCGATTTCTTTCTTGGAAACTCGCGAAACTGCACAGATCTCTGAAAATCACTAAAAATATGCGAAGTCTTCTCACTTTTAAGTGGACCGAAATTTACAAACAGCGAAAGGTAAACATTCACAGCATTTGATTGATACGCAGAAAAAGGTTCTTTCAGTGTAGAACAAGATCGTACATACCGCAATATTGATAGAGCATACAAATAATTCTTAATACACATTACATATATTATATAAATGTAATGTACGATAAAAGGGGTGCGTGTGGCGCAGTGGTTGGAGGCGCCACTGCGGAGCGCACGTGAAATGCGCCCATGGCTCACCAAGCCTTCCATCCCCCCGGGGTCGGCAAATTGGTACAGACTTGTCTGGGAGGATAGCAGCACTGGCTCGATACATCGACCGGCCACCGCGAGTCATTGTAAAGGCCAGATATGCATTCAATCACCTCCAACGATACCTAATGAAGTCGAATGCATGGCGCATCCCTCAGGGATTGATCAACGCCGAGAGCTTTATCGTTTTATCCTTTATATAAATGTAATATTTTAAATATACATATATGTACATGTATAAACATCCTTCTAAAGTATAAACATATATGCTTGGGTGGGGGAGCGCAGTGGTTAGTGCTTCATTTCACCAAGAAGCAAAGATGGTTCGATTGACCTTTCCATAACGCTTTCCTCCGATCACCATAGAAGCTCCCTGGCTGTGCTATCTTCAACATTGCAAAGTTAAGCGATATACTCGACCAGTATTCCGCGACAATGATAAAGAAGACGGAATTCTCAAGCAGAAACCGAAACAACATGCGAAGTAATCCAAAAAACGATGAATGAGAGCCTGGAAAGCTACCCGTGAGAATGACCAGTCTCCACGATCAGAGCCCAGCGAGCTATACGTGACCATCAAAATGCTAAACACAGAAAAAAAGCGGGCCTCATTCCCCTGACCCCGAAAGAGCCACCAATTTTGCAGCGTTGAGCAGGACGAGTACGAATAGGTTGCTAAAATAATCCTTGGGCCAATGGAAGCTGCCTAGATGGTGAAGAACAAAGGTGACGATCTGTACCTACAATGCACGTACACTTGCATCCGAGTACCCGACTTGCTCATGCAAGCAGGAATGATAAGGTACGACGTCATCGCCGTGGCCGAGACGAGACGACTCCACCCATTCAACGCCGTCTATGACACTGGAGAAGAACTGCTCCTCGGAACATGCCACAGTAGAGGAGTTGGCGGCGCCGGCGTTCTTGTCGACACGAGTTTATCCATGAACATCGATTCATTCGAACAGCTTACAACCCGAATCGGACGTTTACGATTAAAAAGATGTGGATCAATACCGGCTTTGACAATCTTCGTCGTTTACGCGCCGACATCAAACTATGAAGAAGAAGTCGAAGTGTACTACATGGACTTGGAGAAGCTCTACAGAGAAGACCATACATTCAAGGTCACCATTGGAGATTTCAATGCCAAGAATTGACCAAGAAGAACGTCTGAGGAACGTCACATTGGGACCCACGGATTAGAATGGAACGAGCAGGGCGAGCGGCTCTCCGAGTTTATCATGGCGACCAAGACCATCCATGGTAAGTCACAATTCCAGAAGCCTAACCCCCAACGTTGGACGTGGGTGTCTCCCAATAGAGAGTAAAGGATGAAGGTATAAATCCTTTACCCTTTACTTTTTAGAGAGTACCATAACGAAATAGACCACATCATAGTAAACAGAAGGTTTTGCCTAACCGATGTCGCTGTTGTCCCAAAATTCTACACGGGATCAGACAACCGTCTCTTTCGTGCAAGATTCTATTTCTCGCGGAAAGGAAAAAAAGCCGCTAAACTCAAAAACCGAAGTCCCAGAACCACCACAAACTGGGACTTATTCAACTCATTAGTTGGCTGTTGGGAAGATGCCGTTGTCCGCAACATCGACGAGGAATACGATTGGCCCATTCAACATCTTCACATTAGCGCTATGAAAGTTGAGAGTTCGAAAGTCACCAAGAGACGTTTGTCTTCAGAAACACTCGAGCTGATACGCCAGTATGAAATCGCACGAGCTGCAAGCAACCGCGAACTAACGTCCGAACATGCAAAACAATGCAGACTGGTAATAAAAGAAGACCTTAAAGAGAAAATAGCATCCGTGATGGTCGAAGCTGCAGAGGCTGGGAAAAGCATTTGCAAGGCCCACCGAAGCATCGACAATTACAAGACCAAGACGACTGGACTTCGACGTCCAGGCGGAACAGTTACAGCGTCCAGAAAGGCAATGGAGAAAATCACTCACAAATACCACTCAGATCTCTTCGATAGCCACGTCTACCTCCTGTCATATGAAATAAAGGAGGATGGATATGTTGTTCCACCGGTTCTCCCTTCCGAAATCCGACATGCCATTTCGTCGGTGAAAAATCGAACAGCACCAGGTCCGGACAGGATAAGATCAGAACATCTGAAGAACCTTCCGCCACTCCTCGTAAGCACACTGGCTCAGCTCTTCACACGTTACCTGTCTGAATGCAAGGTCCCTACTCAGTGGAAGACCAGCAAGACCGTGTTGTTGTTCAAGAAGGGCGACCTACACGATATAGGCAACTATCGCCCAATCTACTTGTTGTCTGTCGTCTACAAACTTTTCACTCGAGTCTTCTAAACAGGATTGACAGAACACTGGACGAATGAGAGACATGTGAACAAGAGTTTCGAAAAAGATTTAATGCGATGGACCACATCCACATGATAACGAGGCTCATTGAGCTATCGCGAGAGTACAAAAGACTGCTCTGTCTCACTTTCATCGACTTGCAGAAGGCCCTTGATTCAATTGAGATAGAAGCAGTCATAGAAGCCCTTGGTAGCCAAGGAATCCCTACCCTAGGAGTACACAAAGGTTCTTCGTGAGGATGTACAAAAATTTGACAACCAAGATTTCACCATTCTACAACGATATTAACCTTGACGTCAAAGGAGAAGTTAGGCAAGGCGATACAATCTCGCCAAAATTATTTACCGCCCCCCTCCAGAACGTCATGCGAACATTGGAGTGGGATAACTCACACTAAACCTCACAAAAACGATATTCATGAAGAACTAATTGGTTTCGTTTGCTCCATTCACGCTGAACGGAACGAATATCTCCGAATGCTCCAGCTATATCTATCTAGGTTGGGAAATCAACATGATCACCGACTTAGCTCCAGAGCTGAGCAGAAGCAAACGAGCGGCTTAGGGAGCTATAAAGGGCATCAAGGAAGTAATGAAGAGAGAAAACGACACCCGACACCGTGCCCACCTTTTCGACTTAATGGTACTTCCTGCACTAACGTACTCGTCAGAAACCTGATCGCTGCTTAAGCAGGATGAAAGATCACTCAGCGTTATCGAGCGCGCAGTGGAAAGAACAATGCTAGGAGTATCCTGTTTCACACAAATAAGGGATGGGATCCGAAGCTCCGACCTACGTCAACGATCGAAAATCAAAGATGCCATTCTATACGCCAAACAGTTGAAGATAAGGTGGGCCGGACACGTAATGCGTATGAATGATAAGCGATGGATAAGAGCCGTTAGTGGCTGTATTCCTCGGGATGTCAAACGTGCTGCAGAAAGACCACCGAGCCGATGGTCAGAGTTCTTCACGAAAAGCCTAGGAGAAGGATATGATGCTCGACGAGTCCCTAAGGCGAGCAGAGCCCACTGGGCTACTCTTGCATGCGACAAGGAAAAATGTCAGATTTACTAGCGCCCGCTCGAGTCACTCGACGATCAACGGGACTACAGGTGATACAGGTGATTGTAATCAACAACAAATGACTCCGTACACATGAAGAATGGGCGATTCTAAATGCAGAGGCTTGTTGCTTTAAAACTCAAGTATGATTAGTATAATATTAATGCAGCAAATAATGCTGTGATAAAGTGCTACTAATGCTGTACAAGCATGGGAACATAAAAAGCAGGAGAACAGCCAACAGATTATTATTCAATGAAAGTACCTTTGAACGTCCTTGGAACTCCTTCCTTGCGACAAGCAATATACAGGCATGCTGCAGCCTGCGCTTCGTTGTTTTTTCCTTTAAGAGCTTTGCTATCCAAAACGTCTTTAAATGTCTTTGAAGCCAAGTCCTAATAATAGAAAATATCATAGCAAACAAGTACACCAACAACTAATCATGGTATCAATTTCCTACCATAGCGCACAATATGAAACAAAAACTAGTTTTGAGCATATTTTCTCTTGTTTCTTCTTCTTCTTCTTTTTATGTTTTTATATAAAACACGAAATTAATCCATGATCCCCTCATTATTATTGGGGACAGCACGCATGGATTATCGTTTCGTTGAAGGACAACTTGTCTAGTTTTACGACGGCAGTCACTATTTGCTTGTGGTAGCCGTCGAGCTAGATAACCTGGAGGAGTTAAGTCTTAAATTTACCATGAATGGAGTACGTTAGCACAACTATTACGCTCTAAGGTCGAATAGCGTTGTTCTAAAACCATAATATGAATCTTTTCCGTCTTTTTATAACCAGCACGCAGAGTATCTCAATGGGGCAGTAGATGTTACACATCCTACCTAGCTGCAACAAGCTCCACAAACCATTCTTCCCAATTCTGTGCATCATGCTTAAGGCTGATCAAGCAAGAATACCAGGGAGAGTTCCATGTGTTAACTTCGAAACAGACCCAGCTCTTATCTTCGTTCATAATCACCTCAGCATGTCTTCTCGATGTTCAAAAGTTCAAACAAATTGATATACACAGAGCGCCCATGTTCAGTCACAGTGCTGAACGCCCAATGAGACCTCGTTTTCTGGTTTTCTCCAATCCGTGTGTGCTCAGTTGTGTGCTTGAGATTGTCGCCCTGAGTATATTTCTCAAGTGTAACTGGTATTCCAGAAAGAAGCTCACTATCGGAGTTCATGCTGACATCGACGAAGTTTGAACAAGAACTTTACCGGACGTTCGATGTAATGCCCGACTCGAACACTATATTAATTCCTTCGAAAGTCATCGGCGCCCTAGTGCAGAACAAGCCCTTATAAAGTTCATGGCAGGAACCAGTTCATTGCACATTTTGCTTCAGTAGTACTTTCGCAGAGCACATACGCACTCCTACTTGCTACAGGGACGACTGGAAACGCAGTTCACTACAGCAAAAGAGTTCAAAATTGTTTGAATGTGAAAGTAAAGCAAGAAGCAAGATGATGAAGCTCTCGGCGTTGATCAATCCTTAAACAATGTGCCATGATGCATTCGACTCCACTAAGTATCCCTGGAGATGATTGAATTATCGGCCCTTTACAATGACTAGCGATGGTCTACCGTGTATCGCGCCAGTGCTGCTATCCTCCCAGACAAGTCTGATACCAATTTGTCGACCCTGGAGGGGTGGAAGGCTTGGTGAGCCTGGGGCGCGCGGATCGATCCCATGTGTATTGCAAGCCGCCTCCGACTACTGCGCTATACGCACCTCAAAGTAAAGTCATTGATCAAAGGTATGCAGAGAGTTATGTTCCAAGCATAATAACTGTACCATTACCCTCACTTTTTTTATATAAAGCAATTTTTTATGGTCTTTGCCAAAATTTGTCAATCATCTCTAAGCCTTGTAGAATAACTCCATTGCAGGATAGAGTTAAGAAGAATCTATAACACACCAACATAGGATTCTTAATTGAACTATAGCAATAGGACAAAAGACTTCATGCAAAATTAGTTACAAGAAAAAAAAGAAAATTACGAAAACTACACTACCTGAATGCTCTTGGCTAGATGAATACGTTCACTCATCTCTCTTATAACACTCATCGCTTGGGTCATTTGACGATCAGTGTTGTTCAAGCTCTTCCTCTGGGAATTAGCAAGGCTAAAGTTACAGAACTAAAAGTAGTAAGTACACTCTAGTATGTGTGTCAAAAAGCGAAAAACCAACCTGTTATCACTATCACTAGCTCCAAACCCAACTGCTATACTAGTAGATAAGTCTCCTCCACTGAGCAGAGGGTTTTCTGGTGCACCAACGCGTGATGGATCAGCTCCACTGCGTTCATTAGAAAACGAACGCCATTCGGTTCCAACGTCAACCAACCTGAACTAAAGACATTTCATCCAGTGTACGGAAAGAAATCGAAGGAAAGCGTTACTCAATTGTGTAATTACGAAGGTACCTGTCTCCGACAACTAGGCCACATTCAGGGCAAATCACGTCACCTGCACGATGGTCTTCGACCAGGTGCACGTTTGGATGAATGGGACACTCTACTGAACTCATATCTGGCAAACAATCTTACTTATTGCCCGATTTTTCTAATTTCACAAGAAAACATGAGGAGAACATAAGATAGATAACTGATAGCATACACTTATGATTATGAACGGTAGAAAGATACAAGAATTTATTAAACAGTTCAGCAAATACATTTAACAAAATGAAAAAAACTATGATGAAGACCCTCTCATTAAACCATCAATGAATTTTGCAACCAAACGCTGATCTGGTGGCATAAAAGGATTCAGGTTAAACAAAACCGGGTTTAGCAATGTGCTACACAAAAGCGATACTGAACAATACAGTAAGTGGCCGCCACGAGCCAGTTCCTTCGCTAATTCGAGTTGATGATTATCCATAAGATTCTCATTCACCACTACAATTAGCGGGCGACGATACCGTAGGCATTCAAGACAAGTGCCTGCTCCCGCATGTGCGATAACTAGCTGAAAGAGTCTGAGTAAACAAATGTCACACATGTCGTAGAGCTGAACCTTGTTTCCAAATGTTTCAGCTAGCATACCAGCGCATCTTTCATGTCAAGTTGGATGTCGGGTTTAAATCGATAAAATTCAACAGGAATACCTCCACTCTGTAAATAGAAATCTAAATAAAAAAGTCCAAAGATCTAATCACTTATTTTTAACAGTTAAAGTCAAACATGGTGGTAGATCTGGAGCGTGAATGGACGAAGATTACACCTTGTGAAGCAAAAGCACGAGCTAAACGCGGCAGCCTTACACAGTTAAGTATCGGATTATAAATCCTACAATTTTAAAGAATTGCTGAAAAGTTAGCCAATTGGGCGACTTCGCATTTTAGTCTCAAAGTGTTTCAATACAAACTTCCAAAAAAAATTTAGAGGATGAGCTAGTGACAAAGCTCTTGGCATTGATCTTTTCCTTAAGAGATGCACCATGCATTCGACATTATTAAGCATCGTTGGTGCAATAATTCACGGTTGCCTACCGATGTATCGATCTAGTACTGCTTTCCTCCCAGACAAGTCTGGTACCACTTTCCTGACCCCGGTGGGATGGAGGGCTTGGTGGGCCTTAGGCCCCGGAATCGAACCTACGTGTACTACAGGGCACCTCCTACGCCCTTCCTAGCTTAACAATTTTCGATTTCGCTTCCTTTTATTGTAATGCTTCATAAAAAGTGCAGCTACCTCTCCTTCACCTTGATCCGCGACGACACCACTGAATACTCGCTCTCTCACGTCGTCATTCCAATTACCAGTACCAAGTTGGATCTTGATTCTTTTCACACCCAACGATTTCAACTTTGAACTGCAGTCGTCACTCAGCACCTGTAACAAGAACGACTGCAGAAAAGATCATCTTAGACGAAGATTTACAGATTAATGCACCTCATTCACCAGTTGATCGAAAGAAGTAGTGCCAACTGTGACAAAACAGGTCATCTGTACAACATATCCAAACAATTATTATTTAAAATTTTGAGCTTGTAAGACAAACATAGAAAAATGGCCCAGTTGCATGCTCACAATAAACCTTGTGAGATAGAAAACTTATCCAAAGACGGTTCCATCACTAAACTTTTCCGATTTTCATACAAATGATGGGCCGGCAACTTATTCAACTTGTAACAGACATATTTTCATGATTATAGCACCATGTACGCAAGACTTTCACACTGTATTTTCCATAAATCTTTACTTTTAGCGTCTCCGAGTGAAAAATGACGAAATCCAGATTAAAAAAGAGGAAAAAAGAACTGCATCAACTTCGATTCAACGGTCCACAGAAATCCACATCGTAAGTTGGTCAGCAACTGTGCAGATTCTGTAGCATTCGTCAGCGAACGGATGGTTCTATCATGACACGCATGGCTTCTTCAAGCCTTTGGCGCTATAAGAAATCAATCGTTACTTAATTAACCAAACGAAGAAATTTATGTATATGTTCTTACAAACTGCCCTTATTTAGCTGAGGCGAGGCTGTACAGATTTTCTTATTGCTGTTGTTGTCGTTTTTTGAGGGTGGTCATTCCTCATGAACACAAGTGGTCCAGTAACACGGTTGAGAGGAAGAAAAGCGAAGTCGCCGAAACGTCGGCCACTGAACAACGACAACAACAACAACAACAATAAGAATATTTATACCAACTTGGCGTCAGCTAAATACGGCTAGTTCGTACGAACACGTACATGGGTTCGATGTTTCGACAAATAGATATATCGACTATTATGCCGAGCCTCATAGAAAGTCCATCTTTTGAGTTACCGAAGGAAGAAATGATGAAAACCCACTAGAGTATGCACGACGATTTTTTGACAACGAAGTTCACATAATATATCAAAAAGCTGAAGTCTCACGGACCTCTCCAGACTTCCATCCTAAAATTTTAAAGTGAATTAATACATTTGCCACGACTAGAGTAACATGAACATTCTACACTGGCGAGAAAAGACCAGACGATATGAATCAAATGTAGGTCACATTCCGCTTCATGAACAGATATATAT